>OY365819.1:526709-631709 GCA_959347315.1 Bimastos eiseni | reverse complement strand
ATCTTCTATAGTTAATTAAGTGTTTGGCTTTAAATCTGAATTGATGGCCCGACTAGCGATCGATACCATGGATCAGTCTTTTTGAGAGCGTTTTTAACCTAAAACTCTCATTCCGGTTAATTATTATTGGACAAATGTAGATTTAAGTCCTGGTATTAAGAGTATATTTATAGACCACGATTAATGAATTAATACCGATTAAATGTTAGAATTTAGGAATTAATTAGTCTAACTATTGAACTCATAGATTGGCGCGTGCTGATAATTTATTAGAACGTGCTCTTATTAACCTGAGATAGTAGTTTAAGTTAAACAACAGTGTACGATAACTAAGGTCATTAGCGTCGCCCTCCTCCTTTTTCGAGGCTTGATACTGGCACTGCCATACTGCAAGCAGTGTAGGATTTTTCATATGACAGCTGCCAAAGCTCTTATGTTGTAACGGTTGCATTCTGAATACGCCCCTATGTATCGCGACACTAAGCTATGTGCGCGCCCTTAATCATGGTGGACACCGCAGGGGTAGATGAGACCAGCCACGTTCATCATCCTTATTGTGAATTTGTGACACAGCGTGCTCTTAAACCGAACCATTTCCACTCTATGCAGACTGCATTCACTCTGGCAGCGCCAATCTCAAGCCTGGATAAAGGAGGGGCAACGCCAATGATCTTTGTTATCATACAATGCAGATAGTAATCGTAATCTCGACCGTAGACGCTCCAAAGCTGCAGCAGTAAAAACCTCGTAAACCAACGATCCACAAATCAAGGTAATACCCCAGCAGCAGAGGAGAACCCGGTCCCCACTCGACCCCTCTGGTCGTAAATGATTCATCGGGACAATTAACCATCGCCCCATTTCCCCGTAAATCCCTACACAACCAGGATTGGACTGCTTACAGTGCTTAGGCTCGATTCCCCGCAACAGATGCGCCGCGTCTAGATCAACCGATGCCAGTGGAACTAGAAAATTACTGAATCGCTCAGGATTTAATGAACAATCGGTCATTACTCGATAGACCCAGACAGTACAAATCATCGGACAGAGAGACGGACATTAGGGAGGAACCGAGTGTCAATTTCCAGCCGCGAACTGAGTATTAAGAGTGATTAGAACCGAGTTCGAGCATAAAATAGTTAGAAAGTCTCGTTCTCTTGATTTTTAGTTGACCAAAGTCAGATGGAGACACCCAGTTAGCCAAGCGACATTGTCGAATTTAGAGAGGGTCAGCAAATACTGAAGAAAAGGTTGATTGAAAATAGTTATTATAATCTTGGTCAGAATAATCTCAATGTTTAGGCCTAAAGGACAAACCCGCCCTTGTGGTTTATAAAAGGACGATACATGTACACGTGTCATCATAATACGTATTCTATAGGCCTACCTACACATATTTACATAGGCCTAGGCTACATTTAAACATACACACATGGGCCTACATACATGTACATACAAACTCACATATAAAAAGAGTGCAACATAATCATTTCCCAACGCCTGAACTGCTCAACTCACAGTAAACTGCTTTGGCTGAGAATTGTGATTTTGAGAAGAGTGGCAGCGTGTTGTGGAACGGGTTTAAACGATCCAGAAAGGAGAAAGGTCAGAGGAGGCGATAAACAAAGATAAGTTGACGTTAACGTTGGTCGTATATCCAACAGATTCCGTTTAAGAATAATGCACATAGGCCTATACACTTTCCCCATGCACCTCTCATAAGCTAGCGGGTCTACGAGGCAACACGGAGCGATTATCATTGATGAGTCGGTTTTTTAAATTTAAATAATTTACGAGAGCATTATGGAGGAGCTAGAAGACGTCGTTAAACAAAGATGATGAAATGCTCCTTCGAGCAATTATGTAGAAAGGCGGACGGAGGCTCTTTAGCTGCTCTGCTTAATCAGAACCACGTGTTGAACCGACTCCTATCCTTCCACCGCGGAGACCACACCCTAGGCTACTCCATTAGGCTGAGACTGCACGACAGAATTATACCCAGGGGGACAATCTAACGAGGAAAACATTTCTGACAAGAATGATTTATAATTATGTATAAATGATGTCATGTGAACGGAAGTGCGGTAGGTTGGTCGGAATAAAGAATATGCTTACTTACTAACTAAATACTTAATAGACAACTTATTAGCCTACATCCAAGCTTTCATATGTTATCATCGCAGACGCCACCTTAAAAGTTGAACATTTATCAGAAGGCCAACTTTTTAACCAATATAGTTTTTATCCTATCCATGCAATCTTAGGACAGTCGAACCTTCGGACTACAGACACAGAATCGTATCCTCTGTCCCTCAGTAAATCGGACCTTCAGATCCCCTACAGGATTGCTCATTTTGAAAGCCCCTCAAATTCGACGCAGTGCTCGTGAATAAGCCGGCGCCCTGCGAGTGGCGCTTTAAAAGTTTGGCGACTACGATTACAGACATCTACTGAGAAATTAAACCAAAAATAGACCATTCAAAAATAGATTGTCTCTGAGTCTGAGTATATATCTTGAAGGGACGCTATATAAATGCTGTGATTACATTACATTCAGACCACAACAATATACACCATAAAATATATTGAAATATTTGTTTTATTTAGACAAAATTATCTATTGACAAACAATTTTCATTATTAAAGTATGTCAAGATAAAATACACAGTTCATCATAATTATCTTTTATCTGTGACACATTTTTATGATCACATTGTCATGGAATGGCTCAGTTTTGATGAAATTATTATCACAGACTATTGCATAGTTATAATTGCAATTGAACATTTTGCATAGCACCATTTTTGTAGCAAAACTAATCAGAGATGCTAAGCATTATTATAATTTTTTTTTCCACAAAGTAGAAATGATCCCTCAGGCTTTAAGAAAGTACCCAACGAAACGTTGTAATTATTAAAATTACAATCATTGCATTATTATTATTATTATTTTTGCTACTTAACTGTTATCTTTTACTCTCCCTACTCTTTACAACCACAGCACAAGTTTGAAAGCAAAAAATAAGTTCATGAGCGATTAAAACAGCAGAATCTGAAAAATCATCGGATCAGAGCTCAACGCTAGAAATTCACCGATGATTTTCTGGAATGAAAATAATTACATAAGGTATAAATCTGAACAGTGGAAAAACATTATTACAGACATTATTTAATATCGATATAACATTTGTGAAATAAATAATCTCAAAGGCACAAGTAGCAAACTATTTTCCTCAACAGTAACTTCATACAAAGGCCACAAGCTAGACCAACTATCATGTTGGCCAGTTGTACATGATAGTCTAGAAAGTGAGCAGGCTGGACGTTCAGTGGGAATGTTGGCTCTTCAAATTCACACCATGAAGGCACAAAAGGTTTCAAAATTTCTACTCATGTTGTGCACTGACCATAAAAATAATACACTATTCTTTGGGAAGAACTGACGAAAATAGGAGCACTACCACCCGTCCTCATAGGCTGAGGCTAAGTAAATTAAGTCGCTGGTCAAGGCTGCCCTCTCGGATGTCCTGCGTACAAAGAGAAATGCACTGAAAAGGTGTTTTGTCTCAAAAGGCCTACCAGAATTTTTATTATTTTTATCAGTATTATCATTATCATTATTATTAGTTTATAAAAATAATCTCTGAGCATTGAGATGCTGAAGTTCGTATGGTCAGGCACAACTACAACCATAAATTATAACAATCGGCTCCATTCATAATCACACTGACCGGCCATCGTGCCACACCGTAAGTATGCGACTTGTGGCTTCTCTTCTGCACCATATATTCTGGAATTGAATTTGTATTACCGATACTCCGAAATGAAATCAATTTAATGTAAATTTCTTCAACGTTTTCTTTATGTAGGAATACTGATGAATGCGTGATCACTCGACTCATGCAACAATTTCAAACGTCATAAAACCTGGAAGCTCGGTAAGGTTGAAAACTGAACGGACTCTGAAAAATCGTAAGCAACAAATCCCAGTGATTCAATGAACTGCTAATAATAATAATACTAATAATAATAATAATAATAATTTTCGTTTAATTTCAAATTGACAAGCCGCAGTATGATTACAATCAATCATTGAAACATAATGCGGAGTCTCTTAAAGATGCTCTGTTACCCACAGGTGCAAATATACTATGAATGATGAAAGATTATAACAGGAGTCAAACTGAACCGTTGGCAGCAATGCTAATCACCCATTAAGTTAAACATCTGATTTAGCCAACCCCGCCACCTAGTGAATGAAGTATTGGTCAACCTTGGTGTGACATTGGTATAGAACTCGGTTCCCTGCTCTACACGCCAGTACGTAATCCATTACTCTAGAGCACAAAAGAGGATGCTTAGTAACTAGCTCACTACTATTAGTAATAAACATCAACAGAGAATGTTTAGTAAATGACAAGAGTACTTATAGTAATACAACACTAACTGACTGCCTCTGTGAATAAATGGTTTGCTGCTTAGAAATTTAGAGCGTACAATTACGGGTGCCCCACATCTGAGGTTTACCAGACTCTGCTACTTAAGTAACCAATCTCTCAACGACTGTTCCTACCTAGAACCTCTGGACCGACAAAACACGGCGATTTCTGCATTGTCAGGACCTGACAGTCATAGCTCCAATCTCCAGGTTGCCAATTGTACCACTTTCAAACAGAAACCAAAACAAAAGAAGTCACACGTGCATCAAAATTCAGTCTATGGCCAGCTAAAATGGTGTAAATTCAATGATTCATTCACTCAGAACATTTTTAAAGCGCCAATTAGAGATAATTTTCAGACCAGAGAAAAAAGAGAAATTTTCAATTGTTTGTAGAATGTGCCTGCATATAAAAACGATGGATAAAACAGTGTGCACATCATCGCCAGAGGATAATTCAACAGAGGATAATAATTCAACAGAGGTGGACATCAAGATAACAGCAAAATCACCAGATTAGATTATTAGATAAGAATAAATGATTAGATTAAGTAGAAGACAAGAATAGATTAAACGATTGTATGATAAGACTTAATGATTAGATGAGATCAAATGCTGATCGTCTTCATCATTTGTTCCTATGATTAAGACTGTCTTGGCCCAACGCCAGGTGTTTGCTATTGTGGGTCCATCTACCTGGAATGACCTTCCTCCATTACAAAGGACAAAACTAATGACTGGCTTCTCTCCATCAGGTTCTCACTCTTTAAAGACGTTTCTTTATCACTGGGGTTTTCCATGCTGAGAGCGCCTCTGAATAGTTATTCTGTGAGATATAAATCTCAAGATACGATACGAAATGATTACATCAGATCAAATGATAAGACTGGATGATTAGATTTAGATGATTAGGATAGATGGTTAGATTAGCTATAGATGCAATTGGTTAAGTTAAAACTTATCAAATATTAGAATTTATAGAGACTCAAGCAATACAATACAACTGAAATTTGATATTTCCCTTCTTACAATCAGCTCAGAAGTGCACACACACCTTGACGGCGCAACTGCAGTTGTACTGCAGAGCAATTGTGTACAAAGTAGTTGCTCAAGCTCCTTACACAGCGACGCCTCGGACGAGAGTAGAACCCGCACACTCGGCGCACAACGAGTGTTACGAGACGACCGCTCTAACCGATCAGCCACCATGACAAACCAGTAAGTAAGCAACAAGTGGCTTCTCTTCTACACCATTCACCTGTCTGCCTCATTTAGCCAACAAACAGCGAAGAGAAAAAGCTGAACAGGTCCGATGAAATACCTCAGGAAATCTCGGCAGAACGGAGCAGACGGGAAGATGAAGAACAACGGGTTCGTTCCTCTCAAACTTAATCGTCACTTTCAATGAATACATCAACTGCAAGAGAAACAGAAGTATACAAGATATGCAAAGACTGGACATACCGATTGCCCTCGTTTATCATGAAACTTTCAGGGACGGAGTTCAGCCTTTAAGGCCGCAAGAATAGACCAGAGCGGTCGTAAAAGTGGAAAGCCTACCCAGATGCTGTTTCCAATGGTCGTCGCAGGCACATCGGTCCCTCGATCATCTTTTAGCGGAACCAACAGCTCCTGAATTCCGCTGAAAACCAGAAAAGAATTCCTTAGAAACATCAGAATTCAAAGATTCCTCTTAGCCACCCTTAAATCTCTCAGACAAAATTGTAAGAAAGTTGATACTGTCCACAGAGAGCAAATACTCAGCTATCCAATCCGGTCTGGCATTTATCTACAAATATATTCATGTTGTGATCTTATATGATTACTTAATTATTATTATTATTACTTAATTATAATTATTATTATTATTACTACTATTAAAATGCATTTATTGCCTGTGAGAACCAATATCTAGCCACTAAGCATCATTCAATTAAATTGAGCAATTGCGAGCAAAGGACTTGCTCAATGTACCTCAACAGTAACCATCTCAGAAGAGGAAGAGATGGAAGAGGAGGATCGAGCCCATACTGCGTGAGTTACAAGGCAAGTGCTCTGACCACTCTTCACTCGCAGTAGAAGGTCATAACTGGCACAAATTGGGAAGAGCTAACATATCAGAGGAAGACTTCCTTGAGAAGGGGTAGCACCCTGATCTGCAGCAACCTTACTCCATGAGGCAGAATAAGAAAATCGTCAATAAACCCAGACCTTCATTGAGGAAAGTATTTGGTAAATCTTTCTATAATTAACCCCTGACAATAATTGTTCTCACTTGATGAGCTTCGCTCCCTCGATATCGACGAGTCGACTGCTCCGAACGACAAAGGAGTTTCCCTCCGGGTGGACATAACCAGACGGAATCGTACTATCTGGAATGAACTCTTCGTCTAATCTTGTAGAACCTTGACCGGTGATGAGCCAGCTCAGTGACTCCGTCATTCCTGGCTTCAATTTACAGAAGTCGTCCCTTGTCGTAGACTTTCTAAACGATATTCGAAGGTCGCGGAGGAGCTGAGATAGGAAGAAGAATCTTGTAATAGGAATTGCATAAGTATACTGCAATCAGCAACTGAAGCTATAGTTGCAAATAGTAAATGGATTCACAGTTGTAATTAGTAACATGATTCGCAACTGTAATTATGCACTAATCGTTTGAAGTGAAATATCAAATTACAGTTGTATTGTACACTATGTTTGAAATCAAAATGAAATATTCCAATATTTAAAAGGTTAGTGTCTCCAGCTCACCTGAAATAGAATGCTTTCGATCTTTGGCTTAAACAATCCGTTCGTTTCGATGTCGAGTTTCAGTTTCAGGTTGTCTCCCGTATGATACAGTTGTCTGTCCATGCTTAAACAGAAGAAGACAACCAATTAAATAGAATACAACCAATTAAATAGAATACAACCAATTACATAGAATACAACCAATTAAAGCGAAGACAACCAATTAAAGATATAATAATCCTATTATTATTATGTATGCAAAGAGATGAGGGTGTTTCTAGGATTTAGGAGATAATATGGTTGCATGTGGCAAGGGGACGGTCGCAACAGAATGTGCAAGTATGGAAAACAAATTCACAATTGTGATGTCCACATCAGTCTATTTATAACTCTGTACTTGTATCACCCCATCGTCCTTATGCAGTATTACATTTTTTTTAAATGAATGTGCTGGCATTTCATGTCTTTACAACATCCAAAATATTTTAACAGGCAAATATGATGCTTAACAAAAATGACATAATCTGGGAAAAGCAGCTTTGGCAGAGTTGAAAGAACAGATCGAAAGTCAGTTTGAAGATTGTTTGAAATGGATGGAACGACTATCGAAAGGGTATGGCGACCAGGGGAGGTGAGCCACTGATCCGACCTCCCTGTGACACGCTTAGAACCCCAATGAGCAATTGAGCAGCCTCTGAATAAGCCGGTTACAGTGAATTCGCTTTCTGGTGGTGCAGAATTTCATGATTTCAATCACGAGCAAACTTGCAGTCAGAAAGTCCATTGGAGAATAATTTCAAGACTGAAATTATGTTGTGTACATGTATATATATGTATATATATGTATATAGATGTATATAGATGTATATAATATATAAAGATGTATATAGGTGTATATAGATGTATATAGGTGTACCAGCACAAATCTAATTGTAAACTAAGCTGCGAATGTGACAGCCTAGTCTTCCCATAGAACGAATATTGAATCTCTTACTGGATACGAATTGTTGTTTCGATCGAAACCATCGGAAGCCACGTCCGTAACCTCTCGCTCTTCGTTTCCACAAATTCCTCCATTTCCGATCTACCCAATATGACCTCTAAGAGCGGCTGCGTGACAATTAAGTTCTGGCGTACCTATGACAAGAAGGATAATGTTCACAACGATTGAATAATCACTACCATATAATAAGAAGAAGAAGAAAAAGAAGGAAGAAATAATTATAAGAAAACTGATGAAGAAATACACGATAATAAATAAACTATGAAGATAAATGATAACATAACATATAAAATATTAAAACTGTTCTGGATGCTATTAACTGTCCCCAAAAAATATTTTTCTATATACCTCTATAACAAACATAAAAAAAAATAATTAAGAAATAAAAATAATGAATAAATAATAATATATTTTATATGTTAATGATAAAAGAAAATAAGAAATAATAATAATAATTATAATAATACATCTATTACTTAATTGATAAATCTTATCCACCCAAAGACTTTGCAATTCTCCAGAACTATTTGAAGTCCTCACATATTTACATCTATCTCACGAAAAACATTGTAATAATACTAGTAATTAATGAATAAAAAAAACTTAAAATAATATTGTACAAGGCTCTGACCTTGATACCCTTCGCCCCCATTAGCGATACCTCCACCCCATAGGCAATCTCGACTTTCCATTCTGATTCTGAGCTCTCAGAAGATCTGAGCTCAGTACTTCCTGGTCAAAACAAAGATGCATAATTAGACAATAATTACTATCTCTTGCTCTCATCCAAATATGTATGCATTATAACAGATATCTCAATTAAAATCTGATGCAAACATTATAAGAGATGTTGACATAATAACATTACATCCTGTTTTCAGGAAAACCAACCATGACGCAGATAATTGAATGATAAACTGAGCTCATCAGAAAGAGTTTTATTACGAATGTATGTGTAAGCGTATGTGTAAGCGTATGTGTAAGTGTATGTGTAAGTGTATGTGTAAGTGTATGTGTAAGTGTATGTGTAAGTGTATGTGTAAGTGTATGTGTAAGTGTATGTGTAAGTGTATGTGTAAGTGTATGTGTAAGGTTATGCATGGATTTGTGTAATGTGGTGTATATGTATCTATATGTTTGAGTGAATGTATGTGTCTATATGTTTCTATGTATGTGTCTAATTGCTTGTGTATATGTCTATATAAACATGTCTGTATGTTTGTCTGTGCACCCATATGGATGTGTCTAAATACCTTTCTGCTTGTATGCAAGTGTGTTGGTATAAGCACAATTACAGAGTAGCTCTTACATGCCTCATAAAGAAACCACTATTATTATTAATTATCAATTACTCGTCAATATGCAATTAACGGCAATAATTCTGTTCTTTTGTCCATCAGATATGGCTGAGAAACATTTTGAATGACGCAGTAAAAAAAGCACAAAAAGAAAGAGCATAATAAATGCTGATTTCATTACGCATTTCATGACACATTTTGTTAAGTTTACCAGTAAGTCCCATTGGAGATGGCTTAACCACTTACCAGGAAGTCCCATTGGAGATGGCTTAACCACTTACCAGGAAGTCCCATTGGAGATGGCTTAACCACTTACCAGGAAGTCCCATTGGAGATGGCTTAACCACTTACCAGGAAGTCCCATTGGAGATGGCTTAACCACTTACCAGGAAGTCCCATTGGAGATGGCTTAACCACTTACCAGGAAGTCCCATTGGAGATGGCTTAACCACTTACCAGGAAGTCCCATTGGAGATGGCTTAACCACTTACCAGGAATTTCCATTGGCAATCTCTTCTGGAATGGAAAGACGTACTGACCCAAAGAAATCGGATCTAAAAGAGAAATTCATGTACTGCAATCCAATTTGAATAGAACCACAGTAAGTGACAATCCACTGTTGTCTTCTGTGTAAGTGGGAAGATTCTTCACAAGCGCAGGGTCAGGTCAGAAGGGTGGTTCAGAGATGTAAAGGGAGATCCGGATCAAGGCAGGAGAGAAGAGAATAGACAGGGTGTTGAGGAGAGAGAGCAGAGAGAAGATATGGATGAGAGAACAGATAGAGCAAGGAACATTTAGGAACAAAAATAAATGAATCCGCTTCACAATCTCCATTTTCTTTATATTTTAAACTACAAGGTAATGACTGCAAAATAATTGGAATGATACCTATACAAATGCAGAGGATTTTAACATATACGATGAAACAAATTAGGACTTTAATTCAGACTAAAAGGATTTACAGATTTACACAATAAAACTTGTCAGGAGTTGAATACAAATTCAATTCAAAACACAGGATTATAAGGCACTTATTACGTCTTAATGAGAGGCCAAATGAATAATAATTAAACATTATCATGATGAAACCGGTTAGTACTTCTATAAAAAAATGCAAAAGAATGAGACATTTTTACAGTGAAAATCAGTCAAGATCATTACAAACTACAGGGTAAAATACAGAGTAATAACCCTAACAGACCTTCAAATTCGTACAACGTAATCTCATCGCTGGCGATGTATTCCTTTGTGCCATGGACGACATCATCATCGGCTGCATTCCTCTTTGACACATATCTGACTTAAAGTATATATGTCACATACGATGTCACACATTTACCTACGGCATGTAATTTAATGCACACTTACGTCTATATAGGTTACACTGACGCTAAAACTTATCAGAAATACAAAAGCAAAGGGAGCAAAGTAACATAATCAAGGTAAAGGTTGCAAAGTGAAGACCTGTAGTAAAGTAAAGGTAACAAAGTAAAGGAAGCAAAAAGGAAGCAGAGAGAAGGTAGTAAAATGAAGGGAACAAAGTAAAGGTAGCAAAAGTGAAGGTAGCAAAGAAAGGTTACACACTTTATTCACATGCCTCTGCGGAAACTCCTAGAAGTAACCAATTAATATCAGTAAACAATAACAAATATTAATAACAAGAACAATAGAAATAATAATGGTAGGGAATAACAATAATAGAAATAAATTAAAAAAATAGCGATAAAATAAATAGGAGTGATAATAGCAGCAGTTGCAACAACAAAAATTAACAAGAAAGAGATAACTAAAATCTAATCACCTCTGCAGACGAATGTAGCAGAAGTGGCATGAAATGTCTCCAACAGTAGACTCATCCAGGCACGTATAAACAGACCAAGAAATACTCTACCATATACATATATATATGATATATATATATATATGATATATATATATATATATATATAAGTTTTATATTGTGTAATAAGCAAGATTTGGTACACAGCTGGTAATACTTACATGTTTCGTATCCATAGAATTTTATTTGAATGCCGTACGCACTTGTAGGGCCAGAAATCTTCAGATACACCGCTCTAAAATAAAATCAAAGAAGGTGAAATCCTTGAAGTTTGTTTTTGTAGTTAACATCTGGCTTATTCTCCCGGGCAAAGAATCTTGCGCTACAACAATGTTCTTCTCATTTGAGAAGCGTTTGAGCACGTTACGATCACGATAAGACACTTTGAAGACTCTTAAGATTCTTTTTAATTTAAAATATACTTATCCAAGTTATCCTACTGAGTTTTTAAAGTACTCTACTAACCCATAGATAGTATCGCCACTTGTATATTCGGCTTTATCCGTTCTAACAATAAGCTCGGTTGCCATCACTGCAAGCCAACCATGATGAGCATTAAAGGGAAACACTTCAAACGACGATAGAAAACTTACAACTCACAAATATTAAGTTTCAAAATAGTTTTAACTTTCAACAAACAATCTCCGTCAACAGATTCTTTGCTCCGTCGATAAGCCAAATTTTTTATCACGATCAGCAAATTGAAACAATGTCGTTGCTCAGCAGGTTGCAAAATGGCTATCTACATGATAAGGCCGCAACCAACAAATTTATTTTATTTAAGTTTATGCTAGAAACAAGCCTTGAACGTTCATTTAGCAGCAAGTGTGCCGCTGAGCATTTAATGTAGATCAATCCTTGATGTAGAGTCAATGTTTTTCTCGAGTAGTGATGCAGTCTGTAATTTTACTAACGTCAATGAAACCTGTAGCTTTTCATTTGAAAACTTAGACAAGATCAGACCTATGGGGCCAGAACAATCCGTAGCCTCTGAGACCTACACACACGCACAAGCACACATACTTTATGCCAACCTATACCAAATATTGCTACCCATAGCATAATACTTTTCTTACCGCCCCTAAGATATTGTAAGACCATGGAAATATGACACGTCCAATCCGTGTATGTGTGAGTTTGGTAAAAGCACACAAACCGTGGCGTCCCGTAGCGACTGGTTTGACGGTATCTTAACGACAGTCGCGGCCCACCCAATCGCAGGTAAGTGACATGAGTATTCAGATACATTGAGTGTCATATCTGATGGTCTACGACTCTACCTTCATTTGTAATATCACTATTCAGTCATCTTGTTCAGTTTTAAATTATATGTAATGCCCAATTTTGAATTAGTTTACTTTTCAAGTTTTATCACTCAGTGGCGACACTATAGCCACACTGAATTTGATTGGTAGTTTTAATTCGTTTGAACTTCCAGCCTCTGAATATTACCGTACTTATAATTGTTTATTATCGAACATCTGCACTTTTACCTAAGCCACTATGACTGCTTTATCTAGGGGTCCGGAATCTCCCTGACCAAGGGCCTGGAATTTCACGGAATTTTTCTTTCTAGGGGCTCGGAACTTCCCTGCCTAAGGACCTTGAATTTCTCAGTTCAGGACTTCAGGGGCTCAAAATTCCTGTTCCTGGGCCCCAGAATTTCTGTTGGCAGGCCTGGACACAAATATGCAGGCCTATATACAATACAATACATCCATAGACCTACACACAAGCACACACACACACACACAATAATATATCAATAAAAAGACAGCAGCTGTCATAGGATTTAATTAACTGTTAATCAACGATCAATAATAATCAGTCAATAAATCATAAAAAAATCTAATCCGATTCTCTTAATCTAATCCGATTCTCTTAATCTAATCCAATTCTCTTAATCTAATCCGATCTCTTCCTTATTTATGAAACGTAACCGCCCAATCAGACATCAACCAAATTAATTGGAGCACAACCCTCAACATCTCTCACAATTAACTGACAATCATGAGGCAGTAATTGGTTCGTGTCACGCTAAGGTCCTGTTTAACATTTCTGTAGAGTAACCACTACAGGAGAGATTCAAACCCAAACCCAGAGACTTTGAATCCAAGGCACAATTCTTACCCTTCATGCTTTCTAGCGTGTTGGACCACCCTACTGGAACAGTCTTCCATTGCATTCACGCTCTGTTGCATTCACGCTCTGTTGCATTTATGCTCTGTTGCATTCATGCTCCGTTGCATTCACGTCTGTTGCATTCATGCTCTGTTGCATTCGACCCTTTGCAGCAAATAAATATTCTCAAATGGTCATTAAATGCACTTATTTATAACTGACAGATTGCCATATGCATGTGTGCAACCCTAAACCTAACGAAGTTACAATCGAAATACAAACTATGGCAAAAGAGTAATATGATTACAAGGAGAGTATCAGCAAATGATGACAAGTAATTACAGGAGTTGAATTTAACTGTCGGCGGCCATGCAAGGCGCCAATCACGTAATACGTCTAACTTAACCAACGCCCCTGCCTAGCAGTGTGTGATCCATTATGCCTTACAGCAACTGTTAAATTCATGACACAATTATACGTTATTCGATCTCTCACGAGACAAAGATTTGGTCACACATCTAAGAAATTAAGAGCGTCGTTAATGGTTCAACTGTTCCAACAATTGAGTTTGACTTTTGTCCAATGTGAAATACTAATCATTTGAAACATTAATCCTGTGAAACACTGAACCATGAAATACTAATCATGTAATCTACTAATCATGTGGAACACAAATCATGTTAATACAAACTCGATTGTCAGATCGAGCAAATAATCATGGCTTCATGAAATTGATAAAAACTGAAATTGTCACAATTCAGCAAATAGTTAAGAAGATTTCAGCAAAACAAGTTCAGGATCAAATTTAATAAAATGAAGTTTAAAATGTTGCCATTTAATGCCCCTCATGAGTATTCACCACCAAACCCAGTCTTGTTCCCGGGTCCAGACCAACTCTTACCACACACTACAGTCCTAGGGAAGGTTTAGCGACAGATGATCTTAATCGCTGGTCCCAATGTATGGAAGTCTACCGAAGAACCCTAAAATGTCACTTCACAGGAGATATTCAAATCACAGTACATGACCTGGCTTTATAACGTGCTTTTTCTTCTTAGGTCCAACTAACCATAATTACTGATTACTTCTCTAAGCAGAGCTGGAAATAATTTACGCTTTTCCCAGAAAGTTTTTAGGTCATTTAGGTAAAGTATGCAGAGTCAAAATTACAACGGAAAAACACGTGAAGAACTCGACATACTGTTGGACATAATTTTACTAACTCCAAATCTAGTGAGCAAACAATACCGTGTGGATGTCACATATCACAATTCCAATTACATTTGGCAGAAGTTCTTTCTGTCAGTCTTTGGCTTTAAATTTGTGGATTTATCAAACTGAAACGGCTACTCATCTATCATGCCACAGATCTGCACTTTTCATGCCAAATTGTGCATGTGTAAAAATGTTTGTAATAAAATAATAATAATAATGATGATGCAGCAACTAAGAAGCCGATGACAATTTGGCACAGACACACGATACACGTTGCTCAAAAGTGAGCAACTTTCAGTGGCAGAATTCTGAAGCCAACGCCAAGTATAAAGCCAGACATGAGGTAGAAAGAATCGGTTCTCTCACTTTGCTTTAGCGAGAATAAATGTTCATATTGCCCATGGAACGTTAGCAGTTCCAGCAAGTTTTGAAAAGAGTAATTTCCGCTAAGCTATGAATCAACCTGCACTAAAATCACACAGGAGAAAATCACCCTCAACAAGGGCATCTCCAACAACCACAGGAACTTAAAATCCTCTCGATATCGACCTAATTTACAGCTTGTTTTTGGTGAGCCATCAGAAGATGCTTAGTGCGCTAGACAGCTGCGCTAAAGAAGTTATAAATTAATAACATCAGTGTGGATACAAAAATCAATGGTTCTTAAAATTTGGGTCTGTTGAATTGGCAAAATCTGTCGTCTCACTTACTTACGTCTCCAATATCCTGAGCTGAGAGTAATTCAATTGCACTTGATAACGTTGCAGGGTCAGTAACAACTTCTACCGAAATGCCACACAGCACCATTTTCTTCTACCTTGGGTGATATATGACGCTATATAAATCTTATCATTACCATAATAGCACAGATTACTATTCAACAGCATCAAATACTAGATCACAGATAGAGAAACATGACCACCAAGAAAAAGATACATCCCCGAAAACGAGTTAATGGGTAATAGATATTTCTATTGATCTTATTGGTAACACCAACAAACATTACAAACAAACAAAAATCAATAAACAATAGGACACCAATACAAACGATTCCACATAAAAAGCAATTAAAAAGCTTCAGTATTACAATGACGTCGTCATGTCAAGCAGAAGACACAACCTATAACAAAGAAAATAATCAATTATTGATCCAATCAGTCTGTATAAACACAAACAGTAAAGATCCAGAAAGGCCTCAGCTTCACATCCTTTCAATGCATGAAGCCCTTTCAATGGCACCTTAAAACAGGCACAGCTGGCAGACCCCATTCACGATTTCTATCAAAGTAACCAAAATGCATAAAGTGCCAGTGACAGACAACTTAATCCACCACAATCACAAAAACTACCAATGACAATGGTACCACAAGGACTTAAAATGCCCCTGAAATGGTACCAAGACTTCAATGCCATTTTCATTGGCACCCAAAGCACAATGTATTTGACAATGGTACGAGAGGCACCAACTTCCTCTGACAGTCATACAAGATGCCCAGAATGACCCCTTTTAGAAAAGGCATACCATTCACAAAACCCCCAACAGTCTCACACAAAAGCACAGGTCCACCGATAGCGCTACAACACTCACATACAAAAAACCAATTCCCAAAATGGGGTATCAGAAGAACAACATCCCCAACAACCGAGCCTGAAAGACCACGGTATCTCACCATACGACTCAAAATTAAACTCGCAAGGGACAGAAAACAGTTCGCAAGCAAACAATTTATCAGCAGAAACACATCTGCACTTAACTCCGCCTCACAAACATCGAGCGTACATCGTCCCGCCCCATAGTCTAGCTGTGAGAAGCGGGCACCTCCGTCTTCCGTCCGGTCTTGTCCCACGTCTCGTGTTCGACCCCGCTCTTCGGGTTAATGAGCTGAACGTGAACTGCGGCAAACTGGAGGTTCTTTGGGGGAATCGGACACAGCTTGTAGCTGACCTCGTCACCCTCTTTAGGCACCAGGTCCCCATCAATGCTAAAACAACACAACCAAACCACAACATTTAGGGATGAACCGAAACTTGGCTGTGCTTCGTTGTACTCGGCATTACTTGGGACTTGAGAATAACAATTAATCCAAGTATTAATAAAAATTGACTTTCTGTTTCAAGAACGAAAATTGGATTTTTTTATTTACAAAATGACAATTGCAATTCATTTTATTATCACTTTGTCAGTTTCACAGCGAAAAACTAAAATTTAAAAAACAAACAAATAAATAAAACAGATACAGGGATAGAGACACATTGAGCAGAACAGACAGATACAGAGAGAGAGACACATTGAGCAGAACAGACAGATACAGAGAGAGAGACATATTGAGCACCACACAGAGCAAGTGAATTCCATCTCACTCCGATATGTGAACAAAGAGTTGTTCTCCTCCGTCTGTGGGTTGCACGAATCCGTGACCCTTCTCTCGACAGAATTTGATCATCTGGCCGTAGTGAGTCGGTCCAGCTAGGATCTTCTCCGATCTACAGGAAAAATACACAAGTCCAATCACTGCAGTCATTTCCCAATTTCCCAGTTAGAGAAATTCCAGGTCCCTATATAGGAAGAGCCGTCATGGGCCTCTTACACCATCTGGAAGTTAACACATAGTAAAATGCACGTAAATCTTATACTCAAACAAACATGTAATGTTACACGATTTCTGCCAAATACCAGTCTACACTGAACTCAGAGAACTTCAACAGAGAGTAAAATGCAAGAACAGAGATTTATGGAAACTGCAACGATTAATAGACTTGTGTAAAGCAATTACACTGATAAACGGCAGATAGTTTTTAACAGGGAGCAAAATGTGTGAATAAATCCTTACTCAGAGACGGTTCGTTTCCGCCTGCTGATGACGCGCAGCGCGTGCGCAGTCGGAGAAGACGGAGAACTTGGGGGAGAGAACTGAGAAGGATGACCGACGAGACAATCGTTGCCTTCGTCAACTTCCTGAAGATTCAAATGCATCGACATCTTTGGCCGCAGATCGCGAGCAACGCAAATGAAAGACTACAAATTAATATGGCATAATTGAGATTCTATAACACCAGGTTTGGTGCAGCGCATTCTTGTGTTCCACTACTTACTTATTTACTGACAACAGGCCCCACTAATGCTGAATGGAAATGTTCTGTAAAAAAATGATTAGCATTGCCCTCTTCATTTATCCAGGCTTGGGACTGGCACTGCTCAGAAATATTTGGTCAGTTATTGTTAATAATAGTGCAGTGCACAACGAATTCACCAGATAAATCGCATAAATTAATAATTAATCGATCACTTTGAACCAGAAAAACACAAAGGTGTTTGAAAAACTTCAACCAGTGTAATGATTAAATCGAATTTTCGAGATACATGCAACAATGTTCGAGAATATGTTACTACATTAATTTGACACTGAGGAAAAGTTCTTATGGCGCAGCGCATTTCGGTGCTCCACTACTTACTTATCTACTGGACACAGGCCGTGCTAACAGCCAGCAGCACAGACTGTCTGTCGCAATCTGGAAAGGTCAAATTGACATTTATATTGAGCAGAACTTGCAATTTAGCAAAATGGCGAAAACGAAATTATGCTCTACTGAAGAATTTTGCAAATGTGCTTTCCCAGCCCAGGTTGTAGTCATGTTAAAACGGAAAAGTTCTAGTCAACTTTCTACCGTTCAAAAACATGCAGCTCAATTTACAAGACAGCAGGTCAAGGCTGAAACGGAGCTGTGGGCTCAAGTAAACATCCTAAAAACCAGCCCTAGAGATCAGTTTAAGTCGAATAACTTTAAATTATTTTATTTCGACTGTTTAAAAATACACGTGAGCCACAAAAGTAAATTATTACTTTGTAAGAACGAAACGAGAATGATTTCCAAGACTAACCAATCTCAGGATCTTCACAAAACGCTTCAAAACAAAGCCTTCTCTTAGGTTCCCCGTGATATTTTATGCATCGGGAACTAGCTTGGCATTACTTTTCGTCAACTTTTAATTATTGTAAAATTCAACATGATAACGAAGAGTAATAAGCTGGTGACCTGTCAGTGAAAGCAGATTTAGGATGTCCCGTTTTAGTTCTCGGTAGTTTCAGTTTAACGATTAACGATGCTGTGTGATAACAAACGTCATCTGCGTCGCCATCCCTAATTCAGATTTGTTTGGCACATATTATACAAATCGATTAAAAGACCAAGGCCCATAAGTTTTTTAAAGAAACTGAAAATCCTTAAAAGTCAAAATTTTAGGTTTTGTGTTATAAAGTTAACAGTTTAAAATTTATTGGAATTGTGATTTGTGACCTTCACATGACATTCACACATTCACATGGCATTCCAATTGATTTGACGCAGCGCTCGTGAATAAGCTGGTGACCTGCGCTTCTTTTTCGAGTGTCGCTTTAGAGGTTTGGAGACAACAATCACGATTCTTCACGATTTGTCGTTATTTAACTTATTAGACAATTGCTGTGTCCGGCATCAAGTTAGTTACCTTTAGGATGATATCATAATAATTACATACCTCGGAAATTCGTTTAGAAGATAGTTTTATTCAATCATTTCGTACCTTTACATGTTCGTCATATTGGAGTATATTATTTGAAGATTTGAGTTGACCCCATTCCTCTACCGTATTAGCCATTGTACAAACTATTAGAATAATTGACTGGCTTGAGAATCATTCATTTGTTTATCGTGTCATGCGATAACTACACATCTACTTACTTAGTTTTATTTATGGGAGTCGTATCTATAAATAAATAGTTTCCGTTCAATGGCTGATGGTTTTCCAATGTAGTGGGTATTCGATAATTTACGTTAGAATTGATTAATTTCAGGTACTGTTGACATCGTCTGCGATTGGCTTTTTTGAGTAGAATCCTAGTACCAAATTTATAACGTATGTAGTAATGCAGGCAATGGGACAGTTTTTCAAATGCCGGTGTGCTCAAAAAGCCTGCCTCCGTCCTCAGTCTTCCTCGGCCCCAATGTGCGTCTTAGTTACCATACGTATGCGGATTCATATTCGAGCATCTTATTCGAATTACGCGTGATATCACAAATAACGCACAAGCTTCACATACAAACGCCATGGTAGGTTAACGAGCTAAGATAAGAGATTTAGATCCTCTATACGTTAAAGCACATCACACAGCTTCTTAGCCAACTAAAGTACTACCCAAAATAATAAGAGCTGAAACGCTACGCTGACTTGTGCCTCTGTGGTTGCTCTTCAAAATTACCAGATAATTACACTAGTTTTCACAACACAGGAGCTACTGCTACTGCCTATTGTGATACAAGCAAAACACTTTCTCCATAGGAGACGTATGCATGTAGTTGGAGGCTATTTCTAGGCAGGCAACTATGCAGATTAGGCACACCGCCCGCCGTCAACCTTGCATGATGTAGGAGAGAAAAGAGATATCTATGTAACTGGATGCCTTCTAACAAACATGCCAATGATACCATTCCCTTCCCAGACAGGCTTCGAATATGGTACTCAAATATTAATCCGAATACGTATGGTAACTTGACTCCCATTGTTCTCCATCAAGTTGGTTTGGATATTGGATATTCGGTGTGGAAAGCCGTTTGTCAAATCCACATATTGAACTTTCAAGAATTTCACATTTCTACACAAATTGTTCAAACAAATCAACATCACTCAATGGTAAAATATGGTTTTGGCGTCGGTAATTATTCTATGTGTGCTTGATGTCAGGCTACATACACACTTACTTTCATCACATCCAGCTTCTATTTATGTATGATTCTTTTCATCGCATCCATCTTCTATATTCATGAACTAAAACGTTCTATGTACTGTGCATGTTAACTGTTCAATGTACATTAATAATAATTACCAACGCTAAAACCATATTTACCTAACTCAACAGTTATTAGAATATAATCACGAACTGATATACTACGGAGGATGGAGTTGGTAACTGCCAATCGGGTCAAATTCTGGTCTAAACACGGGGAAATGCCATTTTCAAAATGTTCAGGCATTTCTTCACTACAGTTGGTGAATCTATGCATTATATTCTTTGAATAATGAGTAATGCAAATATTCTATCAGAAAATAATCACAAACTGATTCAATGAGGTGGGTAAGAGGGTGAGATTTGGGTCAAAACATGGGGAAAAGCCATTTTCACACATTTTCTCACTACAGTTGGTGAATCTATGCATTATATTTTTCCATTGATGAAAAGAATCTAGTATAAATGGAAGCTGGAATGAATAGAGGTTGAATTAATGAAAAAGCAGAAATGTCGACAAGATTTCTGCCAGAATGGAAGAGGGAACGATGAAAAGATTTATGCTTAATTCAAATTAGGAATTATGAAAAGATCCATATCTAACGTGGCACAGTACTTGGAATAGAAGCTGAATTGATGAAAAGGATGCCGCCGTTTGAATGGAAGTTTGAATCAAAAGATAAAAATGCGACGAAATGAAATGTGACGAAATGAGAGGGACCCTAATTTTTGCCTCTGGTTACAAATAATTCTCTTCACCATTCCTGCTTCCATTTAGGCAGAAATCTGTTCATCATTTCAGCTACCAATTAACTTTAATTAAACTGCTTTCTTCTCCTCAATCCATCTTAAGGCTAAACTTAATGTTCTTCTTCAATCCAGCTTCTTATTAAATAAAATTTCTTTTCATCATTCGACACATAAAGCTTGTGTGTTTGACTTAAAGTGTGCATGACTTACATAACTCTTTTGTCTAAAAGATGCTGATATTATTTTAATTTGGGGCCATAATTTTGTTGAGCATATGCGAGCACTACTTTTCTAAAAAGTAAAAAATATCTAGTAATAGAGGTTTTTATTTGAAATATGGATAACAATTAAAGATAGCTACTAATCAAAATCAGCTGTTTCTGCAAGTAATTTTATTTAGTCATTTGAAATTTGTGATTTTAGTTGATTTCACTGGGTGCAAACTTTACTAATGGCTGAAAAGGAGAAAAAGGTGAGAATTCCATCTTCGGTTTCCTCAGACTCATTGAAAGCCATATCAGAGTCGAGGGGATACGCACTGAGCGAAGACGCGGCACAGTACTTGGCTGATGAAGTGACGTATCGATTGAAGACTGCCGTACAAGAAGCGAAGAAGTTTCAGCTGCATGGAAAAAGAAAACGGATGAACATCGACGACTTCTGTCACGCGCTCAAGCGGAAGGGGTACGACCCTATCTATGGGGCTCATTCCCAGGAACAGGCGGCGTTTCGGCATGCGGCCGGAGGCGGAAGGGAGGTCTACTTCACGGAGGAAAAGGAGATGGACCTGCAGGAGTTTATAAACGCCCCACTCGCTAAACTACCGAACGACGTGAGTTTGAAGACTCACTGGCTGAGCATCGAGGGAGTACAGCCGGCGGTCCCAGAGAACCCGCCTTCGATCTCCAAGGATCTTCAGATGAAGGAGATTCTTGATCCTTCGACCAAGGCGTCTGTCAATAAGCTGGGTGGGAAACCGGTTGGAGTCAAGGGAAAGGGGTCGCTGAAGGTCCCAGAGAAGGTGAAGTTGAAAGAAGTTACAACGCATGAGTTGAGTCTTGAACAGCAGCATTACTACATCGAGCTCACGGATGCGTGCGTTGGCTCTGACGAGATCCGGAGATCGGAGGCACTGACTAGCCTTTCCACCGATCCGGGGCTCCCTCCGCTGGTCCCTCGGTTGTGTACCTTCATCCTGGAGGGAGTCAGGATCAACGTAGGGCAGAACAATCTCGCACTACTCATATATCTGATGCGGATGACGAAGGCGCTTATGGAGAATCCATCTGTCTACCTAGAGAAGTGCCTGCATCTGTTGATTCCTGCGCTGTCCTCCTGCACCATCAGCAAGCAGCTGTGCCAGCGCCCTGACACGGACAACCACTGGGCCCTGCGTGATTTCGCTGCCCGTCAGCTCAGCCTTCTCTGCCGGTCGTATAACACGGTCACAAACAGCATCCAAGAACGAATCACGAATATATTCAGCCACCACTTCCTCAAGAACTTCAACCAACTCTCTACTCACTACGGAACGATCGTTGGGCTCGGGGAGCTCGGCTTGGAGACTACGAAGCTCTTTGTGCTTCCATACGTGAAGCTCGAGGCCGACCGGCTCGCGAGCACGCTGGACAACTCACTTGGGAGCAGCCTCGGGTCGCTCAACGCTACCGAGCGAAATGCAGCCGAGCACATCAAACAGGCACTGCTTAAGATCCTTCCTCCAGTACTCAAATCGGTGCGCTCATCCCCGGACGTACTCGATGACTACAAGGCAGACTATGGGTGTCTTGGCCCCGCACTGCACTCAGCTGTAGCAAAACTCCGTCAGACCCCGGTCACAACGCTTCCCTCATCGCTCATCTCCCTTCAGAAGCCAGTCATGCAGATGGCCCAACCGAGACCGCCCTCTGTAGTTCTCCACGGCTCCACCCCTCAGATGCGCCCCATCACGAGCGCCCGTCTCCCTGTCATCGGCCTCCCCACGTCAAGCGTCGCCTCCCCCAGGGTCATGTATGTCTCTCAGTCGCGACCTAACGTTCCCCTATTCCAGACCGTGTCCAATCCATCGCAGACCGCTTTCATCCGGGTCGTCTCTTCCGGAAGCGGAGTACCAGCGTCTCCTTCGATCATGGGACAGCAGACTTCGAAGCTCGTGATGGTGACGACGCCCTCGGGACAGGCGAAGACGGGAACAGACCTCGGAATGAAGAGCGTCTTCAATTCAGACGGAGGAGCTCCTCCTCTGTCCGCTTCTACTTCTCAGGAATCATTGAATCAATAGCATCGGTTCTTGGGATGCAGTCGCTCAGTTTACACGAATTTTGAGATTGTTTGGATTTGAGATGAACCGCAACTTTGCTCGCTCACCGAGCATCGTGGTGCTCGGCATTGCTTGGACTCGGTCAAACGATTGGTCCGAGTAATAGTAACAAGGTCAACTCAATTGTGTTGAGCAGTCAGATAGGATAGTCAGTTGTACATCCAGGTCTTTGTGAGGTGGTCAATTCCCTCATGCATATGCATATGCAATTCCCTCATGCATATGCATACACATACATACAATGTCATACATACATACATTCACACTTACTAACACGCACGCACACTCATTATGTCAAAGCATTCTCGAAATTTTGTTTTGACGAGAATTTATCGTTTTAAAGCACTGCACATGTTTCATCGAAAAAAACCAGACACAAACATTTCTAGCAAAACTATAATGAAACAAAATATGAGACATAAATTACAAGAGAAATGTATCTAGGCAAAAATACGAGAGAAAAAAAAATAGAAAAGGCAAATTAGGCAAAATAAATGGTTAAGCAAGAAGACAATAGCCTAATATAACGCCCAGTGGCTGAACTGAGTAAAAGTAGTGTCCGTTAGTTAAATCCTCGTATATGGACGAATTGTCGTTGTTCTCATCCTTGCGATAAAATTCACTAAAAACCGCATTTTATAGTCGAAGTCATCCTAACCGATGGATGACATTAAGTGAAGTTGACTGGCAAAGACAATCCAAATAGAAGTGGTTCATAAATCGAGCACTAGGGGGTTATACAAGTTGGCATGATCATAGAATTCTTTTCCGGGTATGAGGCGAGTCAATATAGTAATGTTGTAATAAAATACCACAACGGAACCATTTAATCCCTGTATTGAATTATAAGATTTTCTAATTATCATACCGTTAATTATCAATAGTATTAAACAAGAATGGCGTTGAAGTTCATCCACTGTCCTCTCCATCAGCAAACATTAGCAACAAAAACTCAATATTAAGGTAAATATTTGCCTGGATTTAACTCGTGCTAAGTCTTTTGCGGTGATGTGCGTAGTCGCCACATTCGCGGAGGCCTAATTAGAGAGAAGAATTGACATCAGCTGAGCTCAGAGATGTTAAAGTGGCGAGAGGAGTTGTAGACATCTCCGTATACAGCTAGATGTTATCCGTAAGGTTAGAATTAAGTTGGAGGTGGTTTATCGTTGATGCTCATAATGTCGATATTAAGAAAATGTCGCCAAATGCACAAAATTCTTGAATACTTTTGATGAAAAGTACTCTGTCAATGCAGCAATTTTCACACAAAACGAATACGAATTAATTGCATCATCTTTGAGTCGTAATAAAAGCTATCATATCACCTTATACCCTCATGTATACGACTCCACTTTAGAGTTTTCATGTCAAATAGATATGACTTCCCAAAAAATGTCTCAGTCACAAAAAGTTTGTTGTAGTCTGTACCCCAATGGAACTGAACTAATGGGTAAAATGATAGGCCTGGTTTTAAAATGTCACTAAGGATATGCCCATCAGCGTTTCTGAACCCTACAACTATTCTGGATTTCCTGTCTGAGCTGTTACTGATGATGGCACTAAGATTAGTTAGACGATAGCCTTCTGTATTAAAGTCTAACTTGTATACCTTCTCATCGAACCTTTCAGTTACCAACAAATTGTCGATGTTTTTTTGATCATAAAAGAATTTGCGGATCCTTGAACCAAACCATTTCTTTGAGGCGAAACTGACTGATAATTTGCCCATCAGAGCCTGGACTGATCTCTGTCTGGAATGATCTTGTACTTTGTCTCTGTACAATGTACGTCGTCTCTGCTTTTATGTGAATAATGAGCCGAATCACCGCCATGTGAGCCACGGTTAATGTAATAATGTACTCAAGCATTTATATAGCACCGCTCAAATCAGCAGCGCTCTCAACGGACGTCAGCACTTGGGCAAGGGAAAGGAAAGTCTTAAGGCGTCCCCGAAACTGGTGAGAGGGTCAGTAATTCCAGGAGCAGGAACTGTGGAAGACAGTTCCAAGCTGAAGGGCAAACATGGACAAAGCTCTTCAACAGAGCCGTAGTAGTGAGAGAAAATAGTTGCATTCACTCCATAGCAAGATGTCGTCTGTAAGGGTCAGGTCACGAGGAATTGGGTGATTGATCATAGCTGTTCATACGTAAAAATTACCAGAAAAATGTGTTAGGCCTACATAAAACCTCGAATCAATTTGTCAGGGTCAGATGAGCTTACAATTCTGATATTCTGCATGCATTTCGTTGACTACTGTAAAAAACACACTTGATTACTACTTATGTACTGGTCTCTGCTGCAATCAGAGATTAAGAAACTTGCAGAAATATTGGTTCTTTGATTTAAGAAACAGTACGGGTATTGTATTAGTGCTCTTGTTGTCTTAGTTTGATGTCACATGAATTCGGTTGAACAATACCCATTGTACTACTTGCCACATCAAGCAAGCTAAGTCGAATACTTAGGATGACCACACCACCAGTTAATTCATATTTTGAGTGGCATGATTATCTATTTAACACACTACAAATAATCAGTGGTATTAATGAAACAACGGTACCATTGTTCTCCTTATTATAAATCATTTACGACAAAACTCAATCGAAGGCGAATAGCTGCCAGGTATGAACTAATTCTTCGTCTATTTTGATGGAGTGCATTTAAGTATCTAATGAGCAGAACTAACGTCTTCTGAGCTCAGAAATATTAAAGTGAAGAGAACAGCTGTATACATTCTGCTATATGTTGTTTATCAGGTTTATATTTCTAGATTCGAGTCTGACCATAGCGCTTCATGCATATTGGTAGAACTCGAGCTTAAAATTGATGATTGCTCTTGCGTTAGTAACTGGTCAATTTTTAAAATTTCCGTACAAGCCGGAAAACATGCAACTGCTTATTCTTCGTGTCGTAATGGAAAATATCAAATGGTGCTCGACTTATTCGACTTCATTTTAGAGTTTCCGTGTCAAAAAATACGAAGTCATAAAAATATCTTCAGTTACAGCAACATTGTTCTTGTCTGTGTCCCAAAAGAAGCGAGCGACTAGTGAATATAATGGAGGATGACGCATTTCCACAATCCCAGTAATGTTACGGCCTTCAGCGTTTCTGAAGCCAACAATCTTTCTCGATCTCTCATCTGAACTGTTGCTTGTGATAGCAAACACATCAGTTCGGTTCCAGGTTCCTCTGTACCGCATGACCACCTTTCAGTTGCAAAAAGGACATTTCGATCGGAAAACAACTGCGCATCCTTGAACCAACTACTTTATTGAATCGAAACTGACTGATAATTTTCCCATTGGCTCTTATGAAACTTACGCACATTTCATGACTCTCTTCCAACCTATGGCTGACGATAAATTCACCATTTGGTTTCTGAATTCCGCTGAATGGATAATTGCGGTTGTTGGGAAGTGAAACACTTAGCCTCAAAACCAGTAGATTGTCATCATTGGCTACTGACAAACTGATGTCATCGCCCAGTTCTGACAACCATTTGACAACTTCATTCTTATCTGGATCAATCGTCCAGATGCATTCACAATTACTATCACTGATGTACAAAGTATTCGTCTTTTCAACAGCAACCATATTGTACGGCTGTCTATTCTGATCATCTGTAACCTTATCCGCAACAATCTTCATTAGCAGATCGCGTGGAAAGTTGACATCGTAGGCTCGTATGGTGAAAACAGGATGTGGGCCGTGACAAAACACGTAGAATAAGTCATTTACAATGATTCCACATAATGGATAGCCAAGAATTTTCTCAAACGTCCAGGTTGAACTGAATGCTGCAATATGCAGCAACGGAGTGCCCGTAGCTTTAAACCGTGGTAGATAACTAGGATTGTTTCTGGGAATTCATTCCTTGGTAGTCACTTGAAACACTTAGTTACCAATATCTTTAATTAAAGCCATTCTAGAGCCATAT
This sequence comes from Bimastos eiseni, assembly GCA_959347315.1. NCBI lineage: Eukaryota > Metazoa > Annelida > Clitellata > Crassiclitellata > Lumbricidae > Bimastos > Bimastos eiseni. Next base: position 604,292 of record OY365819.1, on the reverse strand, counting down.
TGTTCATGCAGCATTAGCATTTAGATTGAATAAGTAGAGGCGACTTTAGCTACTTCTAAACGACGCTTATTTATTGGCCCTGGCTGCCGTTTGGCTAGAGCGGTTGGCCTGTAACGCGGTGTGTACGGCTATGTTCCTCGTCCGAGACAATAAACTGCTGGCCAAAATCAGATTGCCGTGTTCTAAGAGCTCATAGATATTAGGCCTAGTTATAGCAGTCTAAATGCATTCAAAATAATTGACGCAATATAACACGTTTTTGTAACAATGACATGCATAGCGTAAAAATAGAGACGTAAAAAATAGAGACCAGATTGTGTTTCGCTTGGATAAGATTTTCTCAACGAAGTAAATTCAAAAGTTAAATTTCACACCAGGTTAAGATGCCTCAAAAAAGAAATGTTAATAAAAGCGTTCTACTTTCTGGCTATCATCTTAAAACTGACGATATTTAGGAAAATAATCGCCCAACAAAATACTCGTAACATTTTGTCAGTCAATAGTTGATGCGAATCATAAACTGTAAAGTCTTCATCATTCAATCGGTAGGCTAATGGAGTGGTTCAGACGTTCTCGGTCGAAGCCTCTGACTAGAACTGATTATATGAACAGAATTAGTTTGCTAATTATGCTCCACTCAGAAAACAATATTTTCGTCTGTTAATTGTTTTTTAAAATATAACATCGGAATTTGTGTCGAATAATTCTTAGCAGAGCTATTTACGGAATGCGGTGTCGTCTTGTCAAAACGATCATCTTACAGAGATTCTGAGAAGGAAACAGAAGATATTGTAGAATAATTTATGACCAGCGTTGGTTTAAATTGCGTCAAACATCACGTGACATCAGATCGTTTATGTAGCGCCACTAGCAGACGACTTCTCAGAGGCGCTCCTAACTTTCAGGGGACGTCTGGATCTAGAGTCACGTGGGTATCCGTGCAAAAGACGAAGGAAAAAATTGGCCAGGTATGAATTTGTGATGATTTTCGCTAGGAGTTAACGTAACTAATGAGCAGAATTACCGTCGGCTGAGCTGAGATTCTCTAAAGTGGTGAAAACAGTTGTAGACAATTCGTAACTAGATTATTGTGATGATGAGATTGCGAGATAGGTGTTTGACTATCACTGCTCATACTTCAAAATTAAGAAACGCATAGATTCATGATTTATACCACGGAAAACATATTACTACAGAGCATGTACTTATTAAAATGAAACTTGCTAGGCCTATATCAAGAAAAAGCGTAGAGTGTATTACACAAACAATCAAAACAGTTTGTCCGGCCCAGAAACGAACCGAAATGCAAATCTTAAATTCTGCATTTTGTTGACTCTTGACAGTAACTAAGTGAAGACCATTTCATAGAAGAACAGATTGACTAATGTAAAGCAACATTTGTTTGACAAGGCTACTTTTGCACTGGTGTCTGCTGCAATCAGAGATTAGGGAACAAACAGATATAAGCTATTGGTTCTTGGATTCATGAAACAAATGCGGACATTGTCTTGATATTGGTTTAACAATGCCCACTGTAGGGCTACTTGCCACAGCAAGCACATGGAGGAACTAAAATGAATACAACTTTAGGAATCATGAACTTCTACTAGCCCTAATTGCTGGAAAGATATCACATGCGAGGATTTGACAAAGCACCCAATTCAGGACGCCTCGTTTGGACACCATATACAGGCCCGCAGGGTAGCCCCAGCGAACAATACTTAACAAACCAATACGTTGTGTGCAAACAGATGATGTCAAAGAACTTGACTAAAGATTTTCAAACTCTATAACTCAGCAATTGTTCAATGTGCTTGTGTATGAGTCTTTTAAACGCGATTCTTTCGATTGCATAAAATATAATAGCAATAATGACGATGCTGCTGCTGCAGCTGATGATGACGATGACGACAACGACGATGATGATGATGAAAACAGTAATAATAATAATAATGATGATGATAATAATAATAGTAATAATAATGTGAATAATAATAATAATAAAAATAGTAATAATAAAATAGTCATCATCGTGATTACAAGTAGGCCAACAATATGAACGGATGATGGCGGCAGTCATGCAAGACACCCATCACTTAAAATTACAGCGAAATGTTCTCCAAGTGCATGAAATCGCCCAGCAATGAATATCATCCATGCGCTAATTTGTTAAATTGTCCTTTTTGAGAGAAATATTTTTCATTGTGGTCCTATCCTCCACTCCATTAAAAAATTTCCACATACACGCCATCAATCACATATTCTTCTCTTTCTCTCCCTCCGGCTATCCATACCTCCGCCCAAATATTTCCCTATTCATTTCATTTTTCTCAGTTTTTGTCACTCTTTCTTTTCATCTCAATATTTTTATCTTTTAACTCTTCTCCCTCCGCATCTTCTTCCCTATCCCCTCACTCCGTACATCGCTCTCACCATCTTTTCCCATCCTTTTCCATCCTTTACTTACCTCCTTTCTATCTGTACTTCTTTCCATCTCAATCGTTTTCTTTTTGACTCCTTTCTTTGTACCTCATATCTTGTTGCTTCATTCCATGTATCCCTTTCACTCCGCTCGCAAAAGCAAGATACCATTATCTGGTTACTTCGCCAAACAACAATGGCCTAGGCCCTATTCGTATTCCTATTCGTAACTCGGTATTACAGTCGATGTTCGCTTCGGATATTGAGTTTGGGAGAGAAATATTCAAAACGGAAATGGTTCGTAAAACTCGTTCCCTGAGTTTGTAGACATCATTGCACGCTTATCCTAGATGGAGGCTAACCATTCTATTAATCAACCAATGCCTTAGAACTATACTACAGTGGTTTATCACTTGAAATATAGAGACCACATTAGCAATAATCTAATAATAGTTAGCATGGTTTTATTGTCTTATTCACGCACAGCAAATTATCAACGGTGTTAAGCAATGATGTCATTGTTCCTTCCGTTAGAAAACATCTACGACGAAGACTCAATGAAGGCGATTACATGTATTTGCCAGGAATGAACATATTCTTCGTCTATTTTGATGATGTCGTATGTAGTCTCTGCATTCACATAACCAACGAGCAGAATCATTTAGTCTGAGCTCAGAGGGTATTATTAAAATTGGCGCGAACAGTTGAGACACTCTGCAATAAGATGTTATTTATAAGGACGTGATGACGAGGTTCGCGTCTGACCATAGTCTTTCATACATGCGTATCGAAATTAAGAAATGTCGTCAATGCCAGAAATTTATGACTGCCTTGAAAATTAGAATCTGATCGGAGCTCAGATTTTCACACATAACGAATAGCAGCGAATTGCTTTTTCGCTGTGTCGTAATACAACATTATGTATGGCTCTCGTCTTATTTGACTCCACTTCAGAGTTTTCGTGTCAAATATATATGCCATAAAGAGATAATTCGTCACAATCACATTATTTCTGTCCGTATTCCAAATGAACCTAGCCAAATGTGTAAATGTGTTCCATTCCTCAATGTCATCAATGATGACATCCGTGTTTCTGAAGGCCACAATCTTTCCTGAGGTTCCATCTGAGTTGTTGCTCATAACGACACTAAGATCAGTTAGGTTCCATTGATATGAACTCATGTCCTCTATGTATACCTTCTTCTTGAACCCATCAGTTGCATAATAATTGTAGCTGTTTCGATCGAAAAACTCTTGCACATCCTTGAACCCAGCTACTTCTTCGAGCCGAAACTGACTGATAATCCGACCATCGGTGCTTAAGAAACTTATACACATTTCATAACTCTCTTCTAATATGTGACTGATGATAAATTCTCCATTTGGTTTCTGAATTCCACTGAATGGATGCTTAAAGGTGTTGGGAAGTGAAACACTTTTTACAAGTTTCTTGTCTTCATCGTAAATCTCAAAGTGTGGAAGATCTTCAATAAGCCTCAAAACCAGTAGATTATTATCATTGGTCACCGATAAACTGATCTCGTTACCCAGTTCTGACAACCACATGACGACTTCGTTCTTCTCCTGATCTATCTTCCAGATGCATTCACAGTTCTCGTGACTGATGTATAACGTATTCGTGCTCTCAATGCCAGCCATATTGAAAGGCTGTTTTGTCTCATACCCCCTTTCAATCTCATTAATCTCATCCACAAGAGTAATTATTAACAGATCATTAGGAACATCAACGTCGTAGGTATGTACAATTAAAACCGTATTCTCGAAAGCGCATAATACATAGATGAAGTGAAGTAGGTTGACCACGCAACGTGGATGACAAACAACCCATTCAAGCGTCCAGATCGAACTGAAGTTGTATGCTGCAATATGAAGATATTCAAAGTATAGGTCCTGCAATTGCAATGTGCATACAAGCTTAAATCGTGGAAGAAAACTAGCATTGTTTCTGGGATTTGAATTCTTGGTAGTCACGTGAAAGTCGTAATCACCCCTCTTCTGATTGAAAATACAACACAATCTCGTTCTTTAATACGCGTAAATGAAAATTCAAATTATTTTGTAGATGGCGTTTAATTCTCAAATTCAATATTAAGTCCTGAGTGGAAGGGCATCTCTTGCATGAAAGAAAAATATATCGGTGAATATTAGAATCAAACTAATTGAAGCGTGATCGTCAAAGTCAATGAGCATCAAAAATCAATCAGACTAGGCCTATTAATACACCTCAATCAATCAGACGAGGCCTATTAATACACCTCATTGAAAGTTACTTGCCTTTCAGCGATTGTGAAATTGCATTAGAAATTGCACACTAGAATAATTCCAATTGTTAAGGTGTTTTGAGTGCCTCATTATATACTGCCGTAAATCTTTCAGTAATAGGCATGTATTCATTGAGAGTCCTTATATTGCTCGCCTATCTGGCATATATTGTATTAAATAAAGTCACCACCAATGTCATATTATTTGAAAGTTGCAAACACTCTGTAACTAAACAGTATACTTCAACACTGGCAAAGGAAGCAACAAGTTGCGATATGCAATAGATATCATAATATGTTGATTTAAAAATTTCGAACTATATAGAACAACAAGAACGCGTGACATCATAAGTTTAGATGATATCTTACTGTATTCAGAAGAAGTAGCAATGTTTAACGTCTTAATTAAGTAAACTAAAGATTCAGTGACCGGATTGTGGGTTTCGGGTGGATTTGATATTCTTGACGAATCAAAAAGTATAATTATCTCAAATTTAACCTTAGATTAAGAGCTAGTATAGCGTTCTACTTACTTACTATCATCTTGACATTGACAATGCTAAGGAAAATAATCGCCGAAGAAAACACTCGGAACATTTTATTAGTCAAAAGTTGAAACCTAAGTTTTTACCAAACTGCGATAATCGTTTCGTTCGGTCAGTATTAATATTAGTTGAGTCGTTCACGAACAAAATCCTTAACAGATCTGGTTCCACTTATGACGCATTTGTACTTTATTCAGAAAGCGACATTTCGGCCATTTGTGAAAATATTACTCCGGAATTTGTATCTTGCAATTTTATCGAGTCCAGAATGCGACGTCGACTTTTCAATACAGCCACCATAAAAAGTGTGAGAATATAACAAGAAAGATATTGTAAGACAATTTTAAGACCAGCGTTGGTTTTGAATTACATCAAATATCATCTGTTAAATTAAAAGTGCGTGCAGATAATTTCTTTTTGGCTGCTTCGGCGCTGGTGTCCGCTACAACTAGAGATTTAGCTGCTTGGTATTCGATTTCTCTGAACAAGGATGGCTTTGTGTCGTCTACAAGTTGCAGTAGCTACAAGTCATGGCAGTTAATTGACACCAGATGACAATGCTAGGATTTCTAGAGGCGAATGCATGTATGTATGCATATACACGTATGTTTGAGTGTATATGTATGTATATATGTATGTATGTATGTATATGTGTATGTGTGTATGTATGTATATGTATGTATATATGTATGTATGTATGTATATGTATGTATGTATATGTATGTATGTATGTATGCATGTATGTATGTATATGTATGTATATATGTATGTATGTATGTATATGTATGTATGTATGTATGTATGTATGTATGTATATGTATGTATGTATGTATGTATGTATGCATATACACGTATGTTTGAGTGTGTATTGTATGTATGTATGTATGTATGTATGTATGTATGTATGTATGTATGTATGTATATGTGTATGTGTGTATGTCTATATGTAGGCCCATGCATTAGTTCATTTCGAACATTTGTATATGCCTAATTGAATAAAACTTCTCAGAGGCGCTCCCAACTTCCGGGGGAAGTTAGAAGGTCGTCTGGACCGAGTGTCACGTGGGTGTCCGTGGATAAGAAAAAGCTGATGTAGAGACATTGCCTTACATAGGGATGACCGCACCTACCGGTTAACTGCACTATGTGCATCTAGAGAAAGGAGATGATTGGTAGGCCTAGGGTCAAGCAGTAAGTAGTGAGAAAGTGGCAGAAGGAGTGCACCAGCAACAACAACCCGAAAGAGGAAGATGATGAAGTCGGTCGCGTTAATCAGGATCAGATTCACGGAAGCAAGAGGTTCAGATGTCCAGTAATCACCTTGGTCGAGTGTTGCTGAACCAGTGGCTTCATATGATGAATCTGCACCCCTGATGGAAACTGCGAAGAGTGCCACTTCCCGGACACCATCTGTTTAAATTCACACGTAATAGTATCATCCGGGCAAATATAATGTCCTTAAGTTCCTCCTTTATCCTGCTATTCCTCCTCTTCTTTGTGGTCTTGTATCCATTTGTCTCCTCCTCTATACTCTTCCATCTGCCTCCTCGTCCTATTCCTGAACATCGCTTATCCTAATCCTCCTTAAACTCTTTCATCTTTACTATACATATCTTCATTCGTACAGGCCATCATTTTCTTACTTGATTTTCTATAAATTTCCTGCTTATCCTCTCTCTCTCTCTCTCTCTCTCTCTCTCTCTCTCTCTCTCTCTCTCTCTCTCTCTCTCTCTCTCTCTCTCTCTCTCTCTCTCTCTCTCTCTCTCTCTCTCTCTCTCTCTCTCTCTCTCTCTCTCTCTCTCTCTCTCTCTCTCTCTCTCTCTCTCTCTCTCTCTCTCTCTCTATGTCTCTCTGTTTCTCCATATTCCTCTGCATTTCTTTCTCATTGTCATCCTCTCTTTCTCTTCCTAGTCCATTTACTTTCATCTTCCTCTATGGCTTCCCTGTACAAAACGGATTCCGATGAATTGGTTTAAACGGGTTCGTAGGAGGTCAGAGTCTGGTTTCCAGAAGGTCAGCATAGATGCAATGTAGCTATTAAGTAGGGTGTCGCTTTGGCCGAGGATTGACAGATGGCATGTCAATTAGGCCCTAAGGAGTCTGGGTAAGAGTTCTTGAAAAGGTGTGACTTGAGTATAGAATGTAAAGTCCAGGGTGTGATGGACAAGGGCGCTAGGGACAGATGATGTTGCATGACGGGCAGTGATGATGATGGAACCGAGAAGGCACGACATTCAGGAGGAAGGTGTTCCAGAGACGTGATGCGGCGTTGGAAATAGCGCGGTTGGAGATCTTGAGATGAGATGTTATCTGGCGTCCAGTGAGGGCGAGACAAGGGGACGATCAGGTAGAGCGGGTTGGCTGGATGGTGAAGAATTCGCGAAGATATTTGGACTGGGAGTATTGCATGGAGTTGAGTGATGTGACGATGCTTGAGTGTTCTGGTGACAGCGCTGGCTGGTGAGTTTTGGATGAAATTGCAGACGCTTGATGAGTTGCCTCTTTAATAATAGCCTCTTATTTGCTATTTGAATAATACTCATTCAATAAGCATAAACAAAAGCTCAAAGAAATTTTTCTAACGGCTTGTATTTATCTACTGCACAACTTCAGTACGCCACGTGCTGAAAGGCATCTCTTGCGTGAAAAATATCGATGCATACTAAACAAACTCCTTAAACCCTGATCGTCAAAGTCTAAAGCACTTGCAATCAACCATGATACTATTTACGCCTTATGGTAAGTAAATTATCTTTCGGCTCTTGTGGAAATCCACTGGAAATTGTTAATTGCGTCTGTGTGATATTTATAATTGAAATAACCTCAACGAATCCGAATGTTGTTTCTTCGCGGTTGGACGTTTTTAATTGGATGAGAATTTATACAATTTAATTGTATAATTAACGCTTAATTTTGTAGAGATGCTTCTTAAATGGTCAAATAGTTCAATACAATTTACAAAAGAAGCAACAGAAATAAATCTTGGTGCAATTTCCAGCAAATCCCGCGTTTTATCAGAAATTGTTTCTTGTCAATCCTTGTTATCAACCATACCATTATTTCGCTAACAAACCTCTTTGAGCCGTTTTTTAATCAACGTGAAACATGCTACTCGGAAACTTTAACACGGCTAAACAAATTCTTAGGCCTAAGTCTCAGTCTCCATAATGTGAGGTCAAGGTATTGCTCTCACTTTCATTAAAGCTATTATTCATTATACGGCACTCTAAATAGTAGGCCCTGTATAAAATTGAATACTGCAAACGCTTGTGCTTCAATGGAGTTTTACCTTCTGATGTTTCCGTATCCTCAGTTGATTTCAGTCCGTGAAATGTTGTCATGGCAACCGTGGATTCTTCGTTGAATCCAATCGTTGCTTTGGGTTCTCTGTTTGTAACTTTGTTGGGTTGATCGGTAGTTGCGATTGGTATCTTTGTGTAAGATGCAGTGATACATTCTGGTGATGTGACACTGATGGATGTAGCTTCTGTTGATGGTTCCTCTATCGTGTGTAGTGAAACTGGAGTGTCTGTGGTCGTTGATGCTGAATCTTCTAAAGTACTTAAACTGGCTTTAGTGATTGACATTGGTTTTTCATCTTTCATCTTTAGTGTCGTAGTTCTTTCATTTGCCAAATCATCGGTCGTTCTTGCAAAGCAAGTGTTCGTCAACTCACACTTTGAATCGCTCACTGATTTTTGGTCACCTACAACGATTTCATCATCTGTGCCTTACACCATCTCACACCTTTAGGTGCAGGTTACTACGCACCCTAAACAGTGTCGGTCGTGCAGAAGGCAGACGGGTCAGTGCTCCACCAACTGTGCTTGTGCCACCCCGTTGCCCATTAAAAGCCTTAATTGAATATTCCCCAACACACCAATGCATTACCCATCGATCACAGGACCGTGCTTGCTACGTTAACTCCGCATGGTCGTCTTCGCTAAGTTTTAATGAAAATTAACAACTGATTTGAAAGAAATTGTATTAATCATAGTCATCGATGTCACTAAGTGATTAGCCTATACTTAAAAGTAACAAGCACTTTTTTACTTTACAGCTGACTTCAATCTTAGTACCGGAAACCAACCGTAATCGACACTGGATATCATAAGCTGTTTTTCAAATGTAGGTGTATGTGCCTTTCGAAGTAACAAAGAGAAACTTGTGACGGCAATCAAACAGAGGCATTTGACAACCTTGTTGCAGTAGAAATAATAATTATGCCTTGAGTCAAAAAAGCCAAAGACCAGATGTTATTTCACTTGGATTAGATTTTATTGACGAAGTAAAGTAAATGGGTAAATTAAACCTAGAATTTTAATCGCCGATGCACATGCACAAAATAACGTTCTACTTACTGACTATCATCCTAAAACTGACGATGCTCAGGAAAATAATTTCCGGATAAAACTCTAGAAACATTTTGTCAGTCAACAGTTGATGCGAATCCTAAACTGTGAAACCTGTTATCGTTCTATCGTTAGTTGAGTCGTTCACGATCGAAATCTTTAGACAGAACTGATTCCGTTTATATTTAACCCAAAGAACAACAATTTGTCAATTTTCGAAAATATACTACCACAATTTGTGTTGAACACTTCAGAGCTTGACTGCTTGCAGAATGCGGCGTCGTCTTGTCGAAATAATTATCTGATTTAGATTCTGAAAACGAACAAGAAGATATTGTAGAATAATTTATGACCAGCGTTGGTTTAAATATCGTCAAATATCACGTGACATCAGATCATTTCCTTCCAAATGTCGTCGTAGCGTTGTGGATACAAGTTGAAGAAATTAAACGTCACATCAGTTAATTACCACCAGATGTGTGTGGATGTATGTGCATTATGGTTTCATGCCAGGGGCGTCAATCCCCCCTGGGCGATGGAGGCAGACCCTCTGTTTCAAGTGTTAGCGAGGTAAGAAATTCCCCCTTAAGACTACAAAAAATATCCCCACCCTAACTGAAATTGGGGGCATTTGTCTGAGTCCTCCCCCTTCTGGACGCCTCTGGGCCCGTGTAGAGCAAAGTGGGGGCCCTGAACAATTTATATTTTGAGTATGAATGAAAGACTGATTGACAGTATACTGTAGTACACAGTACTAGAAAAGGTTGCAAAATTCCAAGCACTAAACTTACCCGATACATCACTCACTTATCAAACTTATCATCGATTCATCATCATTCATCACCATCAGTCAGAGAGAAATTTAGTTCTACAACGTCGTGATACAACAATTGGTGTAGAAAGAGACAACATTGATTTATTCATAAAAGATTTATTAAAATTACGAGAATCTTAGGTTATATATATAATATATATATATCATGTATAATTACGTGTATGTAAGTATGTGTAATATTTTTCACTGGCCTTCGAAATTTTTTATGCAATCAGCTTTTCTTCTGGCGACTGACTATAACTAACCGCGACACTGAATAGAATTTCCTTGAGATCTTCCTAGTGTTAAAAATTCCGTTATAATGATCATTATTAACAGTCTGTTGGCTGCCAAATCCTGAAAATGTTAAAACCAATGTAAGTCAGACTTTTTACAACAGAACTCGCTGCTATTGACCTGTAGATTTATTTCAAACCCCATCTTAAAAGGTAGTTTCTGTTTCACTACATTGTGCGATAACAAAGGTCATTAGAGTCGCCCTCCTTTATTATTGCCATCTTTAATTTAACTTGGCTTGCGTCAACTTGGTCACAGATGGTGCGACTTCTTCCAACTCTTTTTCAGGTACTTTCACGTCAACCTACAGAGCTGAATGTGTGCACTCATTTCAGGCTTGCGTGACAATGCAATGTGTCAAATTTTTACGGAAATACCTCAAAAATTGAGAAAAAGTTGACAAAAATGCAAAAAATTGAATATCGTTTACCCACTAGAACGAGTCCTCCTTGACGAGCTCCACTCCGGCAAGTTTACATCATCAATGATAATTATGTTATCAAACATCTCTTACGGAAATGAAACGATTGGCGCAATCACCAGATAAAAGAGAGTCCAAAAAGCCATGTTTTTACTTAACTTGTTCAGGCCTAGGACTGACACTTGTCGAGTGTGAGCAGTTGCAGACTTTCCACCTTACATGAGGTGTACGCTTATTTCGATCAGCGAATGCGTGGACATTTCTCTTCTGTTCTTTCGAAGGAACAAAACATGACGCCTGGTGAATGCTAATTGCTCTTCTTCTACTGCGATATCCTCCTTAAGTGCAATGCACGATTAAACGGAGTTCCTGAGGAAACGGTTGTTGCGCAGCGATTTCAGAACAATTCCCGAGTCCGTGAGGTTATCTTTTACCGCTTTGACGGCATCGGCAAAACCGATTTCCTTGAACGCCAGGTGTACCTTTAATGATTAATAGGCATTACTGAAGCCACATTTATTTAAAAACTGCTTGGTAGCTTCGGTAAGCGTCCTCGTGAGGTTCTTTTAGTGCGCTATGTAAATGTTCATAGTCAAACATACATCGTCGCTTTCATTTTAGACATTCCTCCTCCATTTCCTCCATCTCCATTTCATCCTCATTCCACCTCCTCTCCTTCTATTCACTGCTACTTCTCCCCATTTCCTATTCCTCATTCTTCTCCAAATTCCTCCTTCTATATCCCTCTTCCTCCCTCTCCCCATCTCATTCCTCTTTCTCTTCCAATGCCCTTCAATCTTTCGCCATTATGACCGTTGATACAAATGCCTCAACCAGCCATATTTGCTGGCTCCACTGCGCTCCATGTGACCGTGTGGCTGATCCCATGAGATGATCAAAGAACGACCTGTGCTACTGATGATAAGACGAAGATTGCCCTCTCAGGAATTAATACGACGCCAGAGAATTCAATCTCCAGTCACCGAACAGACACACGAAGACATCCAGGCATACATGCATGCATACGCACACGCACGTACACACATGCATGCGCTCAAGCTGATACGAAAGATACACACAGTTACACACATACAGTGGACCCACGCACCCACACACCCAGACACTTATGTGACCCTGCTCGCCTTACAAAGTTATTATAAATATAATGATAGATATGCATAATGATACTTACAGAGCTAAAGAAATGAACGGTGAAAGATATATATATATATATAATGTATTTTATATAGATTGATTTATGGATAGATAGATAGATAGATAGATAGATAGATAGATAGATAGATAGATAGACAGATAGATAGATAGATAGCCCCCAACTGAGCTCGTGGCCCCGCTGGATCCCCAGATTTTAACTCTTCTCCCTCCGCTTCTTCTTCCCTATCCCCTCACTCCGTACATCGCTCTCACCATCTTTTTTCATCCTCTTCCATCCTTTTCCTACCTCCTTTCTATCTGTACTTCTTCCCATCTCAATCGTTTTCTTTATCTGGTTACTTCGCCAAACAACAATGGCCTAGGCCCTATTCGTATTCCTATTCGTAACTCGTTATTACAGTCGATGTTCGCTTCGGATATTGAGTTTGGGAGAGAAATATTCAAAACGGAAATGGTTCGTAAAACTCGTTCCCTGAGTTTGTAGACATCATTGCACGCTTATCCTAGATGGAGGCTAACCATTCTATTAATCAACCAATGCCTTAGAACTATACTACAGTGGTTTATCACTTGAAATATAGAGACCACATTAGCAATAATCTAATAATAGTTAGCATGGTTTTATTGTCTTATTCACGCACAGCAAATTATCAACGGTGTTAAGCAATGATGTCATTGTTCCTTCCGTTAGAAAACATCTACGACGAAGACTCAATGAAGGCGATTACATGTATTTGCCAGGAATGAACATATTCTTCGTCTATTTTGATGATGTCGTATGTAGTCTCTGCATTCACATAACCAACGAGCAGAATCATTTAGTCTGAGCTCAGAGGGTATTATTAAAATTGGCGCGAACAGTTGAGACACTCTGCAATAAGATGTTATTTATAAGGACGTGATGACGAGGTTCGCGTCTGACCATAGTCTTTCATACATGCGTATCGAAATTAAGAAATGTCGTCAATGCCAGAAATTTATGACTGCCTTGAAAATTAGAATCTGATCGGAGCTCAGATTTTCACACATAACGAATAACAGCGAATTGCTTTTTCGCTGTGTCGTAATACAACATTATGTATGGCTCTCGTCTTATTTGACTCCACTTCAGAGTTTTCGTGTCAAATATATATGCCATAAAGAGATAATTCGTCACAATCACATTATTTCTGTCCGTATTCCAAATGAACCTAGCCAAATGTGTAAATGTGTTCCATTCCTCAATGTCATCAATGATGACATCCGTGTTTCTGAAGGCCACAATCTTTCCTGAGGTTCCATCTGAGTTGTTGCTCATAACGACACTAAGATCAGTTAGGTTCCATTGATATGAACTCATGTCCTCTATGTATACCTTCTTCTTGAACCCATCAGTTGCATAATAATTGTAGCTGTTTCGATCGAAAAACTCTTGCACATCCTTGAACCCAGCTACTTCTTCGAGCCGAAACTGACTGATAATCCGACCATCGGTGCTTAAGAAACTTATACACATTTCATAACTCTCTTCTAATATGTGACTGATGATAAATTCTCCATTTGGTTTCTGAATTCCACTGAATGGATGCTTAAAGGTGTTGGGAAGTGAAACACTTTTTACAAGTTTCTTGTCTTCATCGTAAATCTCAAAGTGTGGAAGATCTTCAATAAGCCTCAAAACCAGTAGATTATTATCATTGGTCACCGATAAACTGATCTCGTTACCCAGTTCTGACAACCACATGACGACTTCGTTCTTCTCCTGATCTATCTTCCAGATGCATTCACAGTTCTCGTGACTGATGTATAACGTATTCGTGCTCTCAATGCCAGCCATATTGAAAGGCTGTTTTGTCTCATACCCCCTTTCAATCTCATTAATCTCATCCACAAGAGTAATTATTAACAGATCATTAGGAACATCAACGTCGTAGGTATGTACAATTAAAACCGTATCCTCGAAAGCGCATAATACATAGATGAAGTGAAGTAGGTTGACCACGCAACGTGGTTGACAAACAGCCGATTCAAGCGTCCAGATCGAACTGAAGTTGTATGCTGCAATATGAAGATATTCAAAGTATAGGTCCTGCAATTGCAATGTGTATACAAGCTTAAATCGTGGAAGAAAACTAGCATTGTTTCTGGGATTTGAATTCTTGGTAGTCACGTGAAAGTCGTAATCACCCCTCTTCTGATTGAAAATGCCACACAATCTCGTTCTTTAATATGCGTAAATGAAAAGTCAAATTATTTTGTAGATGGCGTTTATTTCTCAAATTCAATATTAAGTCCTGTGTTGAAGGGCATCTCTTGCGTGAAGGAAAAATATATCGGTGAATCAAAGTAATTGAAGCGTGATCGTCAAAGTCGATGAGCATCAAAAATCAATCAGACTAGGCCTATTAATACACCTCAATCAATCAATCAGACGAGGCCTATTAATACACCTCAATCAATCAATCAGACTAGGCCTATTAATACAACTCAATGAAAGTTACTTGGCTTTCAGCGATTGTGAAAATGCATTAGAAATTGCACACCAGAATAATTCCAATTGTTAAGGTGTTTTGAGTGCATAGGCCTCATTATGTACTGCCGTAAATCTTTCAGTAATAGGCATGTATTCATTGAGAGCCCTTATATTGCTCGCCTATCTGGCACATATTGGATTAAATAAAGTCACCAATGTCACATTATTTGAAAGTTGCAAACACTCTGTAGCTATACACTATACTTCAACACTGGCAAAGGAAGCAAACAAGTTGCGATATGCAATAGATATCATAATATGTTGATTTAAAAATTTCGAACTATAAAGAACAACAAGAACGCGTGACATCATAAGTTTAGATGATATCTTACTGCATTCAGAAGAAGTAGCAATGTATAACGTATTAATTAAGTAAACTTAAGATTCAGTGACCTGATTGTGGGTTTCGGGTGGATTTGATATTCTTGACGAATCAAAAAGTATAATTATCTCAAATTTAACCTTAGATTAAGAGCTAGTATAGCGTTCTACTTACTGGCTATCATCTTGACATTGACAATGCTAAGGAAAATAATCGCCGAAGAAAACACTCGGAACATCTTATAAGTCAAAAGTTGAAACCTAAGTTTATCCCAAACTGCGATAATCGTTTCGTTCGGTCAGTAATAATATTAGTTGAGTCGTTCACGAACAAAATCCTTAACAGATCTGGTTCAGCTTATGACGCATTTGTACTTTATTCAGAAAGCGACATTTCGGCCATTTGTGAAAATATTACTCCGGAATTTGTATCTTGCAATTTTATCGAGTCCAGAATGCGACGTCGACTTTTCAATACAGCCACCATAAAAAGTATGAGAATATAACAAGAAAGACATTGTAAGACAATTTTAAGACCAGCGTTGGTTTTGAATTACATCAAAATAGCATCTGTTAAATTAAAAGTGCGGGCAGGTCATTCCTTTTTGGCTGCTTCGGCGCTGGTGTCTGCTACAACTAGAGATTTAGCTGCTTGGTATTCGGTTTCTCTGAACAAGGATGGCTTTGTGTCGTCTACAAGTTGCAGTAGCTACAAGTCATGGCAGTTAATTGACACCAGATGACAATGCTAGGATTTCTAGAGGCGAATGTATGTATGTATGCATATACACGTATGTTTGAGTGTATATGTATGTATATATGTATGTATGTATGTATGTATGTATGTATGTATGTATATGTATGTATGTATGTATATGTATGTATGTATGTATGTATGTATGTATGTATATCTATGTATGTTTGTATATGTGTATGTGTGTATGTCTATATGTAGGCCCATGTATTAGTTCATTTCGAACATTTGTATAGGCCTAATTGAATAAAACTTCTCAGAGGCGCTCCCAACTTCCGGGGGAAGTTAGAAGGTCGTCTGGACCGAGTGTCACGTGGGTGTCCGTGGATAAGAAAAAGCTGATGTAGAGACATTGCCTTACATAGGGATGACCGCACCTACCGGTTAACTGCACTATGTGCATCGAGAGAAAGGAGATGATTGGTAGGCCTAGGGTCAAGCAGTAAGTAGTGAGAAAGTGGCAGAAGGAGTGCACCAGCACCAACAACCCGAAAGAGGAAGATGATGAAGTCGGTCGCGTTAATCAGGATCAGATTCGCGGAAGCAAGAGGTTCAGATGTCCAGTAATCACCTTGGTCGAGTGTTGCTGAACCAGTGGCTTCATATGATGAATCTGCACCCCTGATGGAAACTGCGAAGAGTGCCACTTCCCGGACACCATCGATCATCTGTTTAAATCCCCACGGAATAACATCATCCGGGCAATTATAATGTCCTTAAGTTCCTCCTTTATCCTGCTATTCCTCCTCTTCTTTGTGGTCTTGTATCCATTTGTCTCCTCCTCTATACTCTTCAATCTGCCTCCTCGTCTTATTCCTGAACATCGCTTATCCTAATCCTCCTTAAACTCTTTCATCTTTACTATGCATACCTTCATCCGTACAGGCCATCATTTTATTAATTGATTTTCTTTAAATTATCTGCTTATCCTCTCTCTCTCTCTTTCTTTCTATTTCTCTCTCTCTCTCTCCCTCTCTCTCTCCCTCTATCTCTTTCTCTCTCTCCGTCACTCTCTTTCTTTCTCTCTCTCTGTCACTCTCTCTCTTTCTCTTTATTTCTCTCTCTGTCACTCTCTCTGTCACTCTCTCTCTTTCTCTCTATTTCTCTCTCTGTCACTCTCTTGTCACTCTCTCTCTTTCTCTCTTTCTCTTTCTCTCTCTCTGTCACTCTCTCTCTTTCTCTCTATTTCTCTCTCTGTCACTCTCTTGTCACTCTCTCTCTTTCTCTTTTTCTCTCTCTCTTTTTCTCTCTTTCTCTCTCTCTCTCTGTCACTCTCTTGTCACTCTCTCTCTCTTTCTCTCTTTCTCTTTCTCTCTCTCTGTCACTCTCTCTCTTTTGTCTCTATTTCTCTCTTTGTCGCTCTCTCTCTCTCTTTCTCTCTTTCTCTCTCTCTTTCCGTCACTCTCTCTCTTTCTCTCTCTCTGTCACGCTCTCTCTTTCTCTCTATTTCTCTCTCTGTCACTCTCTTGTCACTCTCTTTCTCTCTCTTTTTCTCTTTCTCTCCCTCTGTCTCTGTCACTCTCTCTGTCACTCTCTGTCACTCTCTGTCTGTCTGCCTCTCTTTCTCTCTCTCTCTCTTTCTCTCTATTTATCTCTCTCTCTCTGTCTCTGTCACTCTCGCTGTCACTCTCTGTCTGTCTGTCTCTCTTTCTCTCTCTGTCTCTGTCACTCTCTCTGTCTCTCTGTCTGTGGTCATTAGAGTCGCCCTCCTTTATTATTGCCATCTTTAATTTAACTTGGCTTGCGTAAACTTGGTCACAGATGGTGCGACTTCTTCCAACTCTTTTTCAGGTACTTTCAAGTCAACCTACAGAGCTGAATGTGTGCACTCATTTCAGGCTTGCATGACAATGCAATGTGTCAAATTATTACGGAAATACCTCAAAAATTGAGAAAAAGTTGACAAAAATGCAAAAATTGAATATCGTCTAACCACTAGAACGAGTCCTCCTTGACGAGCTCCACTCCGGCAAGTTTACATCATCAATGATAATTATGTTATCAAACATCTCTTACGGAAATGAAACGATTGGCGCAATCACCAGATAAAAGAGAGTCCAAAAAGCCATGTTTTTACTTAACTTGTTCAGGCCTAGGACTGACACTTGTCGAGTGTGAGCAGTTGCAGACTTTCCACCTTACATGAGGTGTACGCTTATTTCGATCAGCGAATGCGTGGACATTTCTTCCTGTTCTTTCGAAGGAACAAAACATGACGCCTGGTGAATGCTAATTGCTCTTCTTCTACTGCGATATCCTCCATAAGTGCAATGCACGATTAAACGGAGTTCCTGAGGAAGCGGTTGTTGCGCAGCGATTTCAGAACAATTCCCGAGTCCGTGAGGTTATCTTTTACCGCTTTGACGGCATCGGAAAAACCGATTTCCTTGAACGCCAGGTGTACGTTTAATGATTAATAGGCATTGCTGAAGCCACATAAGAATAAAGGACCACCTGAATTTGCTCGGTTCTCCGTTGCTTCCTGTTTCACTCTCTGTCTCTGTCTCCTTGTCCGCCTGTCTGCCTGTCTGCCTACCTCCACGCTGCTTCATGTACACGTACGTTTAAGAATCAAAATACACTTGTGTCTTCCCTGGGATTAATATCAGTAATATGGAAGGGATGCGAAGCCACATCGTGCCAGCCAATCACTGATCGTCTTTTCTGATGCATCATAGGCATGTCTGTGGCTGGCTATACATGTATTGAATAAAGTGACATCCGGGAACTCGGCAGGATAACGTTGAACGTATAATCGTCCATAAGTTCACCTAAATTAAATTTTATGCTACTCCAGTCAAAAGGCACACGATATAGGCCTGCTAGTTACCAGAGGAAGATGGAATCATCTTCAAGATCGACCGCATGGTGCGTTCGTCGCTGGCGTCGCCCCGGCTTACATATGCTACCTGTGTATTCCAGTTGCCTTCCAGTCGGGGCGTCGGTCCCTGCGATCTGCGTCTCGTGGGGACCTGGTGATTACGCGCTCTCGTGCCGCCATGCGGGCAGGCCGCGCCTTTTCGTGCGTTTCGTTGAAACTTCTTGCCGTTACCAATTCGGAGTCTCCCATTGTGTGTAGCACAGGAGACATTTTCCGGACTACTGAAGACGCATTTATTTCAAAACTGCTTGGTAGCTTCGATAAGCGCCCTCGTGAGGTTCTTTTAGTGCGCTATGTAAATGTTCATAGTCAACCATACATCGTCGCTTTCATTTTAGACATTCCTCCTCCATTTCCTCTATCTCCACTTTCTCCTCATTCCACATCCTCTCCTTCTATTCATTGCTACTTCTCCCCATTTCCTATTCCTCATTCTTCTCCAAATTCCTCCTCCTATATCCCTCTTCCTCCCTCTCCCCATCTCATTCCTCTTTCTCTTCCAATGCCCTTCAATCTTTCGCCATTATGACCGGTGATACAAATGCCTCAGCCAGCCATATTTGCTGGCTCCACTGCGCTCCGTGTGACCGTGTGGCTGATCCCACGAGATGATCAAAGAACGACCTGTGCTACTGATGATAAGACGAAGATTGCCCTCTCAGGAATTAATACGACGCCAGAGAATTCAATCTCCAGTCACCGAACAGACCCACGAAGACATCCACGCATACATGCATGCATACGCACACGCACGTACACACATGCATGCGCTCAAGCTGATACGAAAGATACACACAGTTACACACATACAGTGGACCCACGCACCCACACACCCACGCACTTATGTGACCCTGCTCGCCTTACAAAGTTATTATAAATATAATGATAGATATGCATAAAGATACTTACAGAGCTAAAGAAATGAACGGTGAAAGATATATATATATATATATGTATTATGTATATTATATAGATTGATTTATAGACAGATGGATGGATGGATGGATAGATAGATAGATAGATAGATAGATAGATAGATGGATAGATGGATAGATGGATAGATGGATAGATGGATAGATGGATAGATGGATAGATGGATAGATGGATAGATAGATAGATAGATAGATAGTTAGATAGAGAGATAGATAGATAGATAGATAGATAGATAGATAGATAGATAGATAGATAGATAGATAGATAGATAGATAGATAGATAGATAGATAGATAGATAGATAGATAGATAGATAGATAGATAGATAGATAGATAGATAGATAGATAGATAGATAGATAGATAGCCTCCAACTGAGCTCGTGACCCCGCTGGATCCCCAGATTTTAGCCAAAATTTTACTATGAAATCTGGTGTCACTTACACTTGATATTTCTAGCTCAGATATGATGCATGATGAAATTCAGAATTATTTGTTTCGACCATTTTCAAAGGCACAACATACTTACTTACCTGCCATGTTTAGATTGGTCAAGGGTTTGATGGTGCAAGTGTAATGAGCGATGTTCATAAGGGCATCCGGCAGTTGGAGGAAACTGGACATTTAACCCTAACCCTAACCCTAACCCTAGTATGACCACAATGACCAATGTTTCATCTATAGCTGTGCGCATGTGTGCGCGCAGACGGGGCGTGGAGTCAAGGCACGCAAGAATTTGCTTGAGCACTAAATTTATTTTAAAAATAACTAGTCACGATTCGTTTTGAAAAAATTACGTAAATCGAGTCTCCTATAGCCGGCGTCGCGTGACAGAGTCTTCCTCTAAAAGTCTCCCCCCGGAGAGTCGATTTGGAAACATATTCTCCCCTCGGCGGATCTATTTCAGAACAGACTCGTCCCCCGGATACTCCACGTATATTCTGAAACAGAGTCTCCGGTGGGGCGATAATATTTCATCCTCTTTGAAATAGACTCTCCCCGGTTAGAGTCTGTTTCGACGCGAGATTATAGGCTATAATGGTCAAATGATATTTTTAACTAACCCAGTATATACACAAGGTCTCAGTATTCAAAAAATTATATTAGTTTCAGCTACGTTCATTGATTATTTAACAGAAGGAATAGTTTGGTTCTTACTATGTTTAATTTTGCTTGATTTTGCATGTCATAATTAAAGTTTCATGCTTTATACTATTATATTATTATGTTTCCTTGTCTTTAGTTACTTATAATGGAAACGAGCTGAACTAGATAACCTCTGTTCATTTTTAACCATCTAGTAACTGTGAAATTATACAGGCGGACGGAGGCGGCCTAGTCAGCGGGACTTTGATCTCTTCTGGGCTCCCTTTTTAATCCCATGCAATACTTGTCATATTAATTTGGTTTGGGCCAATAAATTGATGGCTATGGTTTTCCGAGCCCCCGCCTTCTTACTCGCAAATTTCAGATATTTATTACAGATGACACGACCATTACATGCAACTTATACAGAACGGCAGCTGAATATTGAGGGGCGATTGCAGTACGGGAGAGATTTAGTATCGCAGAAGGACAGATTCTATTTCGATGAGAGAGACTCTGTACCTGTACAATCTTTACAACAATATCCTAATAAAAATTATCATGATTAAACTGCCATGGCCTCAACACCTTTGAGAGGTTGCGTTCACGAATCGCCCACACTAAATGACTACACTTCGTTCTTTAGGTCACAAATGATCGTCTGCCTGTTGCTTTTGTTTTTATGATGTTTTTTTTAGCTTTTTTAGTGACCATTAAACTTACTTCTGCTGAGACGTCATTATGTTGTTTGTCCATATTTTGCAATATTCCTGTTGCTCCGTTTCCTCATCGGATGTGGTTAGGGCTCTTACTGGACTTACACATGCAATGACTGCGCTTTTATTGTTTCTGCGCTTGACATTAACCAAAGTATTAAATTTATCTATAGTTCCTGATGCCACCTCATCATATCTCGTGAATATGATTAAATTAAGCACGCACAGCTGTATCAATATATATATATATATATATATATATATATATATATATATATATATATATATATGTATATAATCACAGAGCCTTCCTCAGGCAATTTGGCGTCCTATAGGCAACCATCTATGAAGGGCGCCCCATGAACCTCTGTTGCATGAATAATTAAATGTTATAAATAATTATGGAGTCACGCACGCAAATAAAAATGCGTTTTTTGCCAAATATAGAGATAAATTGCTAGGGAAAGAGGAGCTACAATGCAAATATAATAATTTTATTTGTGCAATACAGCATGGAGAGAGGAATTCAACACCAGATAAAGCGTTAGAAGATATTTAAGAATGAGAATAAACTCCGCCTCAATTTGCATAAAGACACCTCCAAGCATTGATTGTTTGCAAGCTTATTTATATGCATGAATACATAAATGTACGTACTTGCTCATACATTATAAATACATTATTGCATAGATACACACATGTAGGCAAACACAGACATGCGCACCTATGTACATGCATGCATATAATTAAGCCCATCCAAACTTAGAATTCGTAAACACATACCATGTTGAATGTCATTTCGTTAAATGCAGATGGTCGGTCATCTGTGAGACTGAATTGACTCATTGTGTAAGTTGTGTCTGTCTAGAAGTACCACATGGTAATCATCATCAGTCGTAAAAATTGACAGTCACGTGGTCTTTTAATATGAACACCTAACTAGTTGTCATTTTTTTTCTGTATTCTGTACAGATTAAAAGTTCTTTAATATGTGTGTTATTTATAAAATTAAATGGTCAGTCAGTCCTGCCATAGCAATGGCTGGCTATCATTTGCTACGATGGAATCCTGTTAAGAAGTAAGTAAGTAACCTCTATTTGCAACTTACATGCAAACATTGTATGCAGATATTGCATACATTTTTTTAAAATTGACTGTAACAGGAGAAGATTATAAGTTACACTTGCAAAGGTTTATATGACCAAAAATGTATCATCAATTAGCAAAACTACTTCTGAACAGTAGTGGATGATTAATGTGGTCCGTATCACCAGACATTGTTCTATTGATGATGATGATGATAATTTTCGTTTATTATTAAGACAAGGTTGGCATACCACAACTTAGTTACAAGATATTTGATTAAGAATAATTGTTTGGTTTTGATGACAAGGGCCTTTCTATGGCATAGGTTTCAACAGTACTCTTGGGATAAAGTTTTTATTGTCTTTTAAAGGATAGGGTAAAGTCATGAGGCCTTGGACGAAAGTTGTACACGCGATTGTTGACAGAGGTTCTTGTTGTAATAAAGGGGCTGGACGGAACGAGGTGGAACACTGTGGATAAGTATGTAGCCCGTTGTGTTCTATGGAATACGATGATGTAGAGTATGGTGACGTCATGACCTACAGTAAGCCTACAACCCATTGCAACGCTGCTTACAGCAATATTTTTAGCAGTCGGTTATGGTTATCTCAAGGTACCTGAAAATGTGATGAATTTCTAGTGTTTTCCAGATCTTATCCTTTCTCTCAGTGGGTAGTTGCCTAATGCTTGGTTGCTCTTTGTTCAAATGCACAATTAAAAAACTATTTCGACCTTTCCCCTCCAAAGTAGTTATCAACCTCTCCACAACACAGGAAGGACCAAGTCTCTGTCCATCTTGTTACCACAAACAGCCCCCACAAAATATCGGTTTGTTAGGCCAGAAAGCCGACAATAATTCATTACAACTGTTATTTGATATTGCCTTTTTTGCAATTAGTTCAGAAGTTCACTCGATGGCGCAATTTGCAGATATATTGCAGAAGAATTGTGAGCGAAGGACATGCTCAATATACAGTAATTCTTCGGACGAGGATCGAACCAACACTCTCCGTGTTACAGGCCGACTGCTCTATCCAATCGGCCACCGCAGTATGTATAACTACAAAGATATCTATAGATCTCGTTTGGACAGTCGTCTCTTTTGGGTGAGGTGTTCAACAGGTGATTCCACGTTTTTCTTTCTCACGACGATACAAGTACACACGGAGTGTTCTTGCGCGTCTACGACGTGTCTATCGTTGAGTTGATCGACACGTGTTAAATCGATGGTGGACGACTGGAGAGAGAAATAGCGGTTGTAAACCTATATGGTGCACCTAATGTCTTGACTGACGAGGAATACTGGACGAAATATTGACAATGAACAACCGGTTAGAAATGAAATTTCGCTCTTACACCAGATGTCGTTCTGTAGAACGTGTGTGACGTCTTTCTTCTTCTCTGTGTCCTTCCTCGTTAAATTCTCCTCTGCCTCCTCTTTTCTCGGCCTCGTCCCTTTCGTCTCTCCCTTGCCTTCTCTGAGCCCTCATGAAAAAGCTGGTGCCCCATCCCTTTACTGCAGCGCAGCTGTAGAAATTTGGAATTTACTGTTAAATCTACGATTTGCTCTGACATGTTTTCCGTGGGTCTATAAGAAACAACGTTACCTTAGCGTCAAGGGTTAAACAGTCAACCTTTAACAGGGATATGAAGCAGAAACGTGTCAGCCAATCAGTGTTCGTCTTGCCTGATACATCGCGGGCGATGTCTGTAGTCGGCTATTCAATGATAAAGTGACATCCGGGCACTCAGAAGGATAACGTTGAACGTATAATCGCTGAAAAGTTCACCTAAATCTGTCATAAAAATCCAGTCATAAAAATCTTCCTTTGAACACATTTTATGCGTATTGCAAGTTTTATTTATTTCGCTAACAAAAAGTAACTGACTACTGATTTCCGTTGCACAAGTCCTGGATGCAAAGCCAGAGCCACACATAATAAGCTAATATAGGTTAATGACCCAATTTTCGTCAGCTTCACATCTCTTCAATAGGCCTATTAATCCCAGCCTTGACCGACACGAATGGTAATTTCAACAGGTGTTTGACGTTCCTTCTGGCCATTGCGACGTTGGCCATTACGGTCGGAGTAGCCTCAGCAGAGACCAGTGCCTCTTGCTCGGCCGGAGCGTCGCCGGCAGCCGAAGAACTTAGGGCAAAGATCGATGAGTTAGAGGGTAAACTGGCTGAGACCCGGAGGGAATCTGGAAAGCTGAGACTGAAGGTCTACGAGTTGAAGAAAGAGGTTCAGAAGTATGCAGGTGAGGTGAATAGGTCAGTGGAACAGCGGACGGAACTGGAAGAAACGGAGAAAAAGTGCAGAAAGGAAGTGGCTCACTTGATAAGCCAATGGGGCTCGAGTAATAAGGAGAACCGATTGAACCGGAGGGCGATCAGCGTCTGCCAAGAACAGAAGGCGATAGCTGAAGAGGACTTGAAAAAGATTACCGCAGAACTAGAAGAAGCGAAAGCCGGGTCTTGTGATGGAAAAGCAGTGTCCCCTGGAGGGAAGGACCTGGAGTCGTTGAGAGAAGAGCTGGGGAACTGCGAGGAGACAGTGAAGGCGGTGAGGGAAAGATGCGAAAAGGATAGCAAGGATCTGCAGCGGATTGGGAAGACACACGAGAGGATTCGGAAGGGTCTGGAGGAGTGCAAGGAGAAGGTGATACAGTGCGAGGGGGAGAGGGACCACCTGAGCTTCCTGAAGAAGGGCTATGACGTCGTCCTTCAACAGTTGGAGAACGACAACCAAGAGGCAAAGGACAAGAAGGAGAGAAGCGAGGCCACTGCAAAAGAGGCCATCAGAGGTATGCGCCACTATTGTCCATCACTCACAGCATCATCATCTTTTCTTCGTTAATCGCAACTCTTGCACAGTGTTCCCTCTAATTCTTTGGAGATAGTGTGCGCAAGAAATTTTGTGTGTGAAACATTCTTTAAGTGGCTCATAGTTTTGTGAATAGTCCGAACTGAATGCTATGATATCTGAGTTAAAACCTTATCTATAAGTGTACGATGACAAGTTCTCCATGATGCCCTGAGTAAGTCCCTTGTCTAAAATGTGCCTTAGAGCTTTATGTCACTTCATGTTAGACCCAGGAGGCCAGGACCAACCGACATGAATAATTTCTTAGTGAAATACATTACATAATTATATAACATTTGCATTTTCGTATACCCTAGTGAACTGTTGCATCTCTTATAGGAGTCTCTAGATACCAGTTCTACCTGACTGGGATCGGAGTGCTGGCCCTCATCGGGTCCACCATCAAGGCCTACAGCTTCGTGAAGGCCAAGATGGCCGAACGATTGGCAGCGCTTGCCGCAGCGAAGCAGAAGGACAAACTGGAGACGAAGAAAAAAGTACAGACGTCGTCAGCCAGACAGAAAAAGAAACTCTCATAGCAAAACGATATTCTTAACTTGTAGGCTATTACTGCTCTCTCGCGCACTCTTAATTATCAGCGTTACATTATCGCCCATGCATTTAATTGAAATGTATACGTCGTAATTTAATTGTGACTGCCATCATCTATTTATATAGCGCCTTTAAAGAAGGACTTACCATACAGAGGCACTCTCGACTTAACTGGGAACCAGAATCGAACGGAACTGGTTTCAAGCGCTCTTGGAAATGAGTCAAATGAAGAATAGGCGTTTAAGGTCTTAAAATGTCAGGCAATAACTAGCCATTGATTAGTCCTTCCTGTTCCAGAACGCCTCCCTGAATATCATGAGTTGCTGGTGGGGAGGTAGATTAAGTATTTGAAAGTAGATGTAGGAGATAAACAATATTCTCTCGTCATGATTATCGTGTCAACCTCTCTGTTTTATATGTATTTGTCACAAGACAGATTCATAACTGTTTCCACAGCGATCGCTTTCACGAATAGGCCAATACCACATAGGCCTATAGGCTATATATACGGCAGGTGGTGATTGTAGGCCTCACCGAAATGTATTGTAGCTGCATATTTCTATACACAGTACAACCTAACCAGAGTTTTCTTGCAGTGATGGAGTCTCACACAATTAAAGCACTCAAACAGATAATTTGAAGAAAAGAAATGCAATTGTAACTCACTATGTTAGGATAATATATATATATTTATATATATATATATATATATATACGTTAACAATCTCAACTCAAAGTGTTTAGTCAACACAATATAACAGCCTTTTAATCAGACAGAAGTCACTTGACGCAGTTACCGATACATGTAAAATTTCATCAGATATCAGCTGTTGGTAACGCATACTTGGATACAAGTCCTTCTATCGGGCCAGCATTACTTTCGATGAATTGAAACTTAAGACGTTAAATAATATATATAATCTGTGCACAAAGTTAATAAATATTTAAATGCCAATCGCTGGGCGTTAATTATAGAACCTACGGCTGTGAACACAAAATGAAGTGCGGATGGCAGCGAAAGAAATCGTAATTGGAAGTACAGTTCACCATCTCTTTAGGTTTCAGTAACTAGGATAGTTGGTTACACAGGGCAAGCATTCGCTGGCCGAGAGAGCAGCGGATTGCCCAACTCTCATCTACTAGAGGTCCTCATCATCGTCTGGAAGAGCCGTGCACTGCTCAACCTATATCAATCAACCAACCAATCAATCAATCAACCAATAATGTAACAGTACGCACTTAAAAATTGTTTGTACTAAAAGTAGGCTCATCAAAAGTAAGATGTACAGTAATCGCAATTGTAGACTGAATTATAGATTATTTTTCAGTTTATCTATTTTAAAGGTTTATTGTTTATTTATTCTGAACGTTATTCCATCTGAGTACTGCTGTTTGCCAGCAGATTCAATAAAGAAGAGAACCACTTTATAAAGCAATCTGATTTTCTCGTCCTCATTAAGTCCAGTCAGTCAGTTAGCCAGTCAGTCAGTCAGTCAGTCAGTCAGTCAGTCAGTCAGTCAGTCAGTCAGTCAGTCAGTCAGTCAGTCAGTCAGTCAGTCAGTCAGTCAGTCAGTCAGTCAGTCAGTCAGTCAGTCAGGCAGTTATTCGTTTAGTCAGTCAGTCAGTCAGTCAGTCATTTATTCATTTAGTCAGTCAGTCAGTCAGTTATTCATTTAATCAGTCAGTCAGTCAGTCAGTTATTCGTTTAGTCAGTCAGTCAGTCAGTGAGTCATTTATTCATTTAGTCAGTCAGTCAGTGAGTCAGTTATTCATTTAGTCAGTGAGTCAGTCAGTGAGTCAGTTATTCATATAGTCAGTCAATCAGTCAGCCTGTTAGTCCGTCAAACAGTAACTTATATAATTCACTCAGTCAGTCAGTTGACTGTTGATTTATAGTCTTGGATTAGCCATGGCCTCCACTTTTTCTGTCCGAACAATTGAACGACCAGACTTAACCAAACTGTGAGTCTATCTTAAGTTCTTAATTGACAAAATTACTTTAAAAAAAGGCTGATCGACCGATCAACCATATTAGTCCCAGGACCAACCGTCTGCCACTGTATTGCCGTTAATGACAAATTGAAGTGAGTCAGTATAGGTTGACCTTAAGCTCCTCTTCGTACTTGTTGGCCATGCATGGATCCATGAGAACTTCTGGTGGGGCCAGGGCTGACATGGCAACAAAGTCCAGGGTCCCATCTCCTGTCAGCTTACGGGCCAACCAGAGAAACGGCTTCTCGAAGTTGTAGTTACTCCTGGCACTGATGTCGTAGTACTAAAAGAAAAACATACGCAATTCTTCTGTGGAACGGATGTAGAGGGTAATGATTTATCTGCAAGCAAACCCACGTGGAGCCACTCATACATGGCCCACAGTGGGCTCGTATTGAGTCCGTATGGGTCCGAGTACCCACGGATATACCAGCACGGTAGGACGATAGCACTGCCGCAGCGGACACCTTCGGGGAGTTTCAGAAGAAACTATGGCTACAGAAAGGATGCACCATGAAACGCTTATGGTTAACTTGCCACGACAAATGGTTCACCGACAAAAAGTTATTATTAGCCATTGCATTCGGTAACATAGATTAATAGACGATGGATTTGATGATTATATTGCATACTATTCTAACTTAGGACTTATATTCCCTGAAGAATTATTACAACTTCTATTCAAGGAAGAATTCTTTTCAATAATCCAACTTCTTTTCAGCAAGCATTATTTTTCATCTGTATATCACCTGTTTAGGAAGAATTACTTTCATCAATCCAACTTCTACTTGGGTAAGCATTATTAGCATGAATCGATATTGAACTGAGTCACTATACCGTGACTATCCCAGTACACTAGACCAAAAAGTGACAAAGAACTACTAACGGCTGATGCCTCTTGCATAAAACAGGCGCAATAAAAGCTGCTAATTACGCTGATGAGAATGATAAAGACCTGGATGTTCTTCTTGCGGTGAAAAACGATTGCCTTGGTCAAAACCTTACGATCCTTAACATCCACTTTGTTTTCTCCACGCCTTACCACCCACAAGAACACCAACACCACCAACAGTTTCATGCCGACTCACAATCATACCAACATCAATCGTTTCCGCAGCAATTCTGCCAACCACCCACAATACAACAATACAGTAGACAAACAACTCCGCAACAACACTACCCACAGCCAACTTACCAACCATTCGGTAGATCACCACCACAGCAACGTTATCATACTCATACAGCACAACAACCTGAATTCACAGACTATACCCCCAGACAACGATTCCGCGACACTTGTCCCAACTGTGGAGCCGCCCATAGGAGAGGCGACTGTCCCGCTTTCGGGATGCAGTGCACTTCATGCAACAGGGAAAACCACATCGCTAAAATGTGTCGTTCCGGAAGACGACCTTCCATATAGCAATTACAGCAACACCCGCCACCCTCTTCGACGGACTTACATAGTAAACCACACCAGGCCATCAAACAACAACGTCATAGTCGCGTACCAATGACGACAACACCATCAATCTCATATTCATCATCATCAGTATCATCAGCACAACTACAACAACAACGACTGCAACAACAACGACAACAACAACCACAACGGCAACAACAACAACCACAACAACAACAACAACGACAACAACAACAGCTCCACCCACAGCACCCACAGCCACAACAACCACAACGTCGAAAACGAGTACGAACGCAACAACTCGAACGGGTATTCGTACGCGACCAGCGACAACATCGTTGCCTTTCATCATCAACGAACGTAGCCGTACCATCATCATCATCGACCATAACCACACGCGACTATAATCATCACTCCGACCTCCGTAACCAATACAACACATCTTCGACACGATCAAACACGAACACAACAATGATTCCAGCCGCACAATCAACGATGTTAACCACGTCGACAACCACAACTACAACAGCGATACCAACTGTTCAATCAACTCCGTTATCATCACCATCCACTTCCACAGCAGCAGTGTTACCACCGGCGATAACAGTCCCGTTACCACCGTCATCAGCATCAACGACATCATTCACATTCGCAACACCAACATCATCATCATCATTACCACCAAAAGCGGAAGTCATCAGAGCTACACGCCCAACATCGCAGGCCACACATAACCACTCACGACAAACACACTTGAACACACGTGGACAAAACCATCGTTTTGTCTCGCACACATCTCCACTTTCATCCACAACATCGTCGACGACTCGAGTACGTTTACTCGAGGACAGACAGCACAACTTGGCAGCTTCACATGCCCAACAACCAACCGTGTGCCAGAAATTCAGCACTACCGGCGAAATTTCAGTTTTCATTTTTAATCAACACAGGTCAACACTTGTGGACACTGGTGCTTTTTATTCTGCCATCAGTGAAAGAGTGTACAATCAGCTGCCCAAACACCACCAAAAACTTCTTCCCGTTGAAGAAATTAGGTTATGTGCAGCTGATCGCAAACCGATCAAATTGCTCGGCAGACTTTCTCTGCCCATACAAATTCAGGGTTTAACCATACATTTTGATTTCTTGGTGATTCCCCAACTTGTCAACCCCGTCCTCCTTGGAGCCGATTTTCTGCATCACACGCAAGCTGTGATCAATTATCGTAATCGTACTGTCACGTTTTTCAATGACCTCTTGACGGTTGGCTTGTGTCTTAAACACGAGAAACCCATAGGAGCCATTTTGCATTTGCGATCTTCAATTTCTGTAGCACCGCGCAGCGTACTTCTATCCACATACCCCCACATTTTCAAGGTCAAGCCGCGATAATTCAACCGTTACAGATAGCGCCTGACCAGACCTTTCTAGTGGCTAACATATTAGTACAACCTAGTAACTGTGTCTCGATCATTAACATACTTAACCCCACGAACACCACCGTGACCTTGCCCAAACGATTCCCCATCGCGTTCATCCAACTCGCAGACGACAGCTCACTACAGTCTCCGAATACTACACCACCCACGAAATCTTCTCCACCTACACCACTGGCTGCTACAATTGACCAGTCAGCTCGCGACAAAATTCTACAAGATATCGGACTCCAGATCGATGCAGATAAGCTCACCTCCGATCAATTCCACCAACTTTCCGAGACACTCTTCGAACACAGAGACCTTTTCACCACTGACGTTTCCAAATTACCTGGAACAGACATTATTTGTCATCACATAGAGACCACCGGCAAACCAGCCATGCTGCGTCCTTATCGCCATTCTCCAGCAGCTAGAGTTGAAATCGAACGACAAACAGAAGAAATGGTTAGGTGTGGAATCGTCAGTCCTAGTGACACCCCATGGAACGCTCCAGTGATACTCGTGGCCAAGAAAAATGATCTTTGCCCTCGTTTCGTCATTGACTATCGGCGACTTAATGCCCAAACGACCTCCACTACGTATCCCCTACCGACCTTAGACACTATTCTGGATCAAATGGCAGACTGCCACCCAGAATATTATAGTGCCATCGACTTGAAAAGTGGTTACCATCAAATCTTTCTTGACGAAGAATCAGGACGGAAAACAGGCTTTGTCAAGGCATCAGGAGCCTACCACTTTAACCGCATGCCTTTCGGCTTGTCCGGAGCGTCTCAAACGTTTCAGAGGCTCATGCACACGGTATTCCGAGCCGAATTAAATCAATTCGTCCTTTGTTATCTGGATGATTGTTTAGTGTACTCCAAAAGTTTTCCACAACACCTGCAACATCTGCAACAAGTTTTCACTCGTTTCAGAGAAGCTCGTCTAAGACTCCACCCCAAAAAGTGCCAGTGGGCACAAACCAAGGTCAAATTCCTGGGTCACATATTGTCTGCGGAAGGTATCGCAGTTGACCCCGCAAAGATTGATACTGTCACCGGCTTTCCAACACCACAGAATGCCACACAAGTCAAACAGTTTCTTGGGTTGAGCTCCTACCATCGTCGGTTTATCCAAGGATCCGCTAAGATTTCCGCATCACTCAACGAGTTACTCAGGAAGGACATTAACTTCCTTTGGACGGACGCATGTCAACACGCCTTCGAGACCTTAAAGACTGCCCTAACCACTGCACCGGTACTTGCCTTTCCTGACATGACTCGGCCTTTTGATCTCACGATCGATGCATCAGCACAAGCAGTCGGTTTTATCCTTAGTCAGAAGGACGCCGCCGGCATTTCACACCCCATCGAGTACGGTGGAAGAAATCTTCGCGGGTCCGAGAGAAACTACATGATCACTGATTTAGAAGGACTCGCTCTTGTGACTGGAGTGAAACGTTTCCACCAGTACCTCATTAACAACACCTTTACCGTATACACAGATCATATTAGCCTCAAGTGGCTGAATCACATGAAGGCAACTTCCGGCCGAACTACACGTTGGGCGTTGTTACTACAAAATTATAATTTTACTGTGTTACACAAACCCGGAACACAGAACGCAGCGGCAGATTGTCTCTCCCGCCGCACTTACGAGGAAACTCCTCCTCCTGCAGCAGACGATGTGTTCGCTAATGACGATTTATACCTCAGACCTCTAGTTCCCCCGGACGAATCTAATGACGCCATAGACGTTGGTTCAAATACGATGCTCGATCAGTCTGCTGTAGAATTTCACACTAAGGTTCACGCAGTTAGTGACTATGTGTTATTCGATGCACAACTAGACATTCGTAAGGCACAGTCTGAGTGCGCTGAACTTAGACCGTTACTCGAGTATCTAGCGTTAATCTTTTACCTAGCGACACTAAGTCTGCACGAGAAATTATTTTACATGCTGAACACTTCGTCTTAAGTGACAGTATTCTAATGAGGTTCTTCAAACCACGTGCAAAACGCACCGATCAGTCAGTCACGATTCTCAAGCAGATAGTGATCCCTGCGTCGTTACGTCGACTAGTCTTGGAGCAGTGCCATTCACATCTTGGGCATTCGGCGATAGACAAGTGTTACCTAGTCTTACGCGCTCGTTTCTACTGGAAAGGAATGTACCAAGATCTGCTTCAGTTCATTACGAGTTGTGACATTTGCCAACGATCCAAACAGGGACCAGTTTCAACTCGCGCTCCACTTCACCCCATACCCGCAGCAGGCCCATTCGAGCGCTGGCATTATGATTTTGCTGGACCCTTGCCAACCACGGCCCAAGGGCACAAATACATCTTACTTTTTGTGGATTTCTTGACCAAATACACGGAAATGATCCCAACAGCTGACCAGAAAGCCACCACCGTGGCCACAGCGTTGTATAACCACATCATCACTCGGTATGGAGCACCGAAATTTTTGGTCTCCGACCGTGGGAAGTCCTTCATGGCGACTGTGGTCAAGGACTTATGTTCTCGGTTTCACATCCAGCGCCTTCTCACTGCCTCTTATCACCCTGAGACTAATGGGCAGGTTGAGCGCTACTGGAGAGTTATCTGGGCAGCACTACGATCTTACTGCTTAACCCAGAAAGAATGGGATCTGTACATACCCGCCGTTCTTCACGCATTGCGTGCAACTCCGTCCTTATCCACCAAATACTCCCCCACCTTCCTCGCATATGGACGCGAGATGAACCTACCGCTACAAACAGCCTTGGTTCCACCATCAACTGGCAGAATCACAGCCGACAATCACATAGCTGAGTTATTACCAAGACTTCACGTAGCCCGCCAAATCGCCCGTGACAACATTCTCGCTGCTCAACACGAATACAAGAAACATTACGACGCCAAGCAGCACCTGGCATCCTATGCACCTGGTGATTATGTATGGTTAAGAGATGAATACAATCCGAAGGGCTCATCAAACAAGCTCCGGAGAAAATTCATTGGACCTTACGACATCGTGCAGTGTGGCGCGCGTGACACGTATTTTTTGTGTAACGCCCACACGAACAAGAGTCTGCAGGCACCAGTACACACTAATCGCCTGAAAGCCTTTGTCGACAACCAAGATATATTGTTTGCACGATTCCAGGACCTCATAGCGGCGCCTACGCCGCCGGTCACTGACTCACAAAGCACGTCACTATCCGACACAGTCATTACTCCACTGGATACTTCTACTCCAGTTTCGGATCCAGTCACCGTTCCCCCTACGCCGGATGACCAAGCATCGGTATTGGATCCGCACCCGATCGACACTCCATCGGACGACCTCGCATCGACAGACGTCACCGACCAGAATCCGATGCAGGACATTCTTCTTGATGACGTCGTTCTCCCATCCTCATCGACACCCTCTTCCAGCCCACCACCTCCTGCCATGATCCCGACCCCCACTGCTTCTCAGTGGTATCAAGCAAACAGGCTATTGGGCTGCAAAATTATAAATGGCACCCGGCATTATCGCGTAGAGTGGCAAGACACGACTTATCCACCTTCGTGGCAGTCAGAACAGAATGTTTCAGATGCCCTTAAGCACCATTACCATCTGACACACACCTTACAAGGTCGCAAACGCAAAAGGGCCCTTACTCTGTAGACGTTATTTTCATTTCTTATTTTCATTTATTATTTCCAAGTACTAGTTCGTTTATTATCATGATATTACATTAGTCCCTCTATTACTTATTATTATCTCGTTGCGGACGCGTAACTTCTAAATTCACTCTTGTTAACATTTGGTCCTGTAATTGTCGAGTCAGTATTTGAACGGAGGCGTCATGAACCTACTTTCATGCTATTCATTCTCAATTACTTGGTTTATTTTTAACAAGATTCTTCCGTCCAATTTTTCCCATCGTTGTTTCTACCAATTCTTATTTTTCACCGCACCACTTTTTCTTATCTTATCATCTCTTATTATTATTCTAACGTCTCACAGCCGGTTCCGAGCCAATCGTCTTGCGTGCTTTTCTGTGTTTTTGAGTACGTTATTTTTGCCTGCATTGTTTCATTATTCATTGCACATGCCGATCTTTTCCGATTCGTCATTGCACTTCACTTTAGCACCCCTTTGCTATTTGACGTATTAACTGACCTTATATCGATTGTCTTTTCGTACTAACCAGCCATCGTTGACTTGGCGCATATTTCTATTTCTTTTCCTGATCTTCGTTAGGAATTATTTTGCCTCATTTGCATGCCTTCGTATTGTGTTTTACCCTTTACCTCGTCACCTTTATAGAGCCGATGCCTTGGAAACTTTTCCAGCGTTTCGACTTTTTGTGTCTTAATTCATTTTTATTTCGTATTCTTCGCATTTTGTGTTCACTCATGAATATGTTTGCATTTTATTTTTACAACATGGGTTGCACGCTTTCTACGTGACGCTCTAAACACGCTTTCTGGACAAGCACGGTCAAGTTTCAATCAACCGTGTCAGCTGTGCAGTTCACATACAGCTACGCTCATCCATCGTCGCTTCGTGGTACATTTGTACGACGATCTGACTTCCATTGTCAGCAGTCTTTTTCTGTAGCGACGCGTTTTCAGGGCAACCATGTTATAGTCCCTTAGTTTTCGTGTTTGTTTGGTTTACGCTTACATATTTATACGCGCTATTTTACGGCCATTTCTTCTTATCTCATGTTTCTGCTTTTGTTCTTCTATTTGTTTATTTTTACGGTCCCGGCGGCCCGGTTTTCAGCGGCCGACCCCCGATAAGTGTGAACTTATTTATTTATATAACTTCAGAGTTTTCTGAATAGACTTAGTTTTTCGTGTGCCTTATTGATACGCATATTTACGTTTTAGCGTTTGCATATTTAGTCATTTAATCATACATTACATAACATTATCGATACATAGCAAAAACTATGCATAATAATTATTATTTTAGAAAATCTATTTGTTCACTTAATGTCTAAGATCAACTTCGTCGAACATGTGAGAATAATTTCAGCTTGCAGATCGTGACAAAAATTAATGTGCCACGCCTCACATGTTTTAGTTCGAGAATTCGATGCTTAACTTTTGTATCACATTACTAGTCATCCATGATAAGCATATAGGTTTACCTCATGGCTTAATTTCTGTATCGTCTTGTTTCTACACTGCATTACATATTACTACTTTCCGCGTTCTTATTTACAATGCGTGTTTTAACATTTCTGAGTGTGTTTTCATTTCATGTTATACTCGTGTCGTGTTATCCTTCGACTTGAATTCGTCTACGGATGAGTCACGGGAAACGCATCCACATCTTCCACGTGGCGGCTGTGACGATTATATGCAGCCAACTCATCGCTATCACTCTCACACGATCTTCTGCTTAATTCTGTTCAAGATACGTGGAACAATGAGAGAAAGACGAATTCAAGACGACTGTAGTTCTTTAGTCTTAGTTTTGTTACTGTACCTTGTGTCGAACCAGGAGGTTCGGTTTTCAAAGGCCGACCGACTGTAACCGTGATTATTCTGTACATTACATTGCAATAGATAGCCTCGAACAAATTATATATATAGGTCATTATTATACATTAGGTTTAGCTGAACATTCACTAATTCAGACAGTATAGGTTCTGTCAGTCACTCGTGTAGGTTCTAGTAGTTGCAGTCAACCCACATTCTAGGGATACCTTGAGTGGTCAGTAGTTGGCCAATCAAAGTAGTCTGTCCTAGGATAGGCCAGTTTCCTCTTTGGCTGAGGAAAGTCTCTTATAAGCTACAGCACTGTTAGGAACTTGGCAGTCTGACTTCCGAAGAACTCTAGCTATCTTGTCAGGCTCGTCAACTCGTTCTTACAGTACAACCTATTCAGAGGCACTCCAAGTGCGAAAAACCCCTAGAGAAAAGAAAAGTCTTAAGAGAACGAACAGAAACAGTTGTGCTACTAGATAAGATTGCAGCACGAGTAACAGCAGGAAGACTGCTCCAAAGCGAAGGGCCAACAGAGGCATAGGCACATCTTAATTAATCTAATGAATGAATGAATGAATGAATGAATGAATGGACGAGCCTTGTATGTAGTATCCATCTCTAAGTCCACCGAACTTCTCCTGCCCTGCCGTGTCCCAGACATAGAACCGAATTGGTCCACGGTTCGTTTGGAAGACGAGAGGATGCACCTCAACTCCAAGGGTCGATACAAATTCACCAAACAATTCGACACAAACAGTTCAGTTTACTAAAACCAAAAAGACGAGCGGCCTCTGACGATAGCTACTGCTAGCCCTGAACGAGCTCTGGAAAAACCTAGGCTTCCCAAGAAAGCTTTCAGGCATTATATAGGCTCTCTTACACATAGTCGCAAGCCAGACGCAAAATTAGGCCTACGATCATAGAATTAGCCTACATGAAGAAATTTCCGTCTAGGCCTACATTGCATCTTACTAATGACGCATCCGGTGGTGGAAGAATGCAGTGTGAACATTACTATCGAAAATTCCAATAAATTTAGACATTTTGACTCTATAGAAAGTAAAAACCTAAAAATATCATTTTTATACTTTTTAAAAACATATATATATATATATATATATATATAGGGTCTTTTGTCGAATTGCATACTCTAAGCCCCGAGGAAGCCTTTGCAAAATATTAGTGATATCATCTGCTTAGCCTTGGCAAGTGGCTAACTCCACAGCTGTGTGTAGAGTTACACGTATACCTTTCTATGATGTATACCCTACATATCAGAGGTGCAAGAAGGTTTCAAAAAGTGGGGGGGCATAATAAAAAAAATAGCGCGAAGCGCAACTTCTTTTTTGCCCCCCCCCCCACTTTTTGAATTTTTTTTGAATCTGAATTTGAATTTTTTTTGCCCCCCAGAAATTTGAAAAATGGGGATCACAAATTATTTTAACAAAGGTAATCTTAAAAAGCCATTGGATAAACATAAAAAGAACCGATTTGGCGGGCACATAGGCTGGGGGAGGGGCTTTGCCCCTCCAGGTTTGAAACGAGGGAGGAGCAGGTGCCCCTCTGCCTCCCGCTTGCTACACCCCTGCTACATATGTACTTAACTTGTGTAAAAAGTCCACGCGAGATAAATCCCGAATATTCCAAAACCACCACTTATGTAATATAATTGAATGCAATGTAAAAGACGATTTATATAGCACCAGATTTGATGAGCTATTCTGGTGGGAAACTGGAGTATATGCGAAAAGAGATGATAGGGTCTACCCTAACAACAGGATAATACCCTAACAAAAGAGGATAATACCCTAACAAAAGAGGATGATGCTTTACCAAAAGAGGATGATACCCTACCAAGAGGATGATACCCTACCAAGAGGATGATATCCTACCAAGAGGATGATACCCTAACAAGAGGATGATACCCTACCAAGAGGATGATACCCTACCAAGAGGAGGCTGATAGGAGTATACCCTACCTATGTACTTCTTCTCAAACTCTCCAGTCTTGTGCCTCTTGACAAAAGTCGTCTTTCCAACGCCTCCGTCTCCCACCAAGACCAACTGTTCAGACCAAACAACAAAACAATAGATACCAACAGACAATACAATGGACAATAGACAGCAACAACACCCAGGACCCCTCTCAGGGAACAATACAAACAATAGCAGTAAAAATTACAATTCCTTCACCATCAGCACCTCTGAGTTGATATCTTGAAGGGGCGCTATATCAAGTATTTTTTATTGATTGATTGATTGATTGATTGATTGATTGATATAATTATATCATATATAAATCTTCAAGTCTTCAAAAATTATTTGAATAAAACAAAACCAATATGTAAAGAAGAGAGTAAAAACTCTGAACTCATTAGGTCTTTTGTTGGTTTCATCAATTGATAAAACCTAACACCAAAACCTGACATCATACAATCAAACTATGTTATATTTATCATTATTATTAATATTATTATCATTATTATTATTATTATTACAATGTTACTGTAAAAACTTGTCATCATCCGTCCGTGTTATACTTGTCAGTACATTGGAATCAAATAAAAATTATTATCATTATTAAATATTATTATTATTATTATTATACTGTTATTATAATTATTATTATTATACCCATCATCGAAAACGCGCCTGGAGGGGGTCAGGATCAACGTAGGGCAGAACAATCTCGCACTACTCATATATCTGATGCGGATGACGAGGGCGCTTATGGAGAATCCATCTGTCTACCTAGAGAAGTGCCTGCATCTGTTGATTCCTGCGCTGTCCTCCTGCACCATCAGCAAGCAGCTGTGCCAGCGCCCCGACACGGACAACCACTGGGCCCTGCGTGATTTCGCTGCCCGTCAACTCAGCCTTCTCTGCCGGTCGTATAACACGGTCACAAACAGCATCCAAGAACGAATCACGAATATATTCAGCCACCACTTCCTCAAGAACTTCAACCAACTCTC
The DNA here is from genome assembly GCA_959347315.1 of Bimastos eiseni. Classification (NCBI taxonomy): domain Eukaryota; kingdom Metazoa; phylum Annelida; class Clitellata; order Crassiclitellata; family Lumbricidae; genus Bimastos; species Bimastos eiseni. The sequence continues at coordinate 564,992 of OY365819.1, read as the reverse complement.
TACTCACTACGGAATGATTGTTGGGCTCGGGGAGCTCGGCTTGGAGACTACGAAGCTCTTTGTGCTTCCATACGTGAAGCTCGAGGCCGACCGGCTCGCGAGCACGCTGGACAACTCACTTGGGAGCAGCCTCGGGTCGCTCAACGCTACCGAGCGAAATGCAGCCGAGCACATCAAACAGGCACTGCTTAAGATCCTTCCTCCAGTACTCAAATCGGTGCGCTCATCCCCGGACGTACTCGATGACTACAAGGCAGACTATGGGTGTCTTGGCCCCGCACTGCACTCAGCTGTAGCAAAACTCCGTCAGACCCCGGTCACAACGCTTCCCTCATCGCTCATCTCCCTTCAGAAGCCAGTCATGCAGATGGCCCAACCGAGACCGCCCTCTGTAGTTCTCCACGGCTCCACCCCTCAGATGCGCCCCATCACGAGCGCCCGTCTCCCTGTCATCGGCCTCCCCACGTCAAGCGTCGCCTCCCCCAGGGTCATGTACGTCTCTCAGTCGCGACCTAACGTTCCCCTATTCCAGACCGTGTCCAATCCATCGCAGACCGCTTTCATCCGGGTCGTCTCTTCCGGAAGCGGAGTACCGGCGTCTCCTTCGATCATGGGACAGCAGACTCCGAAGCTCGTGATGGTGACGACGCCCTCGGGACAGGCGAAGACGGGAACAGACCTCGGAATGAAGAGCGTCTTCAATTCAGACGGAGGAGCTCCTCCTCTGTCCGCTTCTACTTCTCAGGAATCATTGAATCAATAGCATCGGTTCTTGGGATGCAGTCGCTCAGTTTACACGAATTTTGAGATTGTTTGGATTTGAGATGAACCGCAACTTTGCTCGCTCACCGAGCATCGTGGTGCTCGGCATTGCTTGGACTCGGTCAAACGATTGGTCCGAGTAATAGTAACAAGGTCAACTCACTTGTGTTGAGCAGTCAGATAGGATAGTCAGTTGTACATCCAGGTCTTTGTGAGATGGTCAAGCGGCACTCTACGAAATTCTCTCATGCATATGCATATGCAATTCCCTCATGCATATGCATATGCAATTCCCTCATGCATATGCATATGCAATTCCCTCATGCATATGCATATGCAATTCCCTCATGCATATGCATATGCAATTCCCTCATGCATATGCATATGCAATTCCCTCATGCATATGCATATGCAATTCCCTCATGCATATGCATATGCAATTCCCTCATGCATATGCATATGCAATTCCAGGTATTAATGGTATTAATAAAACAACGGTACCATTGTTCTCCTTATTATAAATCATTTACGACAAAACTCAATCGAAGGCGAATAGCTGCCAGGTATGAGCTAATTCTTCGTCTATTTTGATGGAGTTCATTTAAGTATCTAATGAGCAGAACTAACGTCATCTGAGCTCAGAAATATTAAAGTGTAGAGAACAGTTGTATATTCTGATGTTGTTCATCAGGTTTATATTTCTAGATTCGAGTCTGACCATAGCGCTTCATGCATATTGGTAGAACTCGAGCTTAAAATTGATGATTGCTCTTGCGTTAGTAACTGGTCAATTTTTAAAATTTCCGTACAAGCCGGAAAACATGCAACTGCTTATTCTTCGTGTCGTAATGGAAAATATCAAATGGTGCTCGACTTATTCGACTTCATTTTAGAGTTTCCGTGTCAAAAAAATACGAAGTCATAAAAATATCTTCAGTTACAGCAACATTGTTCTTGTCTGTGTCCCAAAAGAAGCGAGCGACTAGTGAATAATTATAATGGAGGATGACGCATTTCCACAACCCCAGTAATGTTACGGCCTTCAGCGTTTCTGAAGCCAACAATCTTTCTCGATCTCTCATCTGAACTGTTGCTTGTGATAGCAAACACATCAGTTAGGTTCCAGAATCATTTAGTCTGAGCTCAGAGGGTATTATTAAAATTGGCGCGAACAGTTGAGACAATCTGCAATAAGATGTTATTTATAAGGACATGATGACGAGATTCGCGTCTGACCATAGTCCTTCATACATGCGTATCGAAATTAAGAAATGTCGTCAATGCTTGAAATTTATGACTGCCTTGAAAATTAGAATCTGATCGGAGCTCAGATTTTCACACAAAACGAATAGCAGCGAATTGCTTTTTCGTTGTGTCGTAATACAACATTATGTAAATTTTAAATAGCTCTCGTCTTATTTGACTCCACTTAAGAGTTTTCGTGTCAAATATATATGATGTCCTAAATAAATAATTCGTCACAATCACATTATTTCTGTCCGTATTCCAAATGAACGCGGTGAAATGTGTATATATGCCCTGTTCCACAATGTCATCAATGATGACATCCGTGTTTCTGAAGGCCACAATCTTTCCTGAGGTTCCATCTGAGTTGTTGCTCATAGCGACACTAAGATCAGTTAGGTTCCATTGATATGAACTCATGTCCTCTATGTATACCTTCTTCTTGAACCCATCAGTTGCATAAAAATTGTAGCTGTTTCGATGGAAAAACTCTTGCACATCCTTGAACCCAGCTACTTCTTCGAGCCGAAACTGACTGATAATCCGACCATCGGTGCTTAAGAAACTTATACACAATTCATAGCTCTCTTCTAATATGTGACTGATGATAAATTCTCCATTTGGTTTCTGAATTCCACTGAATGGATGCGTGAAGGTGTTGGGAAGTGAAACATTTTTTACAAGTTTCTTGTCTTCATCGTAAATCTCAAAGTGCGGAAGATCTTCAATAAGCCTCAAAACCAGTAGATTATTATCATTGGTCACCGATAAACTGATCTCGTTACCCAGTTCTGACAACCACTTGACGACTTCGTTCTTCCCCTGATCTATCTTCCAGATGCATTTACAGTCCCTGTCACTGATGTATAACGTATTCGTGCTATCAATGCCAGCCATATTGAAAGAAAGTTTCATCTCACGCCTCCTTTCAACCTCATTAATCTCATCCACAAGAGTAATTATTAACAGATCATTAGGAACATCAACGTCGTAGGTATGTACAATTAAATCCTCATTCTGGAATTTGCATAATACATAGATGAAGGGATGTAGGTTGACCACGCAAAGTGGAATACGACAAACAGCCAATTCAAGCGTCCAGATCGAACTGAAGTTGTATGCTGCAATATGAAGATATTCAAAGTATAGGTCCTGCAATTGCAATGTGCATACAAGCTTAAATCGTGGAAGAAAACTAGCATTGTTTCTGGGATTTGAATTCTTGGTAGTCACGTGAAAGTCGTAATCACCCCTCTTCTGATTGAAAATGCCACACAATCTCGTTCTTTAATATGCGTAAATGAAAAGTCAAATTATTTTGTGGATGGCGTTTATTTCTCAAATTCAATATTAAGTCCTGTGTTGAAGGGCATCTCTTGCGTGAAGGAAAAATATATCGGTGAATCAAAGTAATTGAAGCGTGATCGTCAAAGTCGATGAGCATCAAAAATCAATCAGACTAGGCCTATTAATACACCTCAATCAATCAATCAGACGAGGCCTATTAATACACCTCAATCAATCAATCAGACTAGGCCTATTAATACAACTCAATGAAAGTTACTTGGCTTTCAGCGATTGTGAAAATGCATTAGAAATTGCACACCAGAATAATTCCAATTGTTAAGGTGTTTTGAGTGCATAGGCCTCATTATGTACTGCCGTAAATCTTTCAGTAATAGGCATGTATTCATTGAGAGCCCTTTTATTGCTCGCCTATCTGGCACATATTGGATTAAATAAAGTCACTAATGTCACATTATTTGAAAGTTGCAAACACTCTGTAGCTATACACTATACTTCAACACTGGCAAAGGAAGCAAACAAGTTGCGATATGCAATAGATATCATAATATGTTGATTTAAAAATTTCGAACTATAAAGAACAACAAGAACGCGTGACATCATAAGTTTAGATGATATCTTACTGCATTCAGAAGAAGTAGCAATGTATAACGTATTAATTAAGTAAACTAAAGATTCAGTGACCTGATTGTGGGTTTCGGGTGGATTTGATATTCTTGACGAATCAAAGGGTAATTATCTCAAATTTAACCTTAGATTAAGAGCTAGTATAGCGTTCTACTTACTGGCTATCATCTTGACATTGACAATGCTAAGGAAAATAATCGCCGAAAAAAACACTCGGAACATCTTATTAGTCAAAAGTTGAAACCTAAGTTTATCCCAAACTGCGATAATCGTTTCGTTCGGTCAGTAATAATATTAGTTGAGTCGTTCACGAACAAAATCCTTAACAGATCTGGTTCAGCTTATGACGCATTTGTACTTTATTCAGAAAGCGACATTTCGGCCATTTGTGAAAATATTACTCCGGAATTTGTATCTTGCAATTTTATCGAGTCCAGAATGCGACGTCGACTTTTCAATACAGCCACCATAAAAAGTATGAGAATATAACAAGAAAGACATTGTAAGACAATTTTAAGACCAGCGTTGGTTTTGAATTACATCAAAATAGCATCTGTTAAATTAAAAGTGCGGGCAGGTCATTCCTTTTTGGCTGCTTCGGCGCTGGTGTCTGCTACAACTAGAGATTTAGCTGCTTGGTATTCGGTTTCTCTGAACAAGGATGGCTTTGTGTCGTCTACAAGTTGCAGTAGCTACAAGTCATGGCAGTTAATTGACACCAGATGACAATGCTAGGATTTCTAGAGGCGAATGTATGTATGTATGCATATACACGTATGTTTGAGTGTATATGTATGTATATATGTATGTATGTATGTATGTATGTATGTATGTATGTATATGTATGTATGTATGTATATGTATGTATGTATGTATGTATGTATGTATGTATATCTATGTATGTTTGTATATGTGTATGTGTGTATGTCTATATGTAGGCCCATGTATTAGTTCATTTCGAACATTTGTATAGGCCTAATTGAATAAAACTTCTCAGAGGCGCTCCCAACTTCCGGGGGAAGTTAGAAGGTCGTCTGGACCGAGTGTCACGTGGGTGTCCGTGGATAAGAAAAAGCTGATGTAGAGACATTGCCTTACATAGGGATGACCGCACCTACCGGTTAACTGCACTATGTGCATCGAGAGAAAGGAGATGATTGGTAGGCCTAGGGTCAAGCAGTAAGTAGTGAGAAAGTGGCAGAAGGAGTGCACCAGCACCAACAACCCGAAAGAGGAAGATGATGAAGTCGGTCGCGTTAATCAGGATCAGATTCACGGAAGCAAGAGGTTCAGATGTCCAGTAATCACCTTGGTCGAGTGTTGCTGAACCAGTGGCTTCATATGATGAATCTGCACCCCTGATGGAAACTGCGAAGAGTGCCACTTCCCGGACACCATCGATCATCTGTTTAAATCCCCACGGAATAACATCATCCGGGCAATTATAATGTCCTTAAGTTCCTCCTTTATCCTGCTATTCCTCCTCTTCTTTGTGGTCTTGTATCCATTTGTCTCCTCCTCTATACTCTTCAATCTGCCTCCTCGTCCTATTCCTGAACATCGCTTATCCTAATCCTCCTTAAACTCTTTCATCTTTACTATGCATACCTTCATCCGTACAGGCCATCATTTTATTAATAAATTTTCTTTAAATTATCTGCTTATCCTCTCTCTCTCTCTCTCTCTCTTTCTCTTTCTCTCTCTCCGTCACTCTCTCTCTCTCTTTCTCTCTCTCTGTCACTCTCTATCTTTCTCTCTATTTCTCTCTCTGTCACTCTCTGTCTGTATGTCTCTCTTTTTCTCTCTCTCTCTGTTACTCTCTCTCTCTCTCTCTGTCTCTCTCTCTGTCTCTCTCTGTCTCTCTGTCTCTCTCTATCTCTCTCTCTCTGTCTCTCTCTCTCTCCATACTCCTCTGCATTTCTTTCTCATTGCCATCCTCTCTTCCTCTTCCTAGTCCATCTACTTTCATCTTCCTCTATGGCTTCCCTGTACAAAACGAATTCCGATGAATAGGTTTAAACGGGTCCGTAGGAAATCAGAGTCTGGTTTCCAGAAGGTCAGCATAGAGGCAATGTAGCTATTAAGTAGGGTGTCGCTTTGGCCGAGGATTGATAGATGGAATGTCAGTTAGGCCCTAAGGAGTCTGGGTAAGAGTTCTTGAAAAGGTGAGACTTGAGTATAGAATGTAAAGTCCAGGGTGTGATGGACAAGGGCGCTAGGGACAGATGATCTTGCATGACGGGCAGTGATGATGATGGAACCGAGAAGGCACGACATTCAGGAGGAAGGTGTTCCAGAGACGTGATGCGGCGTTGGAAATAGCGCGGTTTGAGATCTTGAGATGAGATGTCATCTGCCGACGAGTGAGGGCGAGACAAGGGGACGATCAGGTAGAGCGGGTTGGCTGGATGGTGAAGAATTCGCGAAGATATTTGGACTGGGAGTATTGCATGGAGTTGAGTGATGTGGCGATGCAACTTATACAGGACGGCAGCTGAATATTGAGAGGCGATTGCAGTACGGGGGAGATTTTGTATCGCAGAAGGAGAGATTCGATTTCGATGAAAGAGACTCTGTACCTGTACAATCTTTACAACAATATCCTAATAAAAATTATCATGATTAAACTGCCATGGCCTCAACACCTTTGAGAGGTTGCGTTCACGAATCGCCCACACTAAATGACGGCACTTCGTTCTTTAGGTCACAAATTATCGTCTGCCTGTTGCTTTTGTTTTTATGATGTTTTTTAGCTTTTTAGTGACCATTAAACTTACTTCTGCTGAGACGTCATTATGTTGTTTGTCCATATTTTGCAATATTCCTGTTGCTCCGTTACCTCATCGGATGTGGTTAGGACTCTTACTGGACTTACACATGCAATGACTGCGCTTTTATTTGTTTCTGCGCTTGACATTACTGAAGAACTGCGAGGAGACAGTGAAGGCGGTGAGGGAAAGATGGGAAAAGGATAGCAAGGATCTGCAGCGGATTGGGAAGACACACGGAAGGGTCTGGAGGAGTGCAAGGAGAAGGTGATACAGTGCGAGGGGGAGAGGGACCACCTGAGCTTCCTGAAGAAGGGCTATGACGTCGTCCTTCAACAGTTGGAGAACGACAACCAAGAGGCAAAGGACAAGAAGGAGAGAAGCGAGGCCACTGCAAAAGAGGCCATCAGAGGTATGCGCCACTATTGTCCATCACTCACAGCATCATCATCTTTTCTTCGTTAATCGCAACTCTTGCACAGTGTTCCCTCTAATTCTTTGGAGATAGTGTGCGCAAGAAATTTTGTGTGTGAAACATTCTTTAAGTGGCTCATAGTTTTGTGAATAGTCCGAACTGAATGCTATGATATCTGAGTTAAAACCTTATCTATAAGTGTACGATGACAAGTTCTCCATTATGCCCTGAGTAAGTCCCTTGTCTAAAATGTGCCTTAGAGCTTTATGTCACTTCATGTTAGACCCAGGAGGCCAGGACCAACCGACATGAATAATTTCTTAGTGAAATACATTACATAATTATATAACATTTGCATTTTCGTATACCCTAGTGAACTGTTGCATCTCTTATAGGAGTCTCTAGATACCAGTTCTACCTGACTGGGATCGGAGTGCTGGCCCTCATCGGGTCCACCATCAAGGCCTACAGCTTCGTGAAGGCCAAGATGGCCGAACGATTGGCAGCGCTTGCCGCAGCGAAGCAGAAGGACAAACTGGAGACGAAGAAAAAAGTACAGACGTCGTCAGCCAGACAGAAAAAGAAACTCTCATAGCAAAACGATATTCTTAACTTGTAGGCTATTACTGCTCTCTCGCGCACTCTTAATTATCAGCGTTACATTATCGCCCATGCATTTAATTGAAATGTATACGTCGTAATTTAATTGTGACTGCCATCATCTATTTATATAGCGCCTTTAAAGAAGGACTTACCATACAGAGGCACTCTCGACTTAACTGGGAACCAGAATCGAACGGAACTGGTTTCAAGCGCTCTTGGAAATGAGTCAAATGAAGAATAGGCGTTTAAGGTCTTAAAATGTCAGGCAATAACTAGCCATTGATTAGTCCTTCCTGTTCCAGAACGCCTCCCTGAATATCATGAGTTGCTGGTGGGGAGGTAGATTAAGTATTTGAAAGTAGATGTAGGAGATAAACAATATTCTCTCGTCATGATTATCGTGTCAACCTCTCTGTTTTATATGTATTTGTCACAAGACAGATTCATAACTGTTTCCACAGCGATCGCTTTCACGAATAGGCCAATACCACATAGGCCTATAGGCTATATATACGGCAGGTGGTGATTGTAGGCCTCACCGAAATGTATTGTAGCTGCATATTTCTATACACAGTACAACCTAACCAGAGTTTTCTTGCAGTGATGGAATCTCACACAATTAAAGCACTCAAACAGATAATTTGAAGAAAAGAAATGCAATTGTAACTCACTATGTTAGGATAATATATATATATATATACGTATATATATATATATATATATATGTTTGAGTGCTTTAATTGTGTATATATATATATACACACACACGTTAACAATCTCAGCTCAAAGTGATTAGTCAACACATTTTAACAGCCTTTTAATCAGATTGACGCAGTTACCGATACATGTAAAATTTCATCAGATATCAGCTGTTGGTAACGCATACGTGGATACAAGTCCTTCTATCGGGCCAGCATTACTTTCGATGAATTGAAACTTAAGACGTTAAATAATATATATAATCTTTGCACAAAGTTAATAAATATTTAAATGCCAATCGCTGGGCGTTAATTATAAAACCTACGGCTGTGAACACAAAACGAAGTGCGGATGGCAGCGAAAGAAATCGTAAATGGAAGTACAGTTCACCATCTCTTTAGGTTTCAATACCTAGGATAGTTGGTTACACAGGGCAAGCATTCGCTGGTCGAGAGAGCAGCGGATTGCCCAACTCTCACCTGCTAGAGGTCCTCATCATCGTCTGGAAGAGCCGTGCACTGCGCAACCTATATCAATCAAGCAATCAATCATACAATCAATCAATCAACCAATAATGTAACAGTACGCACTTAAAAATTGTTTGTACTAAAAGTAGGCTCATCAAAAGTAAGATGTACAGTAATCGCAATTGTAGACTCTGAATTATAGATTATTTTTCAGTTTATCTATTTTAAAGGTTTATTGTTTATTTATTCTAAACGTTATTCCATCTGAGTACTGCTGTTTGCCAGCAGATCCAATAAAGAAGAGAACCACTTTATAAAGCAATCTGATTTTCTCGTCCTCAATAAATCCAGTAAGTCAGCTAGCCAGTCAGTCAGTCAGTCAGTCAGTCAGTCAGTCAGTCAGTCAGTCAGTCAGTCAGTCAGTCAGTTAGTCAGTTATTCGTTTAGTCAGTCAGTCAGTCAGTCAGTCAGTTATTTGTTTAGTCAGTCAGTCAATCAGTCAGTCAGTTATTCGTTTAGTCAGTCAATCAGTCGGCTTCGTTAGTCCGTCAAACAGTAACTTATATAATTCACTCAGTCAGTCAGCTGACTGTTGATTTATAGTCTTGGGTTAGCCATGGCTTCCACTTTTTCTGTCCGAACAATTGAACGACCAGACTTAACCAAACTGTGAGTCTATCTTAAGTTCTTAATTGACAAAATTACTTTAAAAAAAGACTGATCAACCATATTAGTCCCAGGACCGACCGTCTGCCACTGTATTGCCGTTAATGACAAATTGAAGTGAGTCAGTATAGGTTGACCTTAAGCTCCTCTTCGTACTTGTTGGCCATGCATGGATCCATGAGAACTTCTGGTGGGGCCAGGGCTGGCATGGCAACAAAGTCCAGGGTCCCATCTCCTGTCAGCTTACGGGCCAACCAGAGAAACGGCTTCTCGAAGTTGTAGTTACTCCTGGCACTGATGTCGTAGTACTAAAAGAAAAACATACGCAATTCTTCTGTGGAACGGATGTAGAGGGTGATGATTTATCTGCAAGCAAACCCACGTGGAGCCACTCATACATGGCCCACAGTGGGCTCGTATTGAGTCCGTATGGGTCCGAGTACCCACGGATATACCGGCACGGTAGGACGATAGCACTGCCGCAGCGGACACCTTCGGGGAGTTTCAGAAGAAACCATGGCTACAGAAAGGATGCACCATGAAACGCTTATGGTTAACTTGCCACGACAAATGGTTCACCGACAAAAAGTTATTATTAGCCATTGCATTCGGTAACATAGATTAATAGACGATGGATTTGATGATTATATTGCATACTATTCTAACTTAGGACTTATATTCCCTGAAGAATTATTACAACTTCTATTCAAGGAAGAATTCTTTTCAATAATCCAACTTCTTTTCAGCAAGCATTATTTTTCATCTGTATATCACCTGTTTAGGAAGAATTACTTTCATCAATCCAACTTCTACTTGGGTAAGCATTATTAGCATGAATCGATATTGAACTGAGTCACTATACCGTGACTATCCCAGTACACTAGACCAAAAAGTGACAAAGAACTACTAACGGCTGATGCCTCTTGCATAAAACAGGCGCAATAAAAGCTGCTAATTACGCTGATGAGAATGATAAAGACCTGGATGTTCTTCTTGCGGTGAAAAACGATTGCCTTGGTCAAAACCTTACGATCCTTAACATCCACTTTGTTTCCGACCATTACAATCGGAATGTTCTGACAGACTCGGACTAGGTCTCGGTGCCACGCAGGAACGTTCTTATACGTAATCCTGGCGGTGACGTCAAACATGATGATAGCACATTGACCTAGAAAGACGAACCGGAAATTGATTCCAACTGATTCGGGGTCTGATATATCAGCGCCCGTATCCGATTAATAATTATTAAATATGAGTAGGGATGAACCGAAACTTGGCTAGGAAGCTCGACTCGGTCGAGTATCATAGTACTCTGCATTACATGACTCGGACAAACAATGGGTCCGAGTAATAATAAAAGTTGGCTTGTGAAATTTTGATTATGTTGTGTATAATAAGTAAGTATGTATGTCACTTGTGTATGCATTTTGTGTGTGTATGTAATTGTGAATGTAGGCTATGTATGCATTTTGTATGCATGCATACATTTATGAATGCATGTCCATGTACGCATGTATGCGTGTATGTATGAAAGCAATCAATCAGTCAATGAAACTTGATATAGCGCGTCTTCAAGAAATCTACTAAGACAGCGCATACAGTATACGTACAACCGGTCCAACCAATGTCAAAATGACAGTTTTAAGAGAGTATGTATATATGTATACATGTGAGTATACATGCATGTGTCAATATACTTCTATAGCGCCGTGATCATAATGAAACGTACTTGAATCGCTGATCTCCTCAATATAAAGCAGTCTGATCTCAAACGATGAAACAATTTGAGACCTCGATAATAACATGTAATTAGTTGGTGATGAGAAACAATAGATGCACATTCTATTCTATTCTATTCTATTTACGGATTTATAAAGCGCCTCTCACAGTACAACCTATTCAGAGGCACTCCAAGTGCGAAAAACCCCTAGAGAAAAGAAAAGTCTTAAGAGAACGAACAGAAACAGTTGTGCTACTAGATAAGATTTGCAGCACGAGTCACAGCAAGAAGACTGTTCCAAAGCGAAGGGCCAACAGAGGCATAGGCACATCTTAATTAATGTAATGAATGAATGAATGAATGAATGAATGAATGAATGAATGAATGAATGAATGAATGAATGAACGAATGAACGAGCCTTGTATGTAGTATCCATCTCTAAGTCCACCGAACTTCTCCTGCCCTGCCGTGTCCCAGACATAGAACCGAATTGGTCCACGATTCGTATGGAAGACGAGAGGATGCACCTCAACTCCAAGGGTCGCTACAAATTCACCAAACAATTCGACACAAACAGTTCAGTTTACTAAAACCAAGAAGACGAGCGGCTTCTGACGATAGCTACTGCTAGCCCTGAACGAGCTCTGGAAAAACTTAGGCTTTCCAAGAAAGCTTTCAGGCATTATATAGGCTCTCTTACACATAGTCGCACGCCAGACGCAAAATTAGGCCTACGATCATAGAATTAGCCTACATGAAGAAATTTCCGTCTAGGCCTACATTGCATCTTACTAATGACGCATCCGGTGGTGGAAGAATGCAGTGTGAACATTACTATCGAAAATTCCAATAAATTTAGACATTTTGACTCTATAGAAAGTAAAAACCTTAAAATATCATTTTTATACTTTTTAAAAACATATATATATATATATAGGGTCTTTTGTCGAATTGCATACTCTAGGCCCTGAGGAAGCCTTTGCAAAATGTTAGTGATATCATCTGCTTAGCCTTGGCAAGTGGCTAACTCCACAGCTGTGTGTAGAGTTACATGTATACCTTTCTATGATGTATACCCTACATATCAGAGGTGTAACAAGGTTTTGAAAAGTGAGGGGGCATAATTTAAAAAAGATTGTCTCCCACCATTTTTAAAAAAAAAAAATTTGCCCCCCCACTTTTTGAATGTTGCCCCCCAGAAATTTGAAAAATGGGGGTCACAAATTATTTTAACAAAGGTAATCTTAAAAAGCCATTGGATAAACATAAAAAGAACCGATTTGGCGGGCACAAGGGGGCACAGAGCACTAAAACTGGGGGAGGGGCTTTGCCCCTCCAGGTTTGAAACGAGGGAGGAGCAGGTGCCCCTCTGCCTCCCGCTTGCTACACCCCTGCTACATATGTACTTAACTTGTGTAAAAAGTCCACGCGAGATAAATCCCGAATATTCCAAAACCACCACTTATGTAATATAATTGAATGCAATGTAAAAGACGATTTATATAGCACCAGATTTGATGAGCTATTCTGGTGGGAAACTGGAGTATATGCGAAAAGAGATGATAGGGTCTACCCTAACAACAGGATAACACCCTAACAAAAGAGGATGATGCTCTACCAAAAGAGGAAAGTGCCCTACCAAGAGGATGATACCCTACCAAGAGAAGGCTGATAGGAGTATACCCTACCTATGTACTTCTTCTCAAACTCTCCAGTCTTGTGCCTCTTGACAAAAGTCGTCTTTCCAACGCCTCCGTCTCCCACCAAGACCAACTGTTCAGACCAAACAACAAAACAATAGATACCAACAGACAATACAATAGACAATAGACAGCAACAACACCCAGGACCCCTCTCAGGGAACAATACAAACAATAGCAGTAAAAATTACAATGGCATCCCTTCCTTCACCATCAGCGCCTCTGAGTTGATATCTTGAAGGGGCGCTACATAAAGTATTTTTTATCGATTGATTGATTGATTGATTGATTGATTGATTGATATAATTATATCATATATAAATCTTCAAGTCTTCAAAAATTATTTGAACAAAACCAAACCAATATGTAAAGAAGAGAGTAAAAACTCTGAACTCATTAAGTCTTTTGTTAGTTTCATCAATTGATAATTCACACTAAAACCTGACATCAAACAATCAAACTATGTTATATTTATTATTATTATTATTATTCCCATGCTACTGTAAAAACTTGTCATCATCCGTCCGTGCTATACTTGTCAGTACTTTGGAATCAAATAAAAATTATTATCATTATTAAATATTATTATTATTATTATTATTACACTATTATTATTATTATTATTATTATTATACCCATCATCGAAAACGCGCCACTCACATCCGCTTACCTTTATTTCTAAATGAACTGTTCTGATATAGACTGAGTGAAATTTATCTATAGCTGCAGGTGCACAAGTGGTCTGCAAAAATGATTAAAAATAAATTGGTCAAATTGTATTACATTATAGGGCTTACATGCATAGATACCTTAAAACACACACACACACACACACACACACACACACACACACACACACACACACACACACACACACACACACACACACACATATATATATACATATATATATATATATATATATATATATATATATATATATACATATATATATATATATTTATATATATGCTAATCAACTTAATTAAACGAATGAAACAAATGAAAACAATAAAAGCCGATTTTATATTAGAGCGAAGAATTCTTGCCTTAAACGTTGGCATTTCCTGCTGATCTCCTGTTGCTTGAGCCATATCTGGAATGCAAACCAGTCGCAAAGCTAAACCAATATCAAATGTTATGTACAGTGTTAATTCGTATTTTATCGTTCTACTATATTACAACTGTGATTCTGTTAAATAATCTCGCATTTATATAGCACCTTTATCCTTGCATTCAATGTATGATTATGCATCTTCATCTAAAGGGCAAATTAGCACCTACATGTGACTGTCACTGTTGACTGATTCAAGCTTCTTAACCGATTTAGAATACTTCGCCAAAATAGTGAAAATACTAAATACCTAAACACATAGACAAAACAACGCACGTACAGTCTGGTAATCACAGAGCGACAAACGGTCGAAAGAGACAAATGGCCAAATTAAAAAACAGCGTAAAATACTTCATCTGCTACGAATAAGAGGCAATCTGAACGGACGCAGCATACATTAATATAGCAATTACTTACTTAGTAAAATTTTAGTTCCGCTTAATTGGTTTCAAAGTTTCAAAGTAAAATTGGCCGAAACAATTTAAAATCTACCGATTTTCGTCCGCTCAGCTCGCGATTTCCGTTGTTATAGGCGACCAAAAAGATGACGAATTTTTCTTTTTTCGCCGATAATTTAGCGCAATGATATGCAACCAAGTCTACCAATTTGATTCATTTTTTGTCGAATGTCAGTTGTAGATTACCGTGGGCCTATTCGTCGTATAAACCATCCCAGTGTAATTACGCATAATTCAATATGTAAATTTCAATTATGAAAACTGTCATACAATGGAAGATAAAAGGAAAACGTGTGAGACCGAGGCTGGATAATGCAAGAGGTTTAAAGAGGATGTGCAGAGGACACTGAGAGGAGAGAGGAATGGCGACGTCGAACATTTGAACCTGCTTGAAAAAGATAGAGAAAAAGAAGACGACTATGCAAACATTAGCTTAGACACACGGATTCAACGAAAATCTATTCAGCGCTGTAATTGAAAGTTCATCAGATCAGCAACAAAACTATTCCGTCCGCTTTGTTGCTTCGTTGTGTTGCTCTTACTTCGTCTCCCAACATCTACGCTCTAATGTCCTCCTTTCCCCATCGTGCACGTATTCTCCTCTTCCATTCTCTGGTGACCTTGAAGTTCTCCGTCTTCACTGCTATAGCCTAGAGTTTCCCGACATGCTTCTTCCTTCGGTTTTTAACTTCATATATCTCATCCAGTAGCATATTCTGTCTGCCTATGACCTCTATTTATCCTTCTCTACCCGGTCTCCTGAATTTTTCAAATTTCGTGCAACTTGTCATAGCTTATGCTAAGCTGTCATTCTGGCTTCTGACTGACTCCCTCATTTTCCATAATTTATTGACGCCATGACGCTAGCAGCTCCTCGCAAATTCAATGCAATTTTTTTTCCATAACAACAATTTTCTAATTAGATCAGCTGTCCCGAAATTTGTGGTTTCCGCATAACGAAATTCGTCTTTTTAGTTGATTCGAGTTAATTTGCTTCGTTTTATGTACGTGTGTGGTAGATATTTTGCGTTTCTGTTTCTGATTTGACTGCTTTACATGAGCACAACATGACCCTTGTTTATCGTTATGTCTAGACTTCTAAAGCGCTGCTTAAAGCCAAACGCAGAGCACCAACATACTCACGAGCGCTGCATCAAGTCATATGGGTTGTCCGAAGGAGACCAGAGTTCCGATTTTTTTACAATCTTTCCTCTCATTAAACATATATTCGAGTTTATTATTAATTCAAACTGGTCGACGCACCACCGTGTGATTACAATTATTCATTGTATTAGCGGATAATTTAATTACAAGTTATTACAGGAGTCGAATTTGACCACATGGCAGCCATACAAGGCGTCCATCTGTATTACTGCTCAGTTAACCAACTCCATCTAGCGAATGAAAGGCTAAGTCGACCTTTGAAAAGGTGGCAGGAATCTAAACTGCGTCCACCATTCATCTAAAGTCGTCCTGCCATTAATTGGATGTGCTACATAAAGTTAAGAAAATCATAATTGAAATGGCAACTTTATTATTACATTTATAATATAATGTGCTTAGATCATGCTTTAAACAATTTCAATGTCTTTGCTGTTTTCATCCAACCACCTCACTCTGTTCAACCTCCCCTGTCTCAGTCTCTCCCAATCCCAGTCCATACTTGTCTCAAGTACCCCAACCAAGCCATCTACCACGCATGAACCGAAACTCGGCTCTGAAGCTCGACTCAGCAAAGTATCGGCGTGCTCCGCATTTCTCTGCCTCAGACAAAAGTTGGCTTGGGAACAAAATTTGGATTCGGATCATTCAACGTTTTGAAAATGAAAAAATTGGAATTTTTTTATTTCCAAAATGACAATCACACTTCAGATATATATTATAGAAAGGCTGTTATTAAGGCTGTCAATGGGTACCGGGGTACCCGACCGAAGCTGACTACCCGGGTAATGAAATCGGGTTTTGGGTACCCGAAATTTCGTAAAGTGCGTGATTTTACCTGAACATATGCCAGAAATATTCCGTTGGTCATAAATGGCTGACTGCCCTGGCAATGAAATCGATTCTCGGGTGCCCGACATTCCATAAAAATGTGCAATTTTCCACATTTCCTAACGAAGAATCCGCGCGGTCGAGAACCCAACCGCATGGGTCGACGGGTCATCATTTCAACATTTTTTGACAGCCTTAATCACCCTATCAATAGTGAAAAACTTAAACTTTCTATAACACATAAAATCATGCATCTATAATGCACCACTTGACTCTCTTAATTATGTTAAATGTCAGTAATAATGAACATTTAGCATCAGTTACAATGCGGGTTTGATTAATTGCTAATTAATTCCTATTTAATTGCTAATTAATTCCTATTTAATTGCTAATTAATTCCTATTTAATTGCTAATTAATTCCTATTTAATTGCTAATTAATTCCTATTTAATTGCTAATTAATTCCTATTTAATTGCTAATTAATTCCTATTTAATTGCTAATTAAGTCCTATTTAATTGCTAATTAATTCCTATTTAATTGCTAATTAAGTCCTATTTAATTGCTAATATATTGCTAGGCTGCTTTTGGATTTTTAGAGCACCTGGTCTTGTTTTTGCCTCAACATGCCGAAGGGAAAATCGCATCACGATCTGATGAAGCATGTCTCAGGCTGGATCCCAAAGTTTGAGGACGTCTTTGACGAGGAGACCTTCTACATCTTCGCCTTTGTACTCGTCGTCATCTCAATCATCGCAGCGATCATCGCTTCACGCTACATCACGCTGACGGATGCCGATCACAAGGACAAATGATCGACCGGATGATCAAGATCGTCGATTTATGGATTGATTGAAAGGATCTATGCATGGATCAATGGGTTATTGAATCATGGGTTAGAATTCATTCTTGGATTGACAGACTGGTTCATGGATTGCTCGAAATTAGTGATTATTGATTCATGGAATGATTGACAAATTGATTTAAATATTTATGTAAAAACAGTGAGTTGAAGACACCAACGTATGACCTCTGTAAAAAAAAACGTGGGTTGAGATGGTGTGGCTGGTTTTTTCAAGTTTTCTGTGAAACTGTTAGTATTATTAGTTTTATGTTAATTTATTTATTGTATTTAAAGCGATCCATATTAATTAAGGTGCTTATTATCTCCTGTAATCATTTCAACTGAAATAAATCATCATTTCTTGTATTTGACTCAAACTCTAGTCATCATAAAATACAATTTCTCTGTTGCATACTTCACATTATAGGAAACAAATGGTTGAGTGGAGACCCTTCTGGTCAACTGTTTTCAATTATTACAAAAGGGATGCGCCAATTTCATAGCAACCTGCTTTGTAAGTCTAATGAATTGCTGGCGTTTGACTCCATTTAACAAATAATTTCGTTTTTTTCATGTGGTCTTTTCTTTCGAGAGATATTTCTGTTCATATTATTTTTTGTGAAATTTTCATTGTGTCAAATTCTTTGTGTGTTTTGAGTGATGTTCTTTAACTGTTTCTTTGTATGTACTTGTACGAGTTTGTTGCCGAGATCTTTGAAGCAAAAACAAGAATGAATGAGACGAGTAAGAAAATTGTGTTGTTTTGTTCTGTAACTATTCGATTAGTCATAAATCCTGGAAAGGCTATTTTTGACTCTGTCTCTTTGTGCCTAGGAATTCAAAACAATCTTGCTCTTCCAAAAGAATCTTGCACGACTTTCCATCTGTAAAGTACTTTCTTGGATTGCAATGAAAGTTCTGTATTTGAAAGCACCTATTATGTCTTGTAAAGTTCTGTTTTAGGAAGCAAACTGGTAAGTTTTGCTAGCCCTGGGTATGAAGCGTTAACGACTTCATTTTCTTAGCCTCGGCATATAAGGGTGATGGCAAGTCCTCTCTCGCAACATCTTGTCGTCTTCCCACTGATAGCATACAGTAGGTGTTGGCTATCAAAATTTGAACCCAGACCCCTGTATCGACAGTCTAGCACGTTAACCACTAGACCACTGTGCACATAATAAACTATAAGCATCTGCTTATTCTGTTATGCTTATACATGGAGAAAAAAAGCATCTGCTTATGCTCGTTCTAGCATCATTATACAGCAAGAAGAAGCATCTGCTTATCCTCTATTGGATATAAGTTATACATGAAAAGCATCTGCTTATGTCCCTTTCAACTGAAAACGAAACCAAGACCATATGACCGTCTTTATTTGAAATAACTGTCATATGATGAATATTTACAGTCAGTCGTACAAACAATCGCAACAAGTTCCTATAGTACCATCACAAAATGAAGGAAACTCCTTTTCATCTGAGAGCTATTACTTTAAATGTCACGTAAAACTCCTCAGTTCAGAAACGAGAACAGAAACGGCAGATTACGTGTCAAATGAAATCGGAGAAATTGCTTTAGAACGAAACGACAAACCAGGAACCACAACGCAAATATTGCAACAGGTTACTCCTCAACCAATTACATAGTTTGATACATTTGCAATCAAACAAGTCCATTAATTAGTTATAATTAAATGCTATCGACAACCATTGCTGATGAGTAAACGTTTAAACTCTCCCATTTTTCCTTCAATTTCCTAGATATTATGAAGCTCAACAGTTCCTGAACATCGTTATTCAAGGAATTTAGCCAAATGACAGTCTTGCAACGCAAGATAGAACTGTTTTTAAAGTGAACAATGTAGAATTTCTAGAATTATAAGCTACATTCAATGACCAACATCCATCCGGCTAGTGTTAAATCACAATGTTCTCAAAACCAACACCTCTGGACGTCAATTCCAAAATGGTAAATAAAGAAAAAACCTATGGCTATGGAAAGCATTCAAAACCGATACCAGACTATATGAGAAAACACAACGAAACATGAATAGATAAAGTTCAGATCCTTAAATAACGGCAGTCGCCAAATCATACCTTCGACGCCGGATTTAGCACAATTCAATGTCTACTACATGTGCCCTTTAGGTAGAGTGGTCAGTTCAACAGAGGAAGTAATACTGGATCATCCTTTACATTCTGCTTGAAATTACAATTAGATTTTGCTTTGATATTACTATAAATCCACCTCAGCAATCAAAACAAAACTCTACAATGATTTAACCCTCCTAACACTTGAAAAATGAGCTGCACTGGCTTCCAATCGTTTGAAGCGTTAAGGAGCAAACGAATCGAACAAAATAGAAGAAATGCCCAACACAACTGATATTCTTTCTCACAACATGCTGCTGTCCTTTAAAAATAAAAATAAAATACAATAATCCTAACTGGCTGAATTATAAAGATCAGCAGCTTAAACACATCCTGGAACCACCGAATTCAACCCAGGTAAACCATCGCCATGAGCGACACACCCAAGGACGAAGTGCATCACACGCGACACCAGACGCAGGTGACGGTTCCCACGCAAGACATGCGTCATGGTGACACCACAGTTCGATCGATTACGGTCGCTCATCCGACTCTGGGCCGAGTGGGCATTTTCGATGTTGATTGCAATTATTCCGGAGCGCATATAGATCGGCAGAAAACGAGAGATCACAGGCAGCAGGTAGGTAATGGGTCGAAGGACTTCATTCCGCGTGTTCTTTCGAAGCGGAATGCACTGGAGTGTCGAGATAATCGGACTAAAGGAAGAAACAAGTTACAAACTCAGATTAAAAACGGAAAAAAATGAAAGGAAAAATAAAATGCTATATTATACCATTACTAATTTACTATTTTATTCACTCATTTAGTTTTCAACGAAATCTTATGGTAAAAGCTCGAATCTTTTTCACACAGCTAAAGCCAGCAACTCTGTCTCCATCAACATTTTGTGGTTAGAAATTTTTCAAAATGTAGCTACATATATTTTAAATGGCCGAGAGTCATGAAATAGATTTCATAAGAAGCAGCTGCACGTTTTTACTATGGAAAACCGTCAGAAAGTAATCCTTCACAATCAAAATTTACAGAAAGGTATGGAACTTAGTAAACTCACAGAACTTCTTCAATAATAACTTAGATGTGAAACTGTTGCTTAGTGCAAAGTAGTGTTACACCATCTAAAGGAAATAATCAGAAAGAGACAGACTGATATAGAGAGGCAGACAGAGAAAAAGAGACAGACAAATACAGAGACACAGAAAGACAGGGAAAAAGAAAGAGAGAGAGAGAAAAAGACAGAGACAGAAAGACAAGAGAAAGAAAGACAGACAGACAGAGAATACAGATATAGAAAGCCAAGACAAACAGAAAGAAAGAAAGAGAAAAATAAATGAAAGAGAAAACCAAAGACAGAGATAGGCAAGAGGAATCGAAACAGAGGTCGTTTGAACTCACAATGGCCAGCTGTCGTCCGATGTTTCCCATCGTAATTCCTCCAGAGAAGAAGATGCATGGCAGCGAGGATCGGACGTAGAGGAAGTCGGGTGCCGTGTACCTACAACCAAACGTCGACCACAACAACGTTAAAATACTAACAAATACTGATGGATGAAACATGATTCATCAATGCCTTTGACATCGATCGACACAGACGCTATAGACCAAATTAACAGAAATTATAATTTGTATAGCTCAGTTGAAAAGAATTCATCAGAAAGGTTCAACAGAAGATACTTGACATAGGTGCCTCATTGATGCCATGCCTTTTGTACAGCACACTCATAAGAAGTTCTCGCAGATTAGTATTTTAAATATACAATACACCTGCAATTTTACATTGCCCTTCTTACAATTTAGCCCAGAAGTGCACACACTCCTCAACGGCATTACTGCAGTTGTAATGCAGAGCAATTGTGCGCTAAGGACCCTATACAGTGACTCCTTGGACGAGGGTCGAACCCACACCCTCCGCGTTACAGGCCGACCGCTCTAACCAATCGGCCACCATGCCATATAAGGTCTTGATCTTGGTTGCCAACTCTCAGTGGGGTTCAGCACATAAATATCTGTGACACAACATGTAAGCCACTCTCTGCTCACTTTTCTTGCCATTTTTGCATTACTGACCGACTTGGATCATATTTATACACGGATCAATCAGACGGACACTGCAAGGGCATCTTACCTGTAAATACCGTTGTAGACTAGCAGTTGTGAGACTAGAGTGGCGAGAACAGCGATGCTAACTCCGAGACCAAATCCGCTACGAGATCGATCGAACAGCCACCAGAGACCGAGGGACATCGCGGTCAGGGTCAGCGACAGCTGCAGGTTGTTTGCAAAATCGATTTTCTACGATAGTCAGGTTAAGAAAACAAACATCTCGAACTCAGCTCAATTTGACCAAAAGCAAAAGTTTATATCACAATTTGTAAGAGCAATTCGTGGATATTGTTCGTCTTCTTCATTCTTTAGACTGACATGACCTCTTGGTACCTCTGACTCAGATGGCTTCTGCTCAATACCGCGCTTGTACATCTTTGGCCATTTGCTTTGGAACGATATCTCCTTCTCCTTTATTTTAACTGCCCGTATCCACAAAACTTTACTTTTCCCACGGGGTTTATCGCACTGAGAGCATCTCAGGTTAGGCTGTACAGCGAGATGTGCTATAGAAATATGTACACACAATACGAGCGCCTCTAAGTAGATATCTCTGAGTAGATATCTCTGAGTAGATATCTCTGAATAATGTAGATATCTTGAAGTATTTTTGATTGATTGACAATATATAGAAGTCATTAGATAAGACTGAGCACCAAATAAGGATACGGCACTGGCGTGGTTGATTCCGACAAAGACCGCTATGCACCGCATGACACTAGACCATTCCTGTTTGTAGCACTGACTCTCTCCCAACTGACGATCAAAGTACGGATACAAGAGACCAATGATTGCTACAAAGAAGAAACAATGAAACAAAGATACTCAATTAGTATCATTGCAACCAAGTAGTACCTTAGATAAAAATCCACTAACTAAAGTAGTAACTAAAATAACTATAAAATGGTTCTTTGCTCTGGATCAGGGTCTCGTTGGTGTTGCGCTTGTCACCGAGGGTCCACTCAAGACCCTTTTTATACTCACCTTATAACAGTTCTTTTCAGCCGTGCAGAGGTAGCAGCGCTCATAGGTATTACCTTGAAGGGACGTTACATAAATATTCTTAATGAATGAACTAATGAATAACTAGAATACTAATACCAACAATAACAATAACCAAATGAGCGAGTGCTAATGACCAATGAGTTGGTGCCAGTGGTCTAAAATGAAATGTTGGACTAAGTCTTAATGCAGAAACAACCATTGCTTTGGACACACTATCATAAGATGCCCTTTGGATAGGTCTTGTTTAGGGGAAGAGTTGGCTTGACAAGATATTCTCATGTTGACTGGGCTAATGGAAACTGGCCTTTTGATCCCAGTGGGTGATCAAACAGGAAGGATTGGGAACCATTATTATCCTCATTATAACGATCATAATCGTCATTATTACCATGCTTATCATTACCCTGAGCCACATCGGCAACAGAAGCCCATAGCACAGCATGAAACACATCCACATGAAAAAATGAAAGAGTCTGTACCAACCTGCGGCCGTTCCACAGCTCGGAGGAACCCACCAGGCGGAAGAGAAGACGTTGTCGACGACATCTGGAAAGAGCGTCACCTGGCGCTGGACTTGGAGCAGGTTAAGAACAAGAGCAAAGAACATTCCGACGAGAAATAGAAGAAACCCTCGCAGGAAGAGCCGATACGTGGCGCGTTTTATGATCATCTTTCTCCCGGGACGTGTGCAGACGAAAACGCACCTGTGCAGTCGACGATCGGCAGGCTAATGAGACGTGGACATGAGATCTCCAACAGAAGAGCTGATAAGAAGCAAACAAAAAACGTGGCCTATCAGTCATCCGATGAAAAGAGATTTTGCCCTTTCATTGATAACTGATGAATGCTTGTTCACAGTTACAGAAAAGACTGCTAACCTTTGCAACCATAACTAAATGATTCACTTATCTGTGCTGTCAATGGTGACCCTTTTATCAACATAGGTCAACTTTTAACACCAACGCATAACTCGTGACACCATGAAAACTCTAGATGTTCAAAGACACCTTAACAACCAGATACTCCATAGATAAATATGAAACAACATATTTCAAAATAGACATCCAAAACAATAACAATGAATGAGCTTCTTCAAATTAGATGAATTTAACTATACTAATGCACCACAGATTTATTTATCAAGTGGTGCAATTAAAGTGCAAAATTAGTAATTGACGACACTTTATAATCTTGGTTAATGAACAAAACTAAACTAATGCACATGAAGGATACATAAGTCAATGCTGAGTGATATAAATGGTGATGTTCAGTTCACAACAATGCTTTCTTTTATATCACATTTGTCAAAACAACATTGAAAGGTCTTGGTCACAGCTACAATACTGATCTAACCAATGCATTGTTCAGCAGTCTGTTAGTTATTCCACTAATGTAGTCAATCAACCTAGGTTCAACCAAGACAACCATCCGCATTTATTTCTCCTCGGCTTTAAATGTAATGTAAAGTTTGCATTTTATCAGCCTTACGAACACAGTAGGAAAGCGACACGGTCCACATCAACATTGTATAACGTTGACCATATTCTAACTTCTGTTAGTTAGCTCTACACTATTTGGCTCTACATAAAATTATTAATTTTCATCCTTTACAGTGCGTTAACACCACATGCAGGGCATTTAAAAGCGTATTCAACCTACCTGCGAATATTATGATCGGTCGTGTGTGATAATAACAGCCTGAGGAATTTTATCTCCAAAGAAGACGCATTTACTATGAAGAGGAATGCGTACGTTCGGACTTTTATCGTAGAATGAACGAAATGAAACCATCCGATATCTATGACCAATTATTTACCAGTTACGAAAGGCCAGCGCAGTCATTCGGCGGTTGTCGCGTCGACGCTCAGCATTGTGCACTCGGCGCGTTTGGCTACCACGGCCTTCCGTAGACATCATCCTCCGATCGTACGATGAAGAATAAACTGGCGTGAGATCAGCTCAGCCAATCGCAATCGCCGCTAATGTCACGTGGGGTGGTCTGTATCGCCAAGTTCAAGGTCGTCCGTGTGGGAATCTGGCGCGTTGTCCGTTGACTTATAATTATCGCCGCTTCTAATTAGCAACATCGTGTCATCTTTTTTTCTTCTTAAAAACATTCGGCGTAATTAACGTGATGGCCTGCTTCTCTCCATTGGGCGGGTATCTCATAATTCTCTGTACAAACAGAAGTTCTTTGTTTACCAGGAAGGCTACCAGCCAAGCGATGAAGGCTTATCAGATGTAATTTATAACTTAGAAAAGAAAATTTAAGAGAACTTTATCTATGGAATTAAGATGAGACTTTGCAATTATGTAACTTATGAGAGATACTTAAAAATTCAGAGGCCGATGAGTCCGTTGCAGATGATAAGCCATAGCAACTTAAGGGTCTTGAACCAAATATGTGCTAGCCAAAATTAGGTTTGCCTCTTGAATTAGTTCTAGCTTTGAAGTGCTTTGTATTTGTTGTTGACTGAAATGTGAAGTGTCAATGTGCGTGCTCACCAAAGCGACCGCGTAACCCAACCTCATTGGTGTAACCTCGACCTTGATTTCTCACTTTTGAATGAATTGCTCCGATTGCTTTATTCAAACTCTCCGGCAAATATCTTTCATTGGATTTCTTTTTCAAACCCTCCCACAAGATTAATACCTTTATCATAGTCGCGTGTACTGCAAAGTGCAGACTATTACAATATATAGCATACTTAAGGCTACAATTAATATAGTAATATCATAACTAGCTTTAAAAAACAATTAATCCAACAGATAAATCAACGCACCAAAAGTGTGTACTTTGTTAGGATTGCTATTTAAAAAACGAAAAGGAAACCTAGGTTGATTAACTCGAATTCTGCAGCTTTGCCTAATATACAAAAAATAAAGATCTACTGAGGAGCGTTTTCAAGACAGCTCCAGGGAAATGAAACGGCTTATTTGTGGGTTTTTGAAGCAAACCAGTGGCCCTGATTTTCTCTTATTATATTCTACTTAACTGCAGTAACTTTTATTAATGCAATAGTCTCCGGTTGGTACATTTTTATTTTTGCCAGTTTTCGGCTGTGATGCTTTCTGTCAGATGGCAGCTTGCGACCAAGTCACCAGCGGTGGATGTTTTCATTGGACCGTCATGGCGGTTGCGAAGGAAGGAAATGTGACGATTATTAGAGAAATTGTCGGCGTTATTATTTAGTTTAAATTAGGTGAATTTGTGCTTTGTCCTAGGATCGAATGCGGAGGAGGTCGTCTCGTCGATGGCACATCTGAAGAAAGTAGCGGTTGTTGGCGCAGTTGCTGCTATAGGCGGCGCCGGATACTTTCAATGGCGTATACAGGGTAAGGTCAAGGTGCTCTAGTATAGTAGGATAGGTTTGTAATTGGCTATTGTTTAGCGACTCGGTGCCATATCAAAAGGGATTGGCATCGCCATCCTCCTTTATCCTGACTTGGTACTGGCACTACCCCAGTGCGTTCAGTAGGCCTACGGGCAGTGGAGTCGCTAGCGGATTCGTTAGCTTTCAGGGGCGGTATTCACAAGACAGAGTTAAGGTAATACGGTATTAGAGCCTAGTTGGGGGTTAGCTAAAACTAACCCTTGGTAGCTATTCACAAGCGTGACTTAGCGGGCGGAATAGTTAGTCTGGGTATAAGTATCGTATAACTGTAGATGACGGGCTACTGCGCATGCGCAGAAGTGTTTATGCGCAATGATACTGCTAAAGATAAGAACGTTCACAATCGGAAAGAATTTTGTTGATCAATACGTCAACATGAACGACTGCATTGCCCGTTTATTAAAACTGCATTTGTCTGGAAATTGGCTATGAGCCTATTACTATCAAGTTAGGCACAATAAATGACATTCCTCTGCTTCCCAACTCGCGCCGTAAAGTTACTCTAATCCCTCTGGCATCCGGACCTTGACCATCATCGGAACTACCATTGGGACAACCCCTCCGATTAGACGCAGCGTTCGTGAATAAGCAGGTGCTATGCTGTAGACTTGTTGTGAGAACAAACCAATTCCAGCCAATAAATTGTAGGCCTATCCGTATTATACACACTGCGCTACGGCTACGATATTTCGCTTGCAATATCGTCAGACATCTCGTCAAATTTGAAACATGTTTGACCCCAAAATTAAAAGCAATATAGTTTTGGCCTTTGGTGAAAGAGGTGAGTTAATTATAGTGCCTCTCAAACACCTTTCTACGTGTAAATCGACGTCGAACGCGACGAAGCACAAGGGCTGCCATCTTGTTTTTCACCTTTAAGCTGGTATTAACGGACTTAAACCTACGTCTAAGTGGGATTAGACTTATACCCCGACTAGAGGGCTAATACGGTCTCATGAATAGCGATATAGCCCACTAGTCGGGTATAGACCATATTTGATACGGGTATTAGTGTTACCCTGTCTTGTGAATACCGCCCCAGGGCCATTATTAAAATCAAATTTGTGAAACGGTCTATAATCAATGTCCAGAAAAGCAAAATAGCCAAGTTTGTAAAATTGGGGTGCACCCGGACATACGATATGGAAACATCATGTTTATATAATGTGTGAATCTGGTGAATACTTGTGCTTCAAAGAATAAAATGCTACAGAAGTCAGTATCCCTTCACTGACTGGATTTGGAATCAGTCTTGTTCACTGAACATGATGGAACAAATTACGCTTTGCTAGTAATATTGGAGTAGTAAATTATTTGGTTTAGCAGTGGCTTTTGTGTCATTTAAATTTGCTGTTTTTTAGCAAATTTCCGAGAGCAGCCGTTTTATGTGGAGTCAATTCGCCTGTTGCAAGGCTATCCACCAGCCATGAGGCTGCTTGGCGAGCCGATTAGATTGAAAAATTTAGACCTTGGAGACACGGAAAGGACTTGGACAGACGGATTAAACGCTAGGGTCAGAATACGACATTCTCTTTCGTAAAGGTCTATGTTTAATTTGCATTAAATGTTTTAAGTTGTTTACTACTGAAGTTGAAAGTTAAGGATACTATTTCATTATTATTGTTATATGAAAATAGAGCAGTTGGGCAGGCTATGAATAACGTGCTGGGAAGTAACCAATTCTCACTACTCCAATGAGGTTGACTGGTCCTCCATTTACTAGGCAGTGACATTTGTTAAATCAGATGTTTAGTGTGATGGACATTTTGCATGGCTTCCTTACAGTTAAAGTCGATTACTGTGATAACTTATCATCATTCGTTCATATAATACTTGTAATCAAGCTTTGGTCTGTCAGTTTGAAATCAATAAACAAAGATAATTATTACTAAAGCATAAGTTGTGTAACTAACTAACTATACCACAGATGTTGCTTATGGGTTCCATGTTCGAATCTTTTTCAGCTGGCAATTCCGGTGAAAGGGTCATTAACGAAGGCAACCCTTAATTCATGGGCAAGCCGAAAAACCGTAAAAGACAAGTCAGTTCTTCGAATTACTCAGTTTTGTCTTTAGCTAAGGAAATTAGGTATTTATTGTATTGGTACAGATTGCCTATGAAAATACTCTATATAACAAACATATATCCTTGCATTCTCCAAATTATATTTCATGTTTAGAATGTTGGACATTTTACTGGATTTTTATTTGCAAAACATTTCTTAACTAAATGAAGGTTTGAATGACTAAATTTTTTAAACAGTTTGTTGTTTACATTCTTGTTTATCATAAATTTATTAGTGATATGTTAGTTACACCAAAGGTTGCAAGGTAGGCTTTGTTTTCATAAATACCAATTGGTTGAGACCAGTTGATTTGTGCTTTGATTAATAATAATAATAATTAGTTGCTGGATTTTATTGTCAGATGGTCAGTCGATAAATTGGACCTAGTGACAAAGGACAGAAGTTGGACATTCTATGTGAATCCAAACGCAAAGACATCAGAGCAGTCGGCGTCAGAAGATTCAGTGAACAGAACGCAAGAACAGAGAGAGACTTCATACGAAGCAACTGGACAATTTTCATACGCAAACCTAAATCTTAAATGATTTCGTATGAATTTTAAACCGTTCGGTATGTGTGAGTCTCTGTGATTATGATATTCACGTTGGCCGCTGTTCTAAGCACACCCAAAGGGTCTCTCAAAGACCTTGATCGCCTGATTGATCATTAAGAACGTCAAGGTTTGTATTCTCCCCCCAACAGCAGCTAAGAGTTTTCTTGGTCTGGCTCTCGTGCACAACCAGCGGAGGCTCCCATCCTGTAATGCAGAGAGTGTGGGTTCGATCCTCGTCCGTGTAGTTGCTGTGTGGGGACCTTTGCGTACAATTGCTCTGCAATAATTATAACTGCAATTATGCCGTCGAGGTGTGTGTGTGTGTTCACTTCTGAACTAATTGTAAGAAGAGTGATATCGAAACACAGTTGTATTGTATTGATGTAGACAAGAGAGTTCACTTTTAGCCACAAAGTCAACAACAGAAACGAAATTCAACTTTAACCAAGTCCATGCTTGCATTAGTATGAAGAGTAGGTCTGTCAAAATCAAAAGGAACCGGTATTATGATACAGTCCAAATAAAATGGATGGAATCTTACAGGATTCAATGCAGCTGTCCTCAATGATGTATAAACAACTACAACTTCATGTCAACAATTTATTTGGCACAATAAAAAATACACATGACGACCTTCCTTTCGTATTGTTACCATCACTGAAAGAAAAAGTCGACAAAACATCTCAAAAAAAATATCATAGAAGTCTAATATTACAGAATTAATTATTTTGTGTGAATGTAGATAAAACTTCCAACTCTAAACGTCTATAATAGAAGCAGTCGACGATAAATACTCTACATATAAAGTTTAATAAAGCAAAAGCTGACAAAATATCTGAAACGTTACCAACTGTTCTAACGTCGTACAAAAACATCGCCTGCATACAGTCGTGACTAATCATGATTCCCAAGTGACTTCATGCCTGCAGTTCATTGGGGTGAATAACATACATTTCGCAAAAGCATATCTACGTACCATCACAAAAAAGAATCTGCTATAATAACACATCTATCGGTGAGAGGCTACGAGCATTTCTCATTGGACAACAATAGGACTCCTAGGACATCTTGTTGTCTGTTGTTTTATGGCTAGAAGCACAAATGAGTCCAAAACAAACCATTGAGTTGTATCTCATACTCAAAACATAAAAATCCTTCAGAGAAAATAAATTTCCTGATACACTGAGATTCAAATACGAATGTCACAGCAAAAGGGTTAAAATAATATCAAAACTCAATTGTCTAGTATGATCGACAAGCAAACGAAGGCAATGGAATCGTAAGCTCTTATACAAGTATGTTCACATTAACAGATTTAAACCTACAGTCAGTAAGATTTCTAAGAATGTGTTCGAACTAACAACCGTAATATTTGAAATATCTAGAGTCGCACAATAGTTAAAATACAAGTATCATCAACCTGAGTCCAGAAATGTGGAAAACCTTAAAACAATTTCAAAAAGAAGGAAAAGCAAAACTTAAACATGGAATATTGCAAGAAGCCACTGGTTATGTCACTTTGGTAATTAATGCTTCTTGATCTTACTATGCAGTATATGCTCATAATACAATGCATTAAAACATATCACCTATCTATGGTCATGGCCTATCCATGATGTCCTATCGAGGATCTATGGTTAAGAATACTATCCCATCAAGGACAAGTGTGAAGAGGCTGGAAGAGCAGCCTCTCATGTACTAATGACGAAAAAGTTGGGAGTGTGGCCAACTTACAAAAGCAAATAAAAGCAATAACAGTCACTTTGAATATAAACCAATAAGTAAGGTGTTCACATTTTTTATTTTGAGACATACGACGGGAAGTCCGCAGAGTTGAAAACAAACAAGTTGTATTATGGCAGATTTCTTGCAAGTGCAGCTGAGAGCAACTGATTGGCTGATGGTCTGAAGAGAAGTTTTTGGATTTACAATACGTAAAAATGTTGTCAACTGTGGATCTCTGTGATCTTAGTGCAAATGGTTACGTGCATTAATTTCAAATGCAGTGCTCGTAAAAAAGCGTGGCTTGGCTTTCAAGTTTCGCTTTAGAAATTTGGAGATTACGAACATTTGCCAAGTGTACAGTGGATTCTGAATAAAAAAATATCTAATGGCTGATGTTCATTCTCAACTACATTACAAACTTTCTTACTAAGAACAATAAATCTGCCTTTCTACGTAAGCCATTAAGTGTGTTCTTTCATTCATCTACTTCTCATTGTTCTACTTTGCATAAAGCTGTCTGTCCTCAATATTCTCTGTGAACACAGACTACGGTCGTCATCGACTCTCAGCGTGTCAGCGTGTACGATACATGCTTAAAACGTCGGCAAATCAATTTTGATTATTTACATAACTACATGCATTTTCTATTCAATAAAATCTATGACAGACTAAACATGTTTAATATCTTTAGGGCATCTCCCCAAAGGGATTTTATTGCTGGACGGAAGACATCCCTTTTGTCTAGTATAGCACTAAAAACAATGAACGCAGTTGGACTGTAACAGCCAATTAAGCAAAATCATTCAACAGATCTAGCATAGAAACGAGACTAACAGAGCAAAACGTCTTATAAACAGAAGCAAAAGTACGGATAGTGGCAGAAATAAAATGAGAAAAGAAGAGAATGTAGAGAAAAATAAATACAAGAGATGCAGAAAATTGGACCAGAACTGAAGACTCTTGTCGCTCTTGTCATAATCTGTCTATTCGGCCGGTGCCCCTGGTAGCTTCTCAAGCACGGCCTTCATGAACGCCGCCGCGACCAGAGCACAATATGGCTGCCATTCCACATTCTTAGTTCCGTCTGAGTAGTCGGCAACTCCTCGGATGAAGAGGAAGCTCTCTTTCCGGTTTCCGACGATCGACTCGAGCACCTGATCGA
This sequence comes from Bimastos eiseni, assembly GCA_959347315.1. Classification (NCBI taxonomy): domain Eukaryota; kingdom Metazoa; phylum Annelida; class Clitellata; order Crassiclitellata; family Lumbricidae; genus Bimastos; species Bimastos eiseni. The sequence continues at coordinate 533,492 of OY365819.1, read as the reverse complement.
ACTCCGTGTCTGTCGCCATGCACTTGTGTCGGCTGGCAAAGTCGAGCCGCATCTGGTCGTCCTTGACGAGGGGCTTTCCGGAGGCGATCGCCCCGAAGCGCACCGTCGGCTTCCCGGGACGCAGCGCGCCCTTCGCCTCCTCTGGGGTCGGCGGGTGCCCGACCTCGATCATGTCCTGTCCTCCGATATTCATGAACAGCCGATCGGTGTCTGGGGGAGGTCTTTCAAAGGCGACCTGCTGACCCTGGAGAAGCTCCTGCCCGTCCTTGATGTACTGATCCCACGGACCGAACTTGGGATCTGCCTTCGTCTTCTCCTTCAACTCCTTGGCGATGTTGAGGAGGACGGGGTCGATGGGAGCCCAGCTCTTGAGTGAGTACTGGATCATTCCCTTCTCCTTGTCCTGGTTCACCTTGTCGCAGTAGATGAACAGCTGACCCTTTTCGTTGGGACTCGAGACGACGATGTCGCCCAGACGGACGTGGTTGTAGAAGTCCGTGTAGTGCGGTACGCCGCCAGAGATACCGACCAACATGACGTGCTCTATGTCGCCAAATGTCCCTATTGTCAACAAAAGAAAGAAACACACTACACATCCAGACACAATCTCTGCAATCATAATCAAAACAAAGGAACAACAGTTCATCATCTCATAATTAACATTTCTCATAAGGGTGTATTCATAGCTACCCACATTACACTGTCAATATACTTACATAGGAAAAACCCTATTTGCCCAACTCACTCAGTCAGAAAACTAGATGTTTAGGCAAAACTTATGCCTAATAAAATTACAATTCTGCATAGAACAAAAGTTACATTACAAATTACTTGCACAACTAAAATTACAATATTGTTAAACTTACAGCCATCCTTCAAATAACAACCCTTCTTAAAATTACAAATATTAAGGCCTATATTAAAACTACACTATGCTTTGAATTTAAACTCTTTTTAAAATTGTACAATATTAAATGCTAAAAAGTGTAAGTACGCCTGAATTACGGTTACGCTTACAACTACAAATACAGAGTTCTAGATCAGAGGCAGATGAAAGAGACGAAATGAGTCATCGCTTGCCCATCCTACCGAGCAGACGTGTTGTAGTGTTTCCTGATGAAATCTGTGCTGCCATCTGTCGACCAATCGCTGGCAGTTTCGTTGAGACGACTTTATGATGACCAATGAAACCAATTGTGTAGACATTCGATTCCCCTTGAAACACCAGATTTATTAATATTATTATTATATATTATTATTATTAAGCATTTCGAGCATGCAAGATCTTACAGAAGTGCGAATGTGAGGTACGGTTAGTCAATGATTCATTCATTTTAACACTTATATAGCACCACACACAAAGACACATACAAAGACACATACAAAGACACATACAAAGACACATACAAAGACACATACAAAGACACATACAAAGACACATACATAGATAGAAGAGACACAGACCTTCTGTTTTGTATTTGACGAACGTTGTCTTTTGTTCCATCATGGCGTCAACGGCCAACTTCTCGTAGTATTTTGATGTAATGATCGCCACCGTTGGCTTCGATCCCTGAATATAAGTCGGCATTTGCTGAACGATCTTCACCTCTGCAAAACAATGACCACAACGGAAAATGAAACATAAGACACACACACACACACACACACACACACACACACACACACACACACACACACACACACACACACACACACACACACACACACACACACACACACACACACACACACACACACACACACACACACACACACACACACACACACATACACTGGTTCCAATTGGTGCAGACTGTTTGATTAACTGCTGAGAAGGAGATATTAGTTGTCCATCCAAGAAGATAGGGAAATAAATATTACATTTAAAATAAATAGAATTTATTTTTAACATTGTAATAAGCAATTGTGCACCTCCTTCTCTCTCTCTGTCTCTCTCTCTAAATATATTTTATTTTATTCAATAAATTATTTATTTATTTATTTAAGTAAATAAATTTTAAAAATTAGTTAAATAAAATAAATAAGTGATAATAAGTGATAAAACCCATAATTAAATAAATAAATCATAGAAATAAAATCATAGAAATAAACTAAAATAGACAAAGTAAAGAGATGAATAAATGTTGAGATGTGATCTGATGGAGGCCAGACATAATCATTGATGACAATCATCATTGGTTAGGGAGACTCGCTAGTACCCGTCTTTTGGTCGAGTACTTTTCGAACCCATTTTCCTGGTTCCATTTCCTTGATTAGATTCTTTTCCGTTAGGACTCGCAGCTGCTCCTGAATGACCGCTGTATCCGTCTGAAGCATCCTGGAAAAAACAAACATCATGTCGGAGAATTACGAAACTAAGAATGTCCAAATATCGGAATTGTGTGTTGAAAATAGACAAGTTCACTTATTAGCATAAGATATGCTTTGTAAATAAATTTTATATCACCAAAGCATTCCGTTAGCTTTATAGTATAGATAACATAAAGGCCGCAGTAGTGTAAACAATCGCTTAGACAAATAAGATGTTAAATCGCCTCTTGACTTACTCGGCCAAATCATCGGTTGGTAGAATGTTTGGATAGGCTGACTCGAGATAGTGGAGCAGTTGTTCCTGTACAATAAGCTCCCTGGGTCGTTTCTCTTCCTTCGGCAATCCTATCAACAGTAATTCATCAAGTTAACCGTTATTAATGCTCCCATTAATGTCCACAACACAAACGTTCATTTCAATTGTTCATAAACCATTAAATTGGATTTAAAATTGACCAGTCATGATTGGGAAGTTAGTCCTTTGATCAATAAGGTAGAATTTTGGTCAATAAGTTAGTCATTTCGTCAATAAGGCAGGCCTTTGGCCAATAAGTTAGCTCTCTGGTCAATAAGTTAGTCCTTTGGTCGATATGGCAGGCTATTGGTCTCAATTTACCGCTTCTGGTCAAGAAATTAGTCCTTTTGTCAATTAGGCAGGCTTTTGGTCACAATTCACCCTTTTGGTCAATAAATTAGTCCTTTGATCAATAAAGTAGGTGCTTGGTCAAGCAATTAGGCCTTTGATAATAAAATTAAGCATTAGGGAAGAACTTAGGTTTTTGGTCAAGAAGTACAGCCTTTGGGTCAAGAAGTTAAGTTTTTGGCTATGATGGTAGAATTTTGGCTAATAATCGAAGGCTATGGTCAAACATTTAGGCCTTTTGGTCATCTTAGGGCATGGTGGTGGAATGGTCATTAATCAAGTAGTGATGTTTAGAGTAAGAGTTCGAGGCTCCACTTTGGTGGTAACTTTTTTATAGTATGTTGAGCGAGTCCTTTACTCATCAATGCTCAGCGTCATCTATGCTCTATCGTATAGGGATTGTATGAGGAGTTATGAGCAGCTCCCCAGTCAGAAAATAACTCCCCAAGATGTTGTTTTATAGTCGACCATAAAATAACTACAAAAGATAATTATAACTAAAAATGTATAACCACAGAAAAAAAATTGCTGCAAGAGAAGATCCGTGTAAACAGCATTTAGCAGAGAGTATACATCAGTGAAATTAGCGCAGCGATAATAACCATTAATGTTCGCTTCAAAAGCTAGATGGTTTGTTTTACGTTTGGTACGTTGACCTATGACCCTGCAAGAAAAACAAGGACTGTCTAACCTGACTTTACTTCCTCGTCAACATCGTCCCCTATCACCAACTCAAATATTGTCCAACTGAAATGTTGAAAAGGGGTTTTTAATGCGGGTGACAATATCCTATTTCTCCTTGGTACCGAACAAAAGTAGAGGCTTGTAGACAACAACCACAGCCTGTCGATATTGATATGATCCCCAATCTACGTCTTCCCTTCTGCTCCTACTTCTCTTCCCTTGCTTCTCTTAACATCTGCCTGCTTAAGTGGTCCTGGTGCCATTACACGAAGATGCAAGTTTGTTGATTGCTTTAAATTTATAGAGAATCCTATCAATAAAATTTCTTTCAGTTTTCAATGGGAGACTAAACAAAATGTTGTCTTGGGCGCAATTCCGAGTCGTCTTCCAGATTCGTAAAACTTGGCTATCACCTAGATTCTAGAACTTATCAAATTTTACAACCATGCTTTTACAAATAGTCTCACGTAACGAAACCATGCCAATTCAAACAAGAACCTGATACGTACTCGAAACACAAAAAGAAACTGAATTCAAAGTTTAAAACAAAAAGACATTGGATAAAAAGCAAACTTGTTAAATGTCTAAAAGCAGCCAAAACCAACACAAATACACCAAACATAAGTGCAGTAAACTTATTAATGTCCCCATGTTATGAAAAGCATTATAGTACATTAACAAACTATAAGCAATTACTTATTAATCAGCAAATAACTCGTTATTGAATATCAAATAACTAATTACAAATTATTAGCAAATAAATAATTACTGAACAGCCAGTAATTAATTAGAAATTAGCACATAATTAATAACTAGGTCAAGACAAAACGAAATAAAACACTGGCATTAGCATTTGACATACCTGACTATAAACACAATGAGTTCCTTTATTAAACTCTCGTCTTTCCAGCAAAAGTAAAACAATTAAAAATATATTAGTTATTAGTAGTAGGACAAAAGATTAAAACATTCAAAGAGTTAAAACTACTGTAAATATCATTAGTATCAAAAGCAGCAAAGGTTATTCAAAGAGTGACAAAAGGTGAATGGATTTCAGAATAATATTATGTCTATGAATGAACATGTGACAAGCCATTCCGTAGATCTTAACTCACCAAGCAGCGTGTTGAATTTTTTTCCTAAAAGAATCAGATTCTTCTAAATGGACAACATCTCTATTCAACCGTAGCCTCACCCAGGCCAACAGAAATGAAACCAGAAAGTCGTAGACAAGTTTCTATAGAGACGTCTAAAATCTCAGCAAATGGCTTCTATTCATGTTCTGGTCATCCATTGAGCAAGGAATGCATTTTGTTGTCTCAGAGTCCATCCTGGTAATTGACTCTATCCAACCGACCTACAATCTTTGTTCATTGCTCACCCCTCCTGAAAACAGTAACTGTGCTCTCTCAATGACTGTTCTCACTGATAATAAATTCATTTACCCTGCTCTCAAACAGTGTTGTACTCTCCTGAGTCATTTTCAGTCACTCGTCCAAACCTTTTGACTCTGCTGCTCCGTTCCTCCGTCAATTCTTTTATATCAATGACATTTAAACGGAAGACTCACCTTTTTCCACTTGCAAATAACCCACCACCGCCCCTCACAAATCCTCACTTCTCGTTTCTCTCATTCATCAGATTTCAATCCAGATGGATTTCTTTTCTCAATTACTGAATCATTTCAGCCCAAGCGACCATTGACTGATATTGTCTACACATTGGCTGAGTAAAAGTCATTGCTCGTTAGATTAGTCCGGGGGTAATTTGTATGAAGGTAATTGTCCGGGGATACTGTTACCGTTTCCGTTGGTGTAATCTACATAACTGGCATAAGAAGGATATGCCCCAAATTCTCCTAGGTATAGTTACCATTCCCAAGAGATTTTCGAAGGTAATCTCCATTTCCAAGGGATTTCCATTCCAAAGGGGTTATCCTATGTTGTTTCCATTCCAAAGGGGTTATCCTATGTTGTTTCCATTCAAAAGGGTTATCCTATTTTGTTTCCATTCCAAAGGGGTTATCCTTTGTTGTTTCCATTCCAAAGGGGTTATCCTCTGTTGTTTCCGTTCCAAAGGGGTTTTCCTATCACCAATCAATAGTTTACCCACAAATCTTAACAAATAAGCTCTTGACAAGCACAGCAGAAAGACTAAGGCCACTGAAGAAATAGAGGAAAAGAGAAAAGCATGACAAAGCAGCAAAAGGCCAACAGATAGAAGCGTAGAGTCAACCGTTTTCCAACCAACCTGGAGCAGCGGCCTTTGCATCCAGTTCATCCATCTGTCGTAGGTCGACATCTGTTCGTTTGATGAGAATGTATCGTGGCTGTTGCAACTGTTTCATCACCTTCTTTATGAAGCCAACATAATCTGCCACCAGAAAGACCCTCATCTCATTCTAAATATTGCTGAACATTTTTAAACCACCGCTCAAAATCAGCGGCACTCCCGACCCAATTCGGTGGCTAAGTGGAAAATAGGAAGGTTTCATCAAACGACTCCAAACCTTAGCCAGGGAGAGGGCTACGACTGCTAAGCAAAAGCGTTCCTTCTTCATGGTTGGCCTTTCACTCTTTAACACACTCCTGTTGGCGTTGCGTTTGTCACCCAGGGTCCACTTTGACTTTTTTATATTCGCCTTGAACTGTTCTTTTCAGCCAAACTGGGGTTGAGAGGGCTCCTGAGTTGCAACCTTGAAGGGGTGCTATATAAATCTTCGTAATGATAAGAAATGTGAAGTCAATGTGATACTGTTATTCTCAACCTGGCTTTGTGATGTTCTGCACATGGGTCCATATTATTACTATTACAGCATAAATTACCATCTCACCCATTGACTGTGGAATTGTTATGGTGCCTCTGGAGAGGAGTGGCCAAAGTATTTATAAAATGGGACCCGTTTCCATCAAATAGAATGCTCTCCTGTGGAGTAAACAATTCCTCCTTCCATACAGGCAATTCAGATGGACATTTCTGTCTCCCTCCCTCCCCCTAAGCCTCCCTCTATTCTGACAGCAACCGGTGAAAACTCTGTCAGCTTAATTCCGTCATTCGGTGGGTCTGTCTGTCTGTCTGTCTGTCTGGCTGTGTCCCTCTCTGTCTATTTCTCTATCTGCCTGACT
>OY365819.1:429209-521709 GCA_959347315.1 Bimastos eiseni | reverse complement strand
CCCCCACTTCCCTAACTCTCCCACTGTTCGCACTCTGATAGTGCAGGTCCCAAATCCGGATAAAAGAGGTTGAGAAACACTAGACCTTTTTCGTCACACAACGTCGTTCAACTCAACCTATTACGTTACATCACTCATTCATTTAAAATATGTTGATAAGTTTTTAGTTAAAATGCAGGTAATCATTTTGATCACAAACCTTCATCCATTTTGAACAGGTAATCTTCCTCTGCTTATAGTCCACTGTATACCTTTCTGTCCGTCTCTCTGTCAGCCTGTTTGTCTGTCTGTCTACTTCCAGAGAACTATTCTGAAAATAAAACAAAAGAATTAAATTATTAAATCCTATACAAATTCAGCTTCTTGCTTATTCTAACATATATGCAAGTGACATCATTTATTTTAAATGTCATTTATTTTAAATGTCATTTACTTTAACTGTCATTTACTTTAACTGTCAATTATTTTAAATGTCATTTATTTTAAATGTCATTTATTTTAAATGTCATTTATTTTGGATGTCATTTATTTTGAATGTCATTTATTTCTCCCTTCTATTTCACTGATTCTTTCTTGGTCTCTACTCCTAGATCTTCATCTCTCCTCAAAACCTTTTAATACTCCCGGGAGGGGTTTTCCCACTGGCAGCGCTTCGGAATGGCCACTGAACGGCACTGATGCGAGAGGCGCTTCATAAATTGATAAATACATTACAGACAGAGTTAGACGGAGTCAGAGAGAGAGCAACGCATGCAGACAAACGAACGCTATCTGCCAGACATAAACAGCTAAAGGCAGAGAGGGAGAGGGGGAGGGGCATCTATTTTTAGACTTTGGCCGTTGTCCAATCACTACGAAGACACCTGTGTAGAAACGAAGCCACGCCATTCCCTCCACCCACCCATCTCCTCCATTTCCTCTTCCTCCTCCTTCTACATTCATTCTCTTCCATATGGAACCACGTGAAGCACAACAGACGTCGTCTGCCTCCTGGACAGATCTAAGAATAGGACTCTTTCCATTACTCCAACGCACAATAACTCACTCCGCTTCCATCCAACTCGGCAGAGACCTCGCTGGCGCTGAGCTTCAGACCAATCAGGTAGGGAGTAAGACAGACAGACAGACAGAGCCATACAGACTTACAGAGACAAACAGAGTAAGACAGAGTCAGAGACTGACAGAGAGAGACAAACACTGTGTGTCATACAGACAGAGAGAGAGACAGACAGGCCGACCAAGATAGACGCACACGAGCAATCACATTGAAAGGGCACAATAGACATTTCTGAAGGAGTGAATTATTGCAGGGTAGACTCATTCAGCAGAGGATTTGACCACCGGAAACGACCTCATGATGCTCTGTAGCATCACGTGACGTGAATGAGCCAATCACCGACCGAGCATTTACAACCATTTCCCAAATCAATCAACGTTGCTATCTCTTAAAAATCACGGCAAAAAGTCAGAAGCAAGATAAGAATTCAAAGACCAAAGAATAAAATCACAAGGAAACGAATCGGATCGAGATATAATTTACATTAAAAGCGGATTTGCATGTCAATTGGTTGTCACTGGTTATCGTGTTAACGATCTTGCTTTTGAATAAACGGAATTATCTGAATGGCAGAGATAAGAAACATTTTCAACTCAGGATAAAAAGTACTTCATCAGAACTGTCACATGGTCATTTTTCGGCATGGTTGTTTAGTTTCTTTTGAAATTGTGTGATATAAATAGCCACAGGCGTCACATACATACACATACATACATACACATATACACACATATACACACACATACATACACATATACACACACATACATACACATACATACACAAAAGTTCATACATATTACATAAGCAAAGTACTAAATCAAAATTGAGATAAACTACGCTAAGCCCGTGATGAATGGAATCTTAATACATGATTATCATATGTTAAGCGTATGATAATCGTATGCTAATTATATGTTAAGCGCATAGTGATCGTATGCTAATTATATGTTAAATATGCATGCTAATTATAAAACAAGCTGAGGCAAGAGATAAGTGAGACCACAAGAGGTATGAGCAAACAATGAGCTATTGTTAGCGAGGAGGGGTTAGGCGAGTCAGGCGCCTCAGTGAAGGCAAAGTAGGGTTAAAACACCGATTAGAGAGGGTGTTGTTGGCTGGGTTGGTTTAGGTAGGCGTCTGCTCAAGCCAGTCACTCAAATGATGGATGGTCAAACTATAGGCAGAGAACACACCGACAGACTACTATAAAGAGACAGTTACGGCCATAGTAAGGGAGAGAGACTTAGACAGACACAGACCGATAGAGACACGACCACAGAGACATAGAAAGAGTAACAGACAGACAGACTGGAAGACAGACAGACAAAGAGTAAGAGACAGATAGACAATCCTGGTCAACGCCTGAATATAATCAGTCGGTGCCAATTGATGCCAGAAACTGTGAGTCAGTCTTCGACTCTTTCTAAATAGAAACCTTGAGGCAGATGACGGAGGTGGGCAGAGAATCGAACCAAGGCTCCAACAGATGACTGACTGATTGGTCTCATTTACATTGACAGGATATCACAATTCAACTGGGATTTCCATCCTCACCCATCCTACCTTCTCTCTCTACATGACCTGTGACCCCAAATTGAGAGTAATTTTCCTGAACCATGCAGTTAACATCATTCATTCATTTTGACATTTATATAGCGCCTTCCAAGAAGTCTACTCGGATGCGCTCAAAGCTCAACCACCGCGACACAAATCAGTTTTAAGCAACTTAAACAACAAACGTCTATTACTCGTTGGCAAAAGTCACATCTCTAAGGGGAGTGTGTACCAGGTGGAAGGGCCAACAACTGAACTGTATCCTACAGTCTTCATTCAATCCATTGCATAGAACACAACTGGTACAAAGCCAGTAGCTCCAACATACTAAACACAATTTTTCAGCTCTTCTTAAAGTCAGAGTTAACTGCAAACAGAATTGCGGATAAAGATCCTAAAAACCTCACTACACAACAATTACTTCTTTAATTATATAGATTTCTTCTGAACCATAAATCCTGGTGCAAATAAACTCATCAATGTCGTATACTAAGTATAGTCTCTCATTCAGTTTATTATCCCATAAGAATCTACTTAACCTCTCCAGATGAAACTTCGTTTTCTCATTGAATATAAGGAGAGCCTCTGTTAACGTGATCAGCTCTATAGCCTCCAAACAAATATATAGATGTCTCTAAAATTTCTCAATCACACAGTATTTCGACCAATGCCTTCCTCGTCACTTGCTATTTTTATGTGGAACTTTGCTGCACTCTGGCAGTGCCAGTCCCAAGCCTGGACAAAGGAGGAGGATGACGCTAATGATGTCTGTTATCACGACCAAGAAGTAGAGGAAGACCCTCTCGTATACTGTATCTTACTAATGATGAATCCAGTGAGAGATGAATTCACGTCATGTGAATGTCACAAATCACAATTCAAAGTAATTCAGGAGTCTCACGACTATCGACTTTAAAAATAAAAATCCTAAAATTTAGAATTTTGAGGTTTTTAGGTCATTTATAAAATCTACAACAACTTGATTTTTCAATTGAATTGTACAGCCCTGGTCAACATCGAAAGGGTAAAAACAGAACAAACAACAAAGTAAATTTGGATAGAATTGGAGTGGTAAGAGATGTAAGGGGTAGGGTTAAGGAGAAGGAGGAGGAGAAGGAGGAGCAGGAACAGAAGGAGGAGGAGGAAGAGGAGGAAGAGGAGGAAGAGGAGGAAGAGGAGGAAGAGGAGGAGGAGAAGGAGGCATCAGAATAAGGGGCATTGAATGTGAAGAAGGAGGGTTTTACTGCCGTGGGAACTGCATTTCAACCATTGCAGCGGATTTTCAACTAACAGAACTGCTTAGAGAATACTCTAAGTAAGAGGTATTAACAACATTACAAGGGATTGACGTAACTGGGACAGACAGTTACACAAGCAGATACATAGACCTACATACAGACAGATAGGCAGACGGACACAGTAACACAGGGAGACAAAGGAAAGTAAACAACCCTACCAAGTAATTGACAGATAAACAGAGACAGACAGACAGACAGACGCAAAAGGAGAAATTCAAATAACAAACAGGTCCTACTAGAGCCAATCTCCGGATCTGGGTATGGCCAAACCCTCTCCGCCCACCTCTCAGGGAGGGAGATGGAGAGGAGGAAAGACTAGGCTTCCGTTAAATTCAACTTAATTGTACTATTAAAGTACCATTCCAGGCATTCCAACTAGTGGTGTTACGATTATAGACACCACCACAGCACAGAAATAGGACGTGACTGCGTTGGTTTTGGAATCATATTAGACACAACCGATGTAATAATAGGCCTCCTACTCTTGCAGATAGCTGATAGTGAAGTCACCGTTCAGATGTATGTAACTAAACTGTTCTGATGTTCTTGTACAATGTTGAAGTTAAATTGTAGACCAGAATCTTAATCCGTCCGAGTAGTTCATCAGTAGAAAGCGCTAACTAATCAGTGAGTCGTGCAGCTCTACATTTTCAAGTGTTCGTCAAAGTCCCGAATAAAAAGTATTATAAACCAGGCAATTCCAGTCCTAAGCCTCAAGAAAGAAGAAGGGTGACGCTAATTAATTGACGCTAACACAGTTATTGCAACACAGTGTATAGCTAAGCAGCAACCAACCAAGCAGCATGATGATAGTTCTGCAGTTTCTTAATTAGAGCTCTCGTCTTGCAGAAACTCAGGGTTCGAACCTCCTCCCATGGTCGTTACTTCTGCGTATGGACCTTGACCAAGTCCTCCACTCTCGTTAACTGACCTGGGTGCACAGCAAATAGTTCGAAACTCTTGATGTCCTTAATAAAAATGTCTGATTCAAAGCTACACACAACGTAGCAAACCCTACGAAGAAGAAATTGAAGCACACACGGACAACTGACTTACTTACTTACTTAAAGTCTCGACTGACTTACTTACTTACTTAAAGTCTCAACTGACTTACTTACTTACTTAAAGTCTCGATGTTAAGTTAAACAAACCAAGATATCAATGACCCAGTGACTGAAAAAGATGAATTCTCGATAAGCTGCATTGAGATTTAGATGAGAAGAGGCAACAGAGTACGGGCAATAGTTTGACAGATCCAACATTGCACAGAGTCTGTGTAGAGACATAATAAGCTCCAACAGGATATTGAAACTGACCCACATACGCTAAGTTTTGTCGCAACAGGATCTGGCTCTTCAGAACAGCCACACTTTCCGCAGTCTCTCAGTCTGTGCTAAATACAACAATGAACTTCCAGTAAACAGAATCTGGCCATAAATTTTGAATCAGAATGTACCAGTTTGATATCCATATACGATTGTACAGAGTGCACTGGATTGAAAAGACCAACCAAAGCAACCTCAATAATTATTAGATCTATGTAATCCTAACCACTTTCTGCAGTTTAAAATTAATCAAACTAAAAATCATGTTAATTAACAGAATTAAAATAGTGCAAATAACTTTAAAAAATTAAAACCAGGGTCCAATTATTTTCTAATCATGACATAATTATTTAATGGGATCGAATACTATCGCCTGATCAAACCAGGATCAAAAGAGAATGGCTTGATGGTTTGGACATGAAGAGAGAATACCAGTTGACCAAATCCAACATAATGCATTACATTCAAGATTTGAAGCTAAAAGGAAACCAAGACTATGTCCAATGGATAACAAAAATGAGGATGTAACATCACATACATGTAACATCACATACATGTAACATCACATACATGTAACATCACATACATGTAACATCACATACATGTAACATCACATACATGTAACATCACTTGGATTAACACTACTTAAGGGGAGCAATGGACTTGACAAATGACCGCTCAAGGACGATGGAGATCATTTATTTGTACCTTTTGCTTCCAAATGGCTGGCATCAGGAAATGATAGTGATAATGATGGCACTTATGTAAGAAAATTCATCCAACCTGACCACACCTGATCCCAGATGAAACAGAATTGTCTGGGCTTAATCCAATTGTGAAATATAATCATCACTATTGCTAATTAAGTAATAAAAACAATCCGTAATGACATCATGATTCAATGTCACTGAATGTCAACTCATCACCAAACACATGTCAGTATCTGTTACAAAACCAGGTCAGGTTACAGAAATGTTTTGACCCAGATTCACGAATCCTCAAGAGTGAACGACAATCAACAGGTCTTGTCTCCAATGTTCTAGGCCGTAATCGTAATCTCCAAACTTCTAAAGCTTCATTCAAAAGCCAAGCATTGGGCACCAACTTATTCAGGAGGGCTGATCGAACCAGGGCTAATTGGGTTATAGAAGCACACACATGAATTTACATATAGCAAAAGAACAGTCAATTGAGTTGGTCATGAATGAGTTATAAGATGCACCTTCATTTTCTCAGCCTCGGTCTATGGGAGTGCGGATGAGACTCTATGGGAATCTGAAGAATTCCGCTCTATATCAACGCCCTTGTAGCTGAAGCTGGGTGTCCAACCCCCTCACCCCTCCACGCAGGGAATCGGACACTGGACATGCTGCAGTGGCTGCGTGTAGTTGCAGTCTAAGGACACTATGTGGCAGCAAAGACCATTAGCGTCGCCCTCCTTCTTTATCCAGGCTTGGGACTGGCACTGGCCGAGTACTACCACTGGCGGAGTTTGCGGCGGCTGCGCGGAATTTACCATGTTTTAAAATGACGACACTAACGCTAATCCTGACCATTGCCGACTCTTACGACGCGCTCACCTTAACCCTAAATGACCCTTACTCCGCCCAGTATAATACGAACCCTCGATACTGCACTTTCCCATAACATCGAATCATGCAGGGATTAGAAGCGTATCAGGTGATAATAAGAGTAAAGGAATTAGTTGATCTAGCAGCGGAACAGCCGGGGATGTATTCATTTGTTTCCGTAGCTTTACGATGTTGACACCAGCGTCTGCAGCTTCTCATAGCACCCGTGCCGAAAGTTAGATGGTGACATCCACAGTGTTGAGTTTGCCGGTTCTTACCCAAAAGATTTATCTAAATTAGTTCCTAGAATAAGAATCCAGACACCACTCACCCGCTTCTTTCGGTGGAGAAGAAGTTTCACTTGATTTCCGATTCTTAAACTAAAACTAAAAGTCTGGAAATACGCCTACGAAAAATTTAATCATGATCAACTTAACCTAAACCACTGATGCAGACTGCCTCTCACTCTGTCTCCGGAGTAACCGGATGTTGTTCATTTTTGCATCCGCTATATCGGTAGAGTAAGTAAGTATAATTGATTCGCATTGACGTCTATTCCACGTTCATTTCGCATAATTAATAATGTAAAAAACGTTCCCGAAATTTAATGTGATGCAAAACTTCAAAAACTCCTCAGCGCTCATAAGAGCCACGTCAAGGAGATCAGCGCAATACCAAATCAAGCTCTCTCGTTTCGTTTCGATGCCAGATCAATATTCTGGGATGCCAAGCAGAGAATCGAGATAACATGATGCTACGGTGTCAGTCGGTGATGAAGGTGTGGAACTACGAATAGTTCCAGATGGCTTATAATTAATTATTTGTTACCAGGCGCTGTCTTGTGCTAGAGGGGAGATCCAGGTTTTGGAACGATCTGCCTTCTGAACTCCGCACTTTTTCGACTCCCAGTCCCCACCATCCTTGTCTATCACCCGCCATCATCAATCTTTTGCTCCTCTATCCATCACTCATCGGAATTTCCATTCGAAACTCAAGTTTCACCTGTTCAAGAATTCTTTCCCAGACTCACTTGATCATCCAATCTCCAATTATGGACCAAAACAACAGCTACCTCCTTAACATGTATACTTTGTCTCTTCTGAAACCGAACTCTGATCTTCCTCGACCTACCTTTTCGACAATCCATTTGATTTGACGCAGTGCTCGTGAATAAGCTGGTGCCCTACGCTTGACTTCAAGTGGCGCTTTAGAAGTTTAGATATTACGATACGAATGGATTATATTTCGCTAGGCGGCGTCGTTGGTTAAATTAAATCCGTAACGTAAAAGGCGGCTGTGGCCTTGCATGGCTGCCAACAGCACTCGTTCATGGACTGTACTTAATTGCAATCATACTGAGCTAATTGTTGTCAGTTTGAAAATAGACGAAAATTATTACTATAATTATAAATAATTATTATTAGCCTTCTTTGATTTTCAATTCTTGAAATCCATTCGCTAGGTGGCCTTTGCAAACTGAGCAGCGAAACGAATAGTTGGTTCAGAATTCTGTTAAACTTGTAATCATTTGTTGCTATATTCATGTAATCACAGAGCGGTTTGTCAGTTATTTCAATTGAAGGCCTAAAGTAATGTAAAATTAAAAGTTATATGGTCATACGCCTTTCTAGTGACCGTCTATGGCCTTGACCTTGTTCATTTTTCTAATGAATGAATTAATATTAATCGGTAAGATCTGTAATCACCGATCTGTAATCACCTGCAGTGGCGACGATAAACCACGGCAAATATAATGCTTTGGTAAGAATCTATCTGCTCTGACCTCTGCTGCTGATCACTGCCCTGCCCAGGGCCGTATACCGTGGGGGTGCCATCGGGGCCGTTGCCCAGGGCTCAAATATGGAAAAGGCGCAAATTTCAGGATGAAATAACTTATTGTTTCCATATAATGCACTATTTTCAAAATGTGGGTGCGCCAGATTTATGCTAAGCACAGGGCGCAATTATAGCTCGATACGGACCTGGCCCTGCCACTTGCCACTAACCGCCAGACTACAATTAGCCTATACTCTGGTTGCACGCAGCACACCAGCCTACGCACAGGAGGCTAGCTTTAATGGCATGCGTAGTCCGTCGTCAGTGTACATGTAGTTCTTCCCTAAACGATATTCGCTGCCTTTATGTCGCACTAATAATCTACCATTCTTTGATTGAGCTCTCCATTATCGACGTAAGTAATTTCCAGTTACATATGCTCAAGCAGAACTATCATTCAGTTGTCTCAAACTAGTGAAGACACACTTGAGAGCTAAAATATGCTAGATGAAAAGATTGTCAGATGTAGCAGTTTTGTCAATGCATCTTGCCAGAGCCCGTTCATTGGATTTTGACAAAGTTTTTGACAGATTTATGGCTGTGTAGGGCCTATCCCCATTGCCGAATACAGCTAGGTGATAGTAGGCTAAACCCTAACCCTAATATTATTATGCTAACTGTTGTAATTGACTGCTTATATAACAAGACTTACTTGAGCATTGGCAAATTGAATACTTGTCTCTTGAGCGCTATTTCTTAAACTTTTATGGCGAGCTTATGTGGGCAAGGGGTTTGGCTGCTTTGGCGGAAATGCCGAGGTATTATGAGGCATTATATTATATTATAAGAAAACTGACGTCGCTAGCGCTTCGTACGATGGCTGCCTTTGAAGTGAACTTTCGGATCTGGTCTGCCACCTATTGACTACTGTGACCAATGAAGTCATTGATATAATTATAGTCCTATGCAGTCATATGGAAGTGAAAAAGGATTCATCAACGATAAACTCAATATAAATAGCACATTTATCACTAAAACCACATCCTACACGAATACTCTGCACTCGTCTGTTTATCTGCATGGCTAATTCAGATGCATTGTTCAGCATGAGCTATATATATATATATATATATATATATATATATATATATACATATATATATATATAGAGAGAGAGAGAGAGAGAGAGAGCTTAGTTAGGTTTTACTTTTACACCATTGTCTTCTCTAGATCTGGAGCCACTTAGACAATTGACTCAGAAGTATATAATTAGCTCTGCTTGATGTACCTTATTAAGGTCATGAATTACTTAGGTGGCCATATAATATAATATATAATATAATATAATATACCATACCTAGTGGTACTATTGTTCTTTCTGGGTCCTCTATTGTTGTTGACTGTTGGTAAATAATTGGTTTTTTTCTGTTTACAATGGCATCAATAAAGTGAATAGAATTGCTGTATGTGTGTCTGTCTGTCTGTCTGTCTGTATATATATATTGGACCGACCCTCTGGAATCCACTGCATTTACAGAAAAGCGCACTTGCGTAGGCCTACATACCATTGATCAATCGATAACGAGGATTTTTTGTTGGTGTTACAAGGACCAGAATTGAAACTGTGTAATATATCATTACATCCACAGTCAAAGGACTGCATATAGTGCATACCAACTCCAATTGGACAACCCTTCTTACTTGATGCAGCGTTCGCAAATAAGCCAATACCATGCTGCTAGATTTAACGATGAACTTAGGAAACTCCTGCATTTACCATGAAGACCAATTATAAAAAGACAAGACATTTCAAGCAGTTGCTTCAAATCGATACTCTTAATACATTTTCCAAACCAGATAAAATGCTATTTTCCACCAAAATCAAAAATAATAAAACGAATTCGAGAGAGGGAATGATTAGTTCATCAGCAGTTTAAGAAGAACAGACATACCAGAATGTTAACAATGTCCATAAAAATGGAAGCAAGTAAAAAATTTAGACGAAAATTGGTCCTACAGAAAGCACTCAACCAATTCTAGTCATTTCAATTCACAAAATTTATAGCATATTAAAATTCAAAGCAGATTGGTGAAAGATTCAATCATTTTGGTCAATTTGTTTTTGACTCTTTGTAGTTTAATCTCTATAACCACCATTTTACTGCCACGTTTATTAGTATTGGTATTATCATTGTTAGTATCATTATTATCGTTTTATTAAAAAATATAATTATTGGAAAGTGCTTATAGCAAATTAATATAGCACCACTTAGGAGAAACTTACGAGAAACTCTGGAGAATCCTTCAAGCATTTGTTGAAAATAGCAGAGGGTGAGAAGATCACATCACAGTTATTACCAGAAGGATGGTATGACAACAGCCAAAACTCTTATTGTTAAGCCACTATTATCTTTAGTGTGCAGAACTACTATGGGAGTTGATAACGATTGGATGTTCCTAAATCCCAATAGCAGAAACAATTCTAATTTAGAATGATAAAACATAAATTAATATCAACTACCGACGACAAACCAGGTTTCACATCATTGGTGTTGTAGGTTTAAATGAAGAATTATTTGGTATTTGAGAAGTGCTACAGAAAGGACAAAACCACAGTAACGTAAGAGGCCGGTGTTCTCCCAAAAGTCAGGTTTTAAATTCATAGAATATGACCTTACAAATCAAATAAATGTCTTTTGCAGGTAATTGTTGGATAGTTGGTTAAATGGATTAGGATTTCAGAGCAGAGCATTCAGTGATACAGCATTAAGACTGAATTGTAGATGAGATTATGTACGTGCGATTTGAACCAAATGAATGCCGGACATCACGATGTGAAGAGGAGATTAGAATTATTTATACAGACCAGTCAGAGAAAGGCCGTGGAAGTCGAAGATTTATTCACTCATTCAGAAAATTTATATGGTGCCCATTAAATGTAACTGCTCGAAAGCGCTTCCACCTCCAGTGCAGACAAAGAGTTTTTTTTTAAACGGACATAAAATGTACCACAACACGATTTAGGGAACAGATATAAATTCAGAGTAAGGCCATTCCAAACCCTAAGGCCTACTACAGAGAATGAGCTGCCCTGCATGGCTGCTATACAGCCAATTGGAACTACAAGAACCACTCTAATCAGAGTGAACAGAACAACTAAACAAGGCCCTCAATATCGGCTGAAGAAGGCTATTAGATATTTTTATCTATTTACTATGTAGCTGGCTGTTAGAAAAAACAACTTCCACAAACCTAACACAAAAACATTTTAACAACGATAATGTAGCAAAAGGAAGCAGAGAACCAGCACATCCTGTCATTAAAGTGTTAGTTTGGGAATAATTGTGTTTTCCTAACCAATGATTTCAGACTCGGTTGCAATAACAGATCGCATACAGTCAATAAAAATAATTCCGCTTAACTCTCTGCATCAAAAATGATTTCACCTTTCAACACAGAACAACCCTATTGTCTAAAGTACAAAGGATGGACAACAAAAGCCAATCAGATGCATGTGTTCAGAATTACCTAAAATGGTCCTCGTATCAACGCATTGTCCAGTCAAAATAAAAAACAAATGATATTCTAGCCAAACATTGTGTCCAGAACTGATTACAATTGCCCTAACTTATACAACACAGATATCCCTCTCTGCACAAACAAGCATAAATGTTTGAGACAAACATCCTGATCACCCACACAAACAGACAAACATCGACCAAACTCAAATGGTGTCACTGACCTCATTACATAAATTATGCAAATTGAAAACAGTCAGCAATATACAAGATCCTGTACGACATCGATAATCATCGCCAACTAAGAACATGAGATGGATTCCCCGGAAGCGGTCAAAGCGACAATTATTTCTTTGGAGTCTTTTGGTCTTTGCCGTAGATCGAGTCGAGCGACAGACCGGCAAAGACGAGCAATGTTCCGATCCACTGCATATGCGACATGGAATGGCGGAAGATGACGACCGAACCGAGGATTGTGAAGAACTTACGAGTCGTTGTGACGATGCTGCATGGCAACGGACCAAAGTTAGTGATCGTCATGAAGATGAAATTCTACAATGGAACCAGAAGAAGAAGAAACTGACTGAAATGACTGAAGAATTCAACATCAATGAAGATCAGTCGGACAATTTGACATTGACTTCAAATTGTGACAAAGTGAACATTTAAATTCTACTCCCTAATCATAACTATGTCGACCTGGTAAGCATTTCTACTAATTAATGGTAAGTTAAAACCACTAATAATGGTAAGCATTATTAATAATTAATGGTACAAGATATTACTAATTAATGGTAAATTATAACCACTAATAATGTTAATCATAATTACTAATTATTAATGGTCACAGTTGTTACAGATTAATGTTAAGTGTTATTAATGACTAATGGAAAGAGTTTTTACTTATTAATGGCAAGAATCGCTACTAATTAATGGTAAGAGGCATTAATTATTATACCTGATGTGGTTAAAAGCATTATAATGCATTTATTAACAGCAATGCTTAATGGCGTAATTACTAGTACTGATCAATGATGATGAGCGTCTGTGAATGAAGTAGCTGCTCAGGATACCAACACACTGCACAGTGACCCTCTGCTCAATCAATTTACCCACTTATTTACCCAATTATTTACCCAATCAGTTATCCTATTAGCTACCCAATTAGCTACCTATTTGCAATCCATAAATAATTGAATTATAGTGACCGTTAATTACCTGTCCAACAGCGCTACAGACAGAGAACATGATGAGTTGAAGAAGGACCCATGGATACTTGGTTGCAAACAAAAGGAACTCCACTCCCTCCCCAGTCACTGTCAGACCTGACGTAGCAAACACAGAAGACTCATATAGTAGCTTACCTAAAACAATCACAACTAAATTAACACGAACAGATTTAGTACTGTATACAATACAAGAACCGATGGAAAAACATTACAAACAGAAGATGGCAGGAGTTTAGCGTATCTGCTCTTCAGTAATGTCTTGATAATGTAACGTAATGTAATGCAATCGAACATTTGTATAGTATACAAATTTACTGAATAGCAAAGGACTTAAAGACTTCTATACAAAGACTTAGTATATATGGTAGCTGAATGGTCAGAGCCTTCGCCTCATAGGGCACGGGTTCGATCGTCCGCCTGAGAATGTTACTCGCCCAGAGACTCTGAACATCCCAGCCATCTGTCAGCTGTCGAGGGGATGGTCGGTTCCATGCTTATGCGTGGACCCATTGCTGGTGATTATTTTCAGCTTACTGTGCACTGTTTAGCCAGCTGATGCAAAATATTCGTTAGTAACGGCTAATGACATTTAACATCATCATAGGATAGCGCAGAGAGCGCCTTCAAGTAGATATCGTGAAGGGGTGCTACATAAATGTTTTGAATTAATCAGATAAGAGGGTATGAGATGGACAATTGAAGAGAGGAACTGGGGTTTCAATCTCAATTGCTTACCAATGAGTAGATATAAGATGGACCAAAGGTTCATCCAGAGCATCATTCGATGCGTCTGAGTCCGATGCTGGGATCGGATGCGGTCCTGAACTCCACCTGTTACGCCATCCAGACCCAATGACACCAACTACAAAGAAACATCATCATCATCATCATCATCATCATCATCGTTATATTTACCATCATCGTTATATTTACCATCAAAATTCCTATGTAGGGAGCCTGTATTCTATGCAAATCCTCTATGTAAAATTTAATATAAAACGATCGGGAATCAATATTGATAGATTGACTGATTGTTTGATCATCATCCCTGTTAGGTTGACTAGTCCTTCTTTCGCTAGGCGGTGGCTAAATCAGATGCATAACGTGATGGGCGCCTTGCAAGGCGGCCGACAGTTAAATTCGATTCCTGTAATACCTTGTCATCATTCGTTCATACTGTACTTGTAATCATACTGCAGTTTGTCAGTTTTAAATTAAACTAATTATTACAATCATAATTATAATTATTACTACTATTGTTATGCATAGGGCATATATATATATATATATATATATATATATAGTATATATATATATATACATACCAGGAGGACCTCTCCCCATCCGAAGGTGTGGTCAGCATCGAGAGCCTTTTGGACGTTCCTTGGTTTGTACATGAAGAGAGCGACTCCCAGGACGATCATCAGCACAAAGAGGTACTTGGTGAGAGGGTATCGCTTGCGAGCCAACACAACCCCCAGAATCATCACAGGAATGGGCTTTATAGACTTACCCAACACCTAGAAACACAGAAAGGAACAGCGTTAGATTAACAGGAAATGAAAGTCTCAGCACATCATTCAGACGTAAAGATATTTATTTGGTTTAGACTTAAAAGAAGGAAATTGATAAAATAGACAAATTGACTAAAAATATTTGAATACCAAGAGGAAGTCTAAATCAAGACCACCACCACCACCACCACCACCACCACCACCACCACCACCACCACCACCACCACCACCACCACCACCACCACCACCACCACCTCAGCGGACATGGAACCCACACCCTCTGTGCTACCATTCTTGCGCTCTGACCACTGGTTCAATTACCAACCTGTGTGGGGTAGCTGACAAACTGGAGCGCATGGTTACTGGCCAACATCGCCCCAACGTAGGAGAAGGACATGATCGCATAGAGAGACTGCGGGGAGTTGTCCTTCTCAGCCCTCGATGTGTAGATGGCTATCAAAGACAGAGAGAAAAAACATCACAATCAATGGAAAGACAATACTATACTGTATTTAAAACAATACGATATTACTGCATTTGATAAAACGAATTATAGCTGCTAAGTTCTTCCATGTTCCTTCCTTCAGGCGAGTAAGCAGAGATCGAGAAATGTAGGGCTATGCAATGGCTCCAGTTCTGACCATGTGAACTTACTGAGTTATAAGATGAATGGATATAACGCAGACGAGTTCACAGGGAAAGACTGAAACAGGTTCCCACTCTTCCAATAGGTTCCCACTCTTCTAATAGGTCCCCTCTTCTGCAACAGGTCTCCACTTATGAAACAGCGTCAACAGTCTACATTCTTTCGGAGTAACTTTCTTTCGGATTACCTTACTTTTGGCGTAAACTTTCTTTTGGCGTAACTTTCTTTTGGCGTAACTTTCTTTTGGCGTAACTTTCTTTTGGTGTAACTTGCCTTCAGTGTAACTTGCCTTCAGTGTAACTTGCCTTCAGTGTAACTTGCCTTCAGTGTAACTTGCCTGTGGTGTAACTTGCATGGCTGTGGTGTGGTCTGACTGAGTTATGAGTAGTTCATTCTACATCATAACTCAAATCGGGCAACACAACAGACATACACAACGCAAGGGAGGCAGTGTCTTGAAGGAACAGTTGGGTCTTCAAGTAAACCCAATAAACCCATCAAAAGCCTCAATACAGAAGGAGGCGAAGCTCATAATCTTTGCTTCACAGTGTCTGAAATTGGAACTTCTACCAGTCTATTCTACGCGCGATGCGCCGAATCAGAGAGGTTGTCATTTGTATACTAACACCAACGCTTGCTTGTTTTCGCCCCAGAGGCAATTATATGTAAATGCAGTTTAAAAGAGACGCTAGGGGGCAATCTAATCGACATCAGCGTCGTCCCAAGAAAATAGCAGCAGAAGGAAAGTCTTGGTTGTCTTTGAGAGCTCAGTACAGGCGTCTGACTGAGTTATGTGTGTTCAACTGAACATAACACAATCCAGAAAACACCCCCAACTGAACTGTCAACAAAACGCCGCCATCTATTAAGAGGGAGGGGCCATAGAGTAAATGGATAACACACCGAGGGACAGAGCTGAGGAACTGAGGTCGATACCCGTATCCCACGTAAGGTTGACCAGTCCTTCTTTTGCTTGGCGGCGTTGGTCAAATGACGCAATTGGCGCCTTGCATGGCTGCTGACGGTTAAATTCGACTTCTGTAATAACCAGTTATCATTCGTTGATACTTTGTCTCTAATCGTATACGGCGATTGTTAGCATGAGATTAAACGAAAATAATAATTATTATGTAACATCTTTTGAAAATGCTTCCTAAAATACTTGTCTCAGTCTTAATCTAGTTTTTATCTTATGACTTCTAAATCTAATCTTATCATTACTTAATTTAATCATCCAATGACAATGCGTATCGTATATATGAGGATGAGGATGCTGAATCGATTGATTACCGATCTGAGCGAAGAGAGCGTTGACGATGCAGGGAATGAAGACCATGATGGCTGTGAAGGTGAATCGCTCTTCGTCCGGACCATATCTGCTTTTCGCTCTGTGTATGTTTCAAACAGACAATGCAATCAATCAATCAATCAATCGATCGATCAATCAATCGATCAATCAATCGATCAATCAATCTATAAATCAATCAATCAGTCAATCAACCAACCATTCAAAGAAATTTAAAACGTCAGCTGAGCAGAACAGACAGACACAGGGAAAGACAGTGAGAGACAGACATACATTGAGCAGTACGTACAGATAACGAAACAGAGTGAGACAGAGAGACAAGTGCACAGACAGAGTGAGTAGAAAAGACAGATACAACGAGAGAGTTGAGTAGACTAGAGGCAAAGGGAGAAAAACGGTTCTAAACGCAGCCTAGTGAAACACTGTCGCCAATTCATCTTCCTCCCCTGCAGCCCATAACACGAAATAACTTCTATAGCGCCTGAGTTAAATGCACAAAGCATCAGCCAAAGGCGCTCCAAAACCAATTCTTATACCAAACAAAGGATCCACGCAACTCGTAACTTCCTGCGTTCAAACACTTTAGATCCGGCTTACAACGCGCGACCCATTCGACCTACCCTATATCCTATTATCCTATACCGGATTCGTACGATCATAAAAGCAGCTAAACGGCCATTTCTCACTAAAATCTCCAAACTTCTAAAGTGCCACTCGAAAACCAAAGTGCAGGGCACCAGCCTATTCAAGAGTGCTGCGTCAAATCAGAGGGGGTTGTCGAAAGGGTATTTCGATAAAGATCAGAGTCCGATTTCCAGAGGAGGCTGAATAGCTGTTAAGGCGGATGTCGTTTTGGTGGAGAATTGAAAGGTGGACGATCAAGTGCTTGAGGAGTCTGGGTAAGAATTTTTGAAAAAAGTTTCGAATGGAAAGTTTAAGAAACGCCGAGAATACGAGAGAAGGAAATTCACAACGGCTAAACAACCTCGTTTACC
Organism: Bimastos eiseni; assembly: GCA_959347315.1. Classification (NCBI taxonomy): domain Eukaryota; kingdom Metazoa; phylum Annelida; class Clitellata; order Crassiclitellata; family Lumbricidae; genus Bimastos; species Bimastos eiseni. The sequence goes on along the minus strand of OY365819.1, from coordinate 503,917 downwards.
AAATAAATCTTACTTACAATTGACGTTTTCTGAGAGGAGTATAAACTCGATGTTTCGAAAGACAATTGGAAATGAGGCAGAGGTCCCGGTCACAACACTTATCGGCGAAAGTCACAACAAACACTTATCGTAAAGTTGTTCGAAACAGTCTGTAGTCGCATCCGGACATAGAGCTCCGTTTTTATCGGCTAAGAGTCAACGGGCAAAAGCGGATGCTCAGTCTTTGTCATCAGCATGCATGTTGGACAGATAAGGACGCCAGGCCAGAGGTTAGGAGGGGGTCGGCGGTGGTGTAGGAGACAGAAAGAGAGAAACAGATTATATATATATATATATATATATAAATGAGGGAGAGAGACAGAGAAAGAAAGAAAGAGGCAAATAGACAGATAGAAAGAGGCAGGGAGAGAGAGAAAGAGAGAGAGAGAGAGGCAGACAGACAGAGAGAGAGAGATATATATATATATATATATAGAAATAGACAGATAGAAAGATAGAGAAATGAGGTAGAGACAGAGAGTGAAAGAAAGAGACAGGAAGAAAGAGGTAGAGAGAGAGAGAGAGAGAGTGCGAGACATTGACATCAACATAGAGACAGCCAGATAGGCAACAGATAGAGGCAGACAGACAGACAGACAGACACACGCATATAGAGAAACAGACAGACGGTGACAGACAGACACCCATAGACAGAGGAGTGGGGATGATGAGCGTGTATTACCGGATATGCCCTGGCGAGCCGTTTAACCCGGACATGTCTCGACTATCTGCGGGTGCTGAGAGAAGGGCCAGTCCTAGCAGTAGCAGCCTCCTCCTCCTCCTCCTCCTCCTCCTCCTCCTCCTCCTGCTTCCTCGATGTGGCCACCGCATCAACCAACGCATCCTAGGCTACTCATGCTCCTGATTCTGCTGCTGGAGCAAATGGTGAGGTGGAGCTGCATCTGCCAACCAACGCGGCATCTCGAATTTCGCGCTGTAACAGTCGCCAGACCCACGGCACGTGACGGAGGGAGGGAGCTTGGGAGGAAGGGAGGGAGGGAGACGACGATATAGGTCCGGTCGATGACGACGGAGAACAGGACACGTTGATACAACTAAACAGATAGACAGACAGACAGACAAGAGAGATAGACGGACGAACAGAAAGACACCCAGGAGCTGATGTCACCCTCCTATAGGGCACATCCATAAATGTCCAATGAAGTTGGCATTTGTCTTCAAGTGTTCGCTTGGGTCAAAGGGTCAGAGAGGGAAAGGGAGATGGGAGGGTATGAAGGTGCGTTCAGATTGACGACGACATCGTCTGTTAGCAGATCGTTTAAGACATCACACAGCACAAAAGTTAGACAAGAATCCGGGATATTTATCCCCTTAACAAGAATGATGACACTCCCAATCGAAACCCATCCCCATTATCACCAGTGTCATTTAAAATAACACCACCACCATAACCACCACAAACACAAAAAATAACACCAATATCACCACCCACCACAATCATGATTATCACCACCACGACCATTACTACCAACATCATATGTCACTACACCACCACCACCACCACCCAAAATATCAGGACAATCATCGTACAACACCTCTTCAAAAATACGCAATTGTCTGAAACGCCTGGTGGTGATTAATAATTATTAGCATGGCCAAGCAGCTATGAATAGTTCTGAAAAGGCGAGAGTCACATTAGACAGTTTGCAAATAGATTGCCACTGTAGGAACAATCGCAGTTACAACTAAAATGAATGCTCCCACAAATACCTCAACCCATGCAGCGTCTTTGGCAAGAGTTAACAACGCTACGTAATAGCTAAAGAAACAGACAGGTATCTAGGAAGATCATTGTACCACAATCAGCCGCTGTGTATGTTATCCAGCCACCAACCACTGCATTGAAAGAGTAACGGGATATTAAACTCTGCTGTTAAACACGCCATCAGTTCACCCATCACATAGGAAATTGTAATAATTAGTTTTATAATTATTATTTGTTTTCTAACCAAGGTAGTTCTGATCCCTCAGATAATATAAAAAGTGTAAGGATATAGAAAACTGGATGATCTAGAACGGTTACGTCTCCCCGATTCAGAATTATTATAATTATAATGATAAATACTACTATTATAACTATTACTATTATTAATATTATCACTATTATTACCACTACTGTTATTACTGGAACTATTATTATTATAACAATTTATAATTACTATAATTACTACTATTATTATTACTATTTCATGTAATCTTGCTATTAATACTATTTTTGCAAATTTATATAGTGCCAGTTGAGATGAGACACTCATCAAAGAGGCACCAGGCATAACGCAATGAGACCCTAAACGCAATGGTATTTAAATCAGAGCTTTATATAACAGATATCGCGTCGAACCGATCATTGAAAAAATTCGATACTGATTAGGAAGCCGATTATTTCGATATTTATTTAGCAAACTACTCGTTTCCAAAAACATACACCTACATAAACCTATTATTGCAATGTAAACAGAAACTGTTACCACTCTACTCCACTGTTAGCACTCTGAAAGTGCCAGTCCTAAGCCTGGATAAAGGAGGTCGACGCTAATGATCCCTGATGTCACACAGTGTCGTTAAACCCCAACTACAACAATAGACCAGCAGCTCTTCTTCGTCCTTTCATAGTTCAAGGCAGAATATACGGCTCACCAGAAGACCAGACTGGACTGGAGTATGACGCTGAACCAGGCGGTCCCTCATCGAAGCAGTCGCCGGCACTCTCTCTCTCTCTCTCTCTCTCCCAGATGAAAGAAGGACCTCTGCTGCTGCTGCTGAGTGAAGAGGAGAAGAAGATGCAGGTTACTGTCTCTGTTCTCTCTTAATCAACCAGACGGATAACTGTTGTGATGATGTTGTGTCTCCTGTATTTAAGAGATGACGGGACAACGCGAGTGAAGAAGAAGGTCCGGTTAGACAACGAAGCAGGTTGGTCAATCGACGACTGACTACGGGCCACAGCGGGGGAGAGAGGTGAAGGAGGAGGAGAGGGGTCTGGCCCACAAGACGCGAGTCTTATACTTTGTCTCATGCGCTGGATTTTGATCAGAGACACCACTGCATGATGAATACATCGCTTTGTCCGAAGATGTTTGCCTTATAGCTATAGACTGAGACTCAGATATAGAAATAGACGATTGGTTAAACAAGTGACGAATAAGCAACTGTCACGTCTAAGATTATTATCATCATCACCAGCGCTATCTTCGTCACCATCACTAACTTTACTATTAATACAACTATTATCACTACTACCAAATAGTAATTTCAATAGCGCCGGTGAATGATGCAAACGGCATCAACTAATAATGACACCCAAAATGAAGTCAAAATTTGGCGACATAAAGAAAATGAAGAAATTTATAAATGACTGAAATGACGGATGGATGAATAAATGGTTAGATGAATAGATAGATTGGATGGATAGATGGGATGGACAGATGAGTGGATGGATAGATAGAGGAATAGATTGGATGGATATATAAATGGATAAGTGAATAGATATATGGATGGATAGATGAGTGGACGAATGAATGCATGGATAGGTGAATATATAGATAGATGAATAGTTAGTGAGTGGATGAACAGATGAGTAGATAGATGGATGGATGGATGGATGGTATGGATAGATGGAAGAACAGATGAGTACATGGATGGATGGATGGATGGATGGTATGGATAGATGGAAGAACAGATGAGTAGATGGATGGATGGATGGATACACTGGTTACCAGGAAGGTCACCGAGAAAAACCAAGATGTCGGCACCATCATCCTCATCTCAGTCTTAAAACAACATCACAAACACAGCCACCAGCAGCAGCATCTAGCAGCGTCCTATGTCTGGATAAGGTTTCGCGATGACGATCATCATCATCACCACCCCTGATATCAGATGAAAGACGAAACCCCGCCTGGGGCAACGCCCTCTTACTGCCGCCGAAGGGCAAACTCCAACTTCCTATTTCCACCCGAGAATATCCGGGACCAACGCAGGCAGATCATCCGCAAATGATAGCAATATACAACAACTATATATATATATATATATATATATATATATATATATATATATATATATAAAGATATATATATATATACATATATATAATATATTTATATATTAATAAGACTCTAACAAGAACCATCATAATATCCTTTGATATCACACAGAAAATCACCTAATATATAAATCTCATTTATGTTAATAATCTATATAATTACGTATTTTTATATTACATATAATAAATAAATATATATATATATATGTATATATATATATATATATAATTGGATATAATATTATGTGTCCTATGTATATAATTAATATATACAACTTAGCACAAATATAAATTTATTTCTGAATAAACTTAAGTGAAAACGAAAATTAGCATTATTATTATTTAAAAATCGACAATCGACCCAACCAAAAACACAAATACTGTTGCTATTAGTACTCATTAGTTACTGCTTCTTAGTGTAAGCCCTAAACTAAGGCAAACAAAAAGTCTTAAAAGTTATCCAAAGTGCCAAACTAAAAATCAAGAAAGTGTGACTATTTTTACATATTCTAAACTCAGCTTTGACTGGGCTAGAAATTCAAAGTCGGATCATCCCTAATACTATATATATATATATATATATATATATATATAATATATAATTTATATCTATACATGCATGAAGGGAACTGTTAAAGCCAAATGATGTTATCATGTTAATAGGGATGGTGGTGGCCACGCATCTCTAGGAATTCAGAAGCAATAATAATAATAATAATAATAATAATAATAATAATAATAATAATAATAATAATAAGTGGCCATCATCATGTGACGTAACCAGCAACAACATCTCACGTTCACCAGATCCACCCTATAACACAATATGCAGCGCCTCAACTGACAGAAAGACACACAGACAGACAGACAGACAGACAGACAGACAGGTAGACAGACATGCACGCATACAAACATACATACAAGCAGACAAGACTTCGACTGAAGACAACTGGCGACCAATTCTCGGCAAACGGCAACCTTCCTGATGTTGTTAAAAAGAAGAGACGCCACCCGCAAAAGAAATATTAAGGATGAGCATACATTAAGGATGAGCATACATTAAGGATGAGCATACATTAAGGATGAGCATACATTAAGGATGAGCATACATTAAGGATGAGCGTATACATGGAGGTTAACGTATGAAGAGAAAGAAGAGCGGTCACTCCTAAGCTATATATAGCCAGAGAGGTTGCAACGCAGGGTGTGAAGGGCTAGCAACGTCATTGTTTTACCCATGAAGGACGGTCGCCAGTCGTTTTAATCACCTGATAGATGTAAGAATGAGTGAATAAGAATAAGATTGACTAAGAAGGTCAGTAATGATGAATTGTACAGACGAACCGATATGACAGAAAATCTGATGTAAAACGTCCTCCAGAGACGGCTACGCTGATTTCGGCGTATCTGCAGAATGAAAGATATTAGAAAACTTCGAACGCTGGTTTTTCGAATATTGGATGGAATAAATAAAAGAGAAAGACCCCATATTAGAGGGAATGGCAGATGACATCGAAGAATGTGGTGGAGCTTGTTTACAAGAGGTATGGAGGGATGTGGTTAGAAAGGCATCAGACACCCACGGGCGATGATGAGTCCATGGCTGTTGAGTGTTGATTGAATAAGTTGACCTGATTACTGCTACGCTTTGGTCTTCCATCGGTTGATGCGTTGTATATTAAACACTGGCGATATAGAAGCTATTAATTAATGATTATAATTGACAACGCGTCTGCTTTTCTGAATATCCTGAAAGATAATTAATTTGTTTGTTTAATTCCGTCATCTAGTCTTCAGTCGTTTGCAACAATCACGAGGTCGATATCGACTGATTAAATAAACTCTGGTTCCTCTTCTTCATTCGTTCATTCATTCGTTCATTCACTCGTTCATTCACTCGTTCATTCACTCGTTCATTAATTCGTTCAGAAGACCCTTCTTCCTTCGCTGAGTCACAACAGAGATACGATAATTAACAATAAACGCGCTTTTCCGACAAATACTTGAATGCAAAGAGGAAGTATTTGACCGAAAAAAATTCCAGTTAATTCTTCAGTTGCTATGTCTACCAATAATTATCATAACCGATGATCTCTCAAAACAAAAGTCTCCACCACCGCTCGCACTCTGACAACGCCAGTCCCAAGTCTAGATAAAAGAGGAGGGCGACGCTAATGATCTCTAGATCGAGTGTGCGCTTTAACGACAGTGTCGAATAATTAAAACTGCGACTACTATACTCAGCAAATGCTTGCACTCTGGCAGTGCCAGTCCAAAGCTTGGATAAAGGAGGAGGGCAACGCTAATGATCTTTGTTATCAGTGTACACAGTATCCTTAATTAAAAAATGTAACAAGTCTCTTTTCTTTTCTCTCTATGGAGTATGGTACAGTCAGGATGATAGGAGATGATTTCGATGGTATTTATAAAGAGATCGAGCAGCTGTAGATTGCAACAATGTTAATTAAACGGTAACCGTAATCTCACCAATTCAACAGAAAAGCCAATTAACGGGAACTGGCACATTTCCAAGGGTTTACCCAAAGTAAACTCCATACATGTAGGCTGGTAAGGTCAGAATCTGTTCCAGGTCAAGATCGAAGGGTCAGGAGGAAGGCAGATTGAGTCAGACTGGGGATGGTGAGTGGAACTGGAACACACAGAGAGACAGACACAGGGAGAGATAGCGAGACAGACAGACAGAGATACAGAGACAGAGATGGGTATGGATTGGGGAGGAGGAATAAGGACCGGATTTGTGTGTAGTTAAATCAAGGTAGATTGGTATGATGGTAAAGGTCAACTCGTCAACTGTCCGGATGTCGTTCAATTCAAATCCGTTCACAATAATTGTTATTAATAATAATTCGTCCGGGCGTAGGGTCACGTGACTGAAGTTCATCATCATCACCACCACCACCACCGCCCCTTCGTCGTCGTCATCGTCATCATAATCATCATCATCATCACGGCCAACATATCAACGGATTTGCGGATGTGTGTGTGCTAATAATGTCATAGAGTCCGCGATAATGGAGAGCGATTAGGACAACATTCTATATAGATTGAATTTATATACAACGGTACGAATTAAATCCGTTAATGGTTTTAATTCTGCCGCATCTGTAAACAGATGTTGAGAACCGGACTTACAGAGAAGGGTAGAGAGAGACAGAGACAGAGAGACAGACAGAGAGCAACAGACAGAGACAGACAGACAGAATAACAGAGAGAGAAACCGACAGAGCGAGAGAGAGAGACATACAGACAGACAGACAGACAGACAGAGAGTGAGAGCTACATAGACATAAGAGATTCCTTCTTAACAGGATAGACAGCACTATGATATGAATATCCGGGCGCAATGAACTATTGCTCTAAACCCGTTGAAAAAGGATCCTAAGTTATATGCGGGTGGATGGAGGATAACACAGACTTATTCGCTAGTATCAATTCTTCGGCAAATACACCCCAGAAATAGTCAAGAATCCTCATATTCCTCTTTCCAATTCTCCTTAAAACCCTTCTCCTTTTTCCTCCTCTAGCAACCGGTCACGGATCTCCACAGGAAATCGAGCTTAGAGGCAATCACAATGATAGCAATCACAATAACAATAATACTATTTTTTAGAAATTTCAAACTGATAAACAGAGAATGTGAATCATGAAAGTTATAACAATAGTCGAATTTAACTGTCGGCAGCCATGCAAGGTGCTCATTACGCTACACATCCAATTTAACCAAAGCCAACCGAAAGAAGGACGTGTCAACCTTACGAGGGATACAGGTCTCGAACTACTCGGTTCCTTAGCTCTGCCACCCAGTGTGTTCACCATTACTCTAGGGACTTCCCCCTCCTCCCCTCATCATTTCAACCCTAAACACCATCCACCTTAGCCCTCAATGCTTCTCTCGATTTACACCCCCTCCTATCAATTTTATTTCCATAAAACCCCTGTGAATAAGCTGGATCCCGCGCCCTCGCTTATGTATATAGGCAGAGTACAATATTTCTACCTTGCGATTGCGCTCAATAATTCGTAGACGAGCAGGATGAAGGCCATACAGGCGCTATATAAACAAAATTCAGTATTTACATATTACAATTATACATTCTCCTTCTCACTCGATTGCCACAACCAGATCCTCCCTCCCAATTGCCCATCTCGCCCCCTCCATGTCAACCCCTTCCCCATCGCCACCCCATGTCAACCCCCCTCCAACTGAAGCGCTTCAAAGAGGTTGATTGAATCCGCTCAGCCGCAGCTGTTGCCCTTCAGACCAACAACGATAGAAAAAGAGAAATAATTAATTACTAAACTAATTATCCACATCCTTATATGGTCATATCCTAGAGATTATCATCACCAGTACCATGAAGGCACATGGCATATATATATAAATATATCATATACAGTAAAAAAATACACCCACATATATATATTTTATATATATATATATATGATACATGTAGGGTCTATGCATATATATATATTGCATATGAACACAAACCAATATATATATATATATATATATTGGTTTGTGTCTATATGCAATATATATAAACATATATATATATAAACCATACATGTGTCATATATATATATATATATATTAACAGAGTAGTTACAATATTTAGACATAAAGAGTGTATGTCTGCATAGTGTACAATATATATATATATATATATATATATATATATATATATATATATATATATATATATATATATATATGTATGTATATATATTATGTACAAACAAATAAGCATATGTCCACATATGTGCAAGTATACATGTATAATATTGTATATGTGTGCACATTGTGAAATATAATTCATATATATAAAAATATAAATTACATAAATAGTTGTTTGCGCATTGTTTTTATTACTCAAGTGGTGCATAAATGCTGATTGGTTCTTAAATTGTCATAACTAGTTTTTTACAGTTAAAAGCCTCAGTTGTGTAAACCATTACACCATATAATAATATTATGTTATAAAGATCAGCAGAAGAGGTCAATTGGTCAGAGAGGTCACCTTTTAATGTGTAGAGTGTGGATTCGATCTAGCGACGATCTTCTCTAGAAGTGGAGCTACATAAATTAGCTATTACATCACAGTTGACGTTGACTCGGACTTACTTTGCCTCGACTTTAGAAAGTTTGGATATCCACAAATACTTTGGATTTTTGGATCCAAGAATTCTTCTGTCTAGCTACATGTATCAGCCGGGTGCAGTAAAATTAAAAATACTACTAAATTCTGGTAGGCAAACTTCAGATATAGGAATGGGAGAGTTTCTGGCAGTTTGTTATAGCAGAAGGCATATTTTTCTTAAAAAACTCAGTAGAACTCAGAATAACATATACGTCACACATAGCAACAGAAAAAGTTGTCCCTGTTAAGAAGATGGGGGTTTGCACAACACAACAAACCCAGGTTCATTATTAAGCAGGGTGAATGATGGTGGAGTGGTTGGCTTACTGGAATGTCCACAAGGGTTCAAATCTATCCCAAGTCAGACACTTTTAAGGTTTTAGCTCCAACTGCACCTCTTATCAACTATTCAGTAATGACAATCTGAGAATTTATATAGAGCCTCTAAAACTAGCTAGTATGATCATACACTGACTCTGCTCTATCCATCCATAGATGATATGAGAAGCGAGGAGGGAGCACTGGCGATCCCCACCCACTCTCATAGGTCATGAAAACTGAATTGGCAATACTTTGATTGAGAAGGCTGACTCTGAGTCTAGCTTAGGCGACGGCTCTTCTTCTCCAAGGCCACTAACCAACTGTGTATAGGGAGATAGAGACAAGAAAGCGGGAACTCCTTGACCTCGTCACGTACTCGTCGTCCCATTCTTAGAGCTCATATATAAAGCTAGATGGAGTAATCGTCGCTGGAGTAGGCGGTCCATTCCTTTCACTTGCCTTGGAAACAATATAATCCTCATTTTGCTTTTCGTTTTGCCTAACAGCAAAGTAAAATCGGTTAAACGTAGAACACACGACGCAGTTTGAAAATGAAACAATATTTAACTTTGAGAATCATTTCAATTGACTGCAATTCCCATCCATAAATTTATAATTTCAGTCGGTGCTGATCGTTTCCTATATTTACCCTGATCGAATTATCACCAATGAGTCATTCTCGTTATTTCTATTGTTATTAATTAGCGTCTTTTTTCATAGGCAAGTCACCAAACAATAGCCGTCCAAAATTAGTTGGCCCTAATCATTCAACATCCAGAAAATCTCTCCATTAAGACAGGTAGAGAGGCAGCTAATGGCGGAAAACCAAATTGAAAGAGGTATTTCAAAAGCTAGGAACGAAAACACATAATTTAAGTTTTAAAGGGTTTAAAGGTTCAGAATTTTGTGTAAGAGCAACTGCACATTAACCTGTAATGCTTAATAACATATCTCTCCTTAGTACAGATTCCTCTTAAAAGCTGTGATAGCATCCAAAGGAGGCAAATTCAACTTCAGACATGATCTGAAGAACAATAGTAGATCTAAAAAGAGACAAAGAACTGAGGTTGTACAAATCACTGGGTTTGCACTCTTGTTCATAATCACTCCCAAGTCCCTTTCTCCATCCCTCACTTTCAATACCATACCCATATTTCATAAGAAAGCTCACTGTTTCTCTTTCCCATAAGCATCACTGACATTCACTGAGCACTTCTCTAAATTAAAATACATCTGCCAGTCCTGTGACCATTTGAACATTCTTCATAGATCTTATTGCAGTCTCTTCAAGTGCTTCCTTTTCATCACTAAGTTCCCTGAAGAGTTCTACATCATCTGCAAACTGAGAAATTTGTGATAAACATAAACCTATTTTCGTTTAATTGTACGCTGCCAAACCGCAGAATGATTGCAAACATTGTATTCCACGATGGTCGGCCATTATGCTATACAGCAAATTTGACCAATGCTGCACCTAGCTATAGAAGGACTAGTCAGACTTACGGGGGGGGGGAATCCACTATTCCACACCCCTACCCCACATAAAATCCCATTGCAAATGTCATTAATAAACATCAAAAGAGCAATGGCCAAAGCACTAATCATTGTGGCATTAAACTTAGCAGTGTCATCCAGTTATAGAATTTCTTGTTGCTTATGCCACCTTTAATCTTTATCTTTCTAACTGAGAGCCAGCTTTCAAACACTCCACGCTCTTGTGGGCATTTCAACCACAACCCTCTGGATTTAAAATCTTAATCTGTATAATTCAAGCCATGGAAATTTCAACCCATCCGTGTTGGCTTAAAATTGAGTATAATCTCTGCAGTCTCCAGACATTTTTATGCCACCTGAAAGATCCTTAATAAATGGGTAAAAATATTAATAATGAATGGAAAACAAAGGAGGGAAACAGGATGAAGTTTGTCATAGATTTGTACTGGAACAATTATTTCTCATGGTTGGTATATCCGTTTGCCACCACCACCACCATCAACCACCACCACCACCCCCACCACCACACCACATCACCACCACAAGCAAGACCCTAACCAGGATAACGAGTCATCATCACAACAGGATACTGAAGAGAAAGATTCGTCATCATATAAACAACTCAAGAGCCCATTACTCAAGTAACATTAACTCATTCAACAGATGGCATTTGTTGCATCCACACTGGCCAGGTGGCAGCACTATACTCATCATTAATTAATTTAAATAGAGTTAAGACATTCATCAGCATTAATAATTACTATGCTGATGAAAATGATGAACATAATTACAATAAAAAATAAATAATAATGACAATTATAGCAACAACAATAACGATAATAATATCCCCAACAGCTGTAAAGTAGTATTACACATCCTCTGAATGTCATCCTTCAAGTAAAAAAAATTGGCCTTATAGTAATTCTAATAGTAGTAATAGTCAGGGTCCGATTTTGTCAAAAATAAGCAGTGGGTTGGCCGATGAGAATTTCTGGGAGTCTGAAGAAATCTGGAAAATATCAGTGCCTGTTTAGCTCCAAACCCTCTGGAATTCCCCGGCAAATCAGATGCTGGTAGTGGCGAAATAAAAGAAGGGAATTATAATTTATATGGAGGTAATTTGTAGAGGAAATGATGAGTTCTAAGTTGAGTTTGAAGGGCAGACGAGACTTGCAGAATGATTGTTTGCCACAGAGGACTGCAACACTCATGAGCCAGCAAAAGAGGAGGACCAGCCACACAGTCGATCAATCAGTCATTGTGTCAATCAATAATTGGTCAACCAGTCATTAATTGATCAATCAAACAGTCAATAAATCATCTAACCAGAAAATCAACAACATAATGGGCCAATCAATCAACCAATTGATGGTAATTCATGCTTGGAGTCATCCTTTATATAGCTACGATCACAAACATCACGCTTGAAAATTTCGACCTTTCTTTACAGTCAAGATGAATAGGAACAACAGGAAGATGAAAAGAAACTGACAATGTGTCCAGAAGATTGAAAAAGATGAAACGCATCGGTGCTTAAAGTAGGCCATCGAATCTCAACAACATATGGTTGAAAGTCCATTCGAAAACGATGAATGTATTTCTGTCGGTGAGGCATTTTCTCTTTACTGATTGAAATAAATGCTCTATAAAAATAACCAGGAACATAAATCCACACTTTAGTGTAGGAGGCCATTGGTGAAATAGCTTTATCCACCAAATTGCAATTCATTTCTTCTCTGTTCCTCAATCACTACCACCCCCATCTGATGCGCAAACAACAAATGCTTAATTATTATTAATTACAGCATACTAATTAATTAAGACGCCAGACAAAGAATAACAATTGACAATCTTAAGCAAAATAGTACAAAAGATGGTCAGAGCAAGTAAGGCAGCTGAAAGTAGCGACACTATTCTAGAAAAATCTACGCAAAATTCATCACATAAGTGAATTGACAGATGATGGGTAATGCATTCAACTTCTTTTTTTCAGTTCGAATAAATAACACGGTGTACAATCTAGTAAGATATTTGGGAGAAAATGAGAAATGTATTTTGTGAATGGGGATGCTCGTGAAACACATGTCGAACGAATCACGTGTCAAAACAGCAACGTGTAACAAAATACGGATCTTTTGCTTACATATTCTCCTGGAGAACACCGAAGACGAAATAGGACACGAAGATTCCGACAAAACAGACGATAAACGTCTTCTTTTTATCAGAAACTCCCATTTGTTTGGACGTGAGTTTTTCCGCGTTTATGACAACGCTCTTCCACCCGTTTTCAGCCTGATATTTATCAGCCGGCATTTCCTTTGGCAGCTGCGTGAACGTATGTGGTGTAATCTGATTGGTCAGAACTAGGTCAGTATGCTGGTTCTCCAATTCCGGCTGTTCGCGTCATTCTATAGCGACGTTATTGACATGCAATAATCTCGATTTTGTTCATTTTTCACTAAATTGATTAGATAAAATTCGTCAATACCACTTGCCCCGCTTGAATGAACCCCACGTCATTTAAGTTCTCTGTGCAAGTTCTGTTCTAGCCCGGATTTTTATCTCTGATATTTTATTAGCCAGCATCGGGAACCGACTGTGATTCGCACGCTCTCTTTCAAAGAGGCGCTTCAGTCTCAGACAATGCTTTAACCAATGTAAAAAGCATACGTTAATTAACTTGTACTATTAATAAACTGGCCTCTGTCGTCAGTCTTCTATGTCTATGCAGCATCTGCTCTTGGAGCGGACTCCCAAAAGATATCCTCCTCACCTCAAACACCAAACATCTCTCTCCAGAAACACTTTTACATTACATTACATTATAATCGAGTCGCGCCACTGTATTTAACCCCTCGATCCTCCTTCTGCTCTCTAATCTGTTACTTTCACTCGCGACTCAAAACTGAGCTCTTCAAGTTATCCTGTAATTAAAGTTATAATTTGTGTTGTTAAAATTGTGGTGACAATTACTGTTTATTAAGTTGACTTGTTTAATTGAGTGAAATTCATGAATTTACGCATTTTTTCATGTTATGATGTGACGTCACATTTCTTTGATCCCATCTCCTCTCGTCACAACTGTGACTCTTCCCCACCTCATTTATGAGCGCCCCCATTGGATGGTACGACTGAGCCTTCACACGTACGATCTTCACCATAACCGATTACCAGCGTAGCACTATGCTGTGTCCTCGGTTTGATCTCCCTGAATTTGGACATGTTATCGGAATGTTCGAGTATAGGTCTATGTCTATCATTGTGGATTTTTTTTAATAGTAGCCTGTAGCGTAGGCGTATAGACTGGCTTCTCTGGCGCGTGGCTATTGTGTACGCTGAAAAATTGTCGTAGATTTAAATTAAAACAAGTATCAACCAATTTAATCACTTAAAGTGGTGATGCCTCCACCTATGCGTCCAAGGTTCGTTCACTTAAATTATTCTCTGCAACTGATCATTCGCGCGACGATCATAGCAAGTACAGTGTATGCTTCTCCAGGCTGGTGGCCTCTAGCGAAAGAAATTGACGAAACTCGCCAAGAAAGTCAAATGAACAGATTTAAACGATCCGAATTTCTCTGTATATGCTTTGTGTAGCTAAGAGAACACTAGCTAACGAGACCGACGTTTTTCAGGAATTAAATATTCCAACGATACAAAAAACAATTCTTTTTAAAATTAGTTATTCAAAAATTTTCCGATACCAGAATAGTCTATTTTCCCCAAAATCGCATATTTTCGAAATTAGTATATAGAAAACAACACTCTCTTTTGTTGATCAATGATTGATTATGCTACTATGGTGACACGCATGAATTATGAAATGGCGAGAAAAGACAAACATCATAATGATATAGATAATTCAGTGAAGGGTTGTAACCCAATAAATTTTATTGTTGAGGATGGCCACAGCTTTGGAAATATTAGCAAAAGGTGGCAGCTCTACAAGCCGTCTCTCTGTCTCTCTCTCTGTCACTGTCTCTCTCTCTGTCTGTCTGTCTGTCTGTCTCTCTCTCTCTCTCTCTCACACACACACACACACACACACACAAAGCCCAACATCCAAATCATCATCAGTTGTGGAAATAAAATTAAGGAAATATTAACTTGTATCAATGAATCACGGGCAATGCCTCTTTCGCATTTCTCTGGCAACTGGACCATTAGATATTCCTGAAAAATCTCTGAACAACACCTTTACACAGCGCAACGCTTGTGGATAAGCTTGTGCCCTATGCATGAGTAACTTTATAAGCTTGGATGACGATTAAGCTGCGCGACTTCGCTTATGTGGGCGCTGTAGAAATGTTGAGATTACGATCATTACGATTTAAAAAACATAGAATGCACAAACTACTGTGGTGATTGGGTCAACCTACAAGTTTTATGAGGATGTTAAAGTCAACGAAGCGACATTGGTGTCCAGCTTTGGAACTACTTGTAAATCCTTGGCATTTTCTTCGGTGGCTGGAGAACGGACGCATCCTCTGCCTGCCGCTTCTTGTTGACGGCTTTGTTGAAATCAAAGTGCCAAATCTTTTCAACATCCTCTTCCACATTTTTCTTTTTCAACAGATTGACGCTTCTATTGAAGTATTGAGGCAGCCTTCCTCTCCGAACGTTCTCACAAAGCCTCTCGAGACAGGAGAAGTATCTCTCCGCTAGATTCTCCGGTTGCCAGCTCTCGGGATCGGGATACTTCTCGCATTCCATAAACCAAACATTCTTTTAAAAGAAACAAAAACTATTCAGGCAGAATTACTATCATAGCCTACTTCATCCGAAATGTCAGCGAAGAGTAGAAAAACGGCAGAGTTGTTTATCTGCAACGAGAATTTATTTTAATTATTTGATTAAAACGTAATGACAAGTCTAAACTCTAAAGTAAATTGCATCTTATAAAGGATGCGCGCTGACGGACTTTAACTGATTAAGTAATTTGAGAATAGAAGTTTTGTGTTAGTGTTTTGGGGTGTTTGTGACCTAGAAGGCAAAAATGTTCTAGACCTTCTTTGTGCGTTTTATTTGAGCATAGCTACACTCTCCTTATCACTACATTACATAACCCTTTATTTCAGTAAGTCTTTAACCCATCCACATCGAATTAAAATCCTCCCCGATTGTATTCCATACCTTAAGCATATAAGATGTTAGAACCGGTTGATCTTTGCAGACGTTGTAGAAAACGGACTTCATGATGCGATGGACCTTCTTACGACATCCACGGTCCTCATCAATGTTTCCCACCAATATCTTTTCCAACTCCACAAAGCTGACATACCAGAAGAAAGGTTTTTTGGCAACGATGTTGATGCCCTTCTCCACGATGGCATCGACCTTTTCCGGTGGAGGCCAGGATGTATATGACACTGGCCTTGCTCTTTCAGACACTGGCCAACCCATTTTCGGTATAAACTCCAGTCGAGCTCGGATGATTATGGCCAAGTCAATGCTGACCGGATGTCTTTTGCCATCGTTTGTGGTCACCTCGGTCCGTAGAGTCAGTGCTGGACCATGGGCACCTCTAGACATGGTCAGGTCATCTGTAACGATCGTATGGGAAGTTTGTGTAAGTTTTTATGTTATAATAGATAATCATGTGTTAATATACTTGATAAGGTCAGGAACTCATGATTCTACTAGAGTTAGCACTAGAGTTAGCACTAGAGTTAGCACTAGAGTTAGCACTAGAGTTAGCACTAGAGTTAGCACTAGAGTTAGCACTAGAGTTAGCACTAGAGTTAGCACTAGAGTTAGCACTAGAGTTAGCGCATATTGTTCAAACCTCCGGATCAAATGCAAAAATGGCACTCAACTAAAAAGAAAACTAAGTTCCAAACGAAACTCTAAATGTAAAAAGTTAAGATTATTATAATGCCTGGCTATCTATAGTAATACAGCTTCACCGTTCAGTTTCAGCGTCTTTAATGCATCTTGTAGCAGGGCCTTGAATCTGCATTTCACCAGGTGTGGTATCAAATCTCCATCGAACTGTAGGCTTTCGGGGTCTGAGTCATTTAAGTCTGAGTCATCGTAGTCTGAGCCATCGTAGTCTGAGCCATCGTAGTCTGAGTCATCGTAGTCTGAGCCATTGTAGTCTGAGCCACAGGAGTCTGAGTCACTGGAGTCTGAGCATGGCCTACGGAGAGTGACCCTTAAATATCCGAATCCTGGATGTAGCAGACTGACATCTTTCCGGACAATCTTAAAGTTCTTTCGAAGCGACAAAGTGTCATTTTCCTCTGAATCCTCGAATCCATAATACACAGGCTTCTTCCGGTTCGTCCAGAACAGTTGATTGAATGGATGATTGGAATCTTCGTTTGGTTCGAGTTTAAATACGACGCTGAAGTCGTAATCTCCTTTCGTGTTGACAGTCAGTCCTTGTGTGGAGCTACCGACGCGAACGATTTCCTTTCCGAAGCGTTCGTCTTTGGCGTTTATTTCGACCAACAACTTTTCAACGAGCGGCAGAACGTGTCTACTGATCAAGTTACTCTTCTCGCGGTCAACGGGAACGAAATCTGAATGATATCTGTTCAAGATGGAGTTCCAATATCTGTAATCAGGCTTAGCGACATCGGTAGGCCTACCACCAAACGAGTGCGACCAATTCGTTACTTCTGCCAATGGACGTTTTAGCGTTGAGTACATCTTCAAAGTAGCCAACTCTCCACTTATATAATAATCTGTAATACCGGAATTCTAGCTTTCTTCAACTTTGAAACAATCCGGCTTGAAATTTGCGCGTCTCCCAAACCTACAGATTATAGATTGGCCGATAATGTAGGCGAAGAGAGCCTATTGGTTGTTAGAAATCAGTTCATAGTCCAGTGCGTCAACAGGGTCCAATAGAACTTGCCTAAGGCTGAGTTGTAGACAACAACGTTTTGAGCCCATGTCAAGGCCTATGATTGTTAGCGAATGTCTGCGCATCCAGGTGTTGATTCTCAACGCGACCCAAATTTCTAATTTCCCGTGTCAGGAAAAACCCACAGAAAACCACGCGTTACATAACCCGTCCAGCGCAGCAGAGTTGGGCTAAGAAAGTAATCGACGTCGAGTATTTGGCCAATAACTCAAACAGTTCTCTTTGCAATACAATACAGTTAACTGTAGGTTGATATTGCCCTTCTTACAATTAGTTCAGAAGTGTACCAGAAGCGTCAATCCCCTCTGACTCTGAGTGATGGAGGCAAACCCTCTGGTCTCAAGCTAGGAAGGCAAGATATTCCTCTATAAAACACAAAAAAATTCCCCACCCCAACGTGAAATTGGAGGCATTTGACTCCGGACCATCTATCTATTTGGACGCCTCTGACGGCGCAGACGCAGTTATGAAGTGATAATAGGCCTACATAATGTTCTATGCGCTAAGGTATAAATGTTGTTCTATTTTGAGTTACCAGAATGGATGATAAGTGGGAATGAGAGGAAAAAGAAGAGGATTGAACGAAGTGATGAACATTTTCACCCGTTAATTTATGTTTATAACTTTATAATCCACTTAACAGGGCGACAATTAATACGAATGAACACATTTTCAGGGAAATTGTACCTTAACTATATTATGCTAGCAAACTGACTTCAATAAAATAAGTTTATATCATCCACATTTTTCTCAGTATATATGACATGCTAACGAGCATTGTTTTACAACAAACACCACTACAACATTACGATCACCTCCTCCACCACCGCCATTAGGCCCACCACCTTCACCGCCACCACAGGCACCACCACAACACCACTTCCACTTTGTACGATGACCTTGTTACCCAGAAAAGAGCACTGACATATGCATCAACTGCGACAACTTTTGCCTGAGTTCCGCTTCTATTTGCTACTCATACAAAACAGATTATAATTGTGATTATTCCCGTTCTTGCTAATTGTAGCTTTATAAGACTACAGACGTACGCCACACTATCTACCACCATGACGACAGTCGCCTTAGCAACAGCATTCATGGCGGAATTCAATACAGCAATGCTCGATTAAGCCTATAACGTATACTCAACCAAATTGCACGCACGTCCTGCTGAAGATTCAACTGAAAAGGACGTTGAAATGCAATTGATTAGAATGTTCTACGCTCAGAGAGAGAACAAAAGATCGACAGATCGAATAATAGCAAGTATCTCTAAATCCATTTGAGAGAAACTACAAAACAAGCGACGACAGCGCGTAGAAAATAAATACGAGAAGAATAAACGAAGATTAATCGTCTAAATGCACTTAATTTTTGCAATTGGCAGTGGTACTGGCAGTTTCGACAACACATCAACCTATCTCCTTGGATCATCACCAGGAACCAGGGTCAAACGCGGGTCAACCCTCAACAGCAACAACTGATTCTAATTATAGAATGGGGAGATTCCATACTGCTATGTTGCCAGGCAACCGCCTCGATCCTGGTTCTTGATAGACCCCAATAATAAAGTTCCAAGTCAAAATTAAACCCCTTCGTCTAACAAAATCAGTCGTTCGTTAATTATTAATGACACCAGAGATAAATGCAGAAGGTGTCAGTCTGTGAGTAAGAGGCATTGGAGAGTCGAGCGGGGGCGCCACTATGAGAAGCAGACGGGCCCAATCTCGAGTCCAAAGGCCTGGTCGCTGTCCCCAATGTCCGCAGGAGCAAAGTCCTCGATTGGCAGACGAGTTGCTTTGTCCATCTCAAATTCAAAGACGGTCTTTGACCACTCTCTCTTCCGGTTCTACAACAGAGCCAAGACAACATTACGTACCACAAAGTACCAAAGTTACACTTACAAGTAAGTACCATAAAGTACCACAATTACACTCACAATTAAGTACAGTGCGTACTAAAAGCACAACTAAGATAAAGTATTCCTACCATAAAGTATCATAAAGTACCGACAGTACACTTACTATAAAGTACCACAAAGGTGCTGAAAGCTAATTTGCTGAAAGGTAAAGTATACCCAAATCACACTTACCATAAAGTATATTATGGAAGTGCATTTACCATAAAGTGACATGACAGAACCAAGGTAAATTTACTAGAAAAATACCACAAAGATACCAAAACTATATCTACTGTCAAGTAAAGTACCAATAACACATCCAGTTTCCATAAAGCACCATACAGTAAATAACGTATTTTTTCCTTTCAACAACGCAAGATTGATGCTGGTATTTCACAAAATAGACAGTTGTTACAAAATGCTTTGTTTCTTAGATCAGGCGCAGTCGAAGTGAGCAGGTCAGATTATAATTATTTTATTGAATAAGATTAGATAGGAGAGAGACAGAGTTGATGAGAATTGGTTCATACTTTGCATCCATCAACGGAAACCTTGTACTGATACTTTGGTCGAGTCGTTCCTACGATTTCGTGATCGTCGGCAGAGGAGAAGATGATCGCTTTCTTGTAGGATTTTCCGACGGAATCGTAGAATGCAATTGATTTGCGACAGTGATAAGTTATGTTCTGATAGACGCTCGAACTCAGCATTTGCAGGAACTGAAGCTGTGAGGCATCAGCAGCATATGTGAACTAAAACGACAATCATTCAGTCAATCAATCAATCAATCAATCAATCAATCAATCAATCAATCAATCAATCAATCAACCAACCAACCAACCAACCAACCAACCAATCAATCAATCAATCAATAAAACGTGCACTGAATCAAATAATCAACCAATCACTCATTGTTACTGATAGAATTGGCCGAATACCTTGGAGTCTATGTTTTCAACTAATTCACATAGAAAGAAGAATGTGTGTGTGTGCGTGTGTATGTATGTGTGTGTATGTGTGTGCGCACGCGTGTGTGTGTGTATGTGCGTGTGTGTGTTCGATTACCAGGAATCCATTCTTCATTTCTTCGCCAAACCACATCCTGCGTCTTGGACCCGAATACCAGGTTCCTTTGGACACCTTTCAAGTCAATAAAAAACAAGAAATCATTTTACAATTATAAATAGCAATTTAAATATCACCACTTTAAGATAAAGTCAATCGTTGCTGGCCTGTAAGATTTTAAATACAATTAAGAAGAGGCAAAACAGGAAACGAGAAACGTGAAGACCCGTCACGTCAACTGGGCCCACGCACAACCGTAAAGCCAGCCAAGAGGATTGCCATGCGTAATCAAGCACTCAATACAATTTATATAGCGCATGTTCTAGATGACAACTCAGACCCAGTCACAGAGGAAAATCTTGAGAAGTTTATGGAAAAGCCAGACAGGTCGCTCGGAAAAGAGCGCAGGTCAGATGGGAAACTGTTCCAAAAACACCAGAACCAACAATTGCAAAAGCTGCATTCTGTCTGGTGGCAGTGTGAGCATGTAGATCCAAAAGTCACCTCTGGAGGCCGAGCGAAGGAAGTGATGAAGGAGATGACGTTGACTGTGCTGTGTATAAGCCAACATTCAGAAGCGATGGCAGTAGTCATTGATTTGACAATGAAGATTTCAAGAAGACCCAGTTTGCGGTAGATGCACTCATCAAAGTCTAGTTGTCTAGTGACAGGTACACGACTGCAAGTGGAATAGAAGTTATCCTAAAACAATGTCTGTTCTGGTGAGGATTTGAGCCAATGACCTCTTGGTTGATTGTACATAACCGAAATACACCTTCTCGTACCCACATTTAAGACTACATGATGACGACATGATGACGACGATGATGATTTTGATGACGACGACGACGCCAACGACGATGATGATGATGATAGTGATGTTGAAGGTGATGATGAAGGTGATGTGCATATAATTATATACCGATCGTGGATTGGCTGCTATGCATGTCTTTCTGGCTTTGATATCACAGTGAGCTTCAAATGCATCCGATGGATTTCCCTGATTTGGATCGATCCAATAAACTCCTACAAACAATCAGACAACAACGAAAAATAAATAAACAGAGAGATAGAAAAACAGAGGAAGATGGACAGACGGAGGGAGAGACAGACAGACAGACAGACAGATATATATATATTATGTATATATATATATATATATATATATAGAGAGAGAGAGAGAGAGAGAGAGAGAGAGAGAAATAATCGGAAATTCACCCCAATAAATTATCTATACCCTAGTCTAACATTTTGCCCCATACACACTCCTCTAATAGACCAACTTCAACTGAATAATTGCCTAATTCAAAGTTCGAACTGCTGTCTGTTATAAACGCCGTTATTAAGACATACGTAGGTCTCGCATAAAACAGAGGGAATTAAGGAGTACGTAATGTCGAACCGCTTTTGAATTCCGGATGAGCAAGAGCAAGATCCTTGCAGGATCGTATTGGAGCCGTCTTTGTTCCTTTAGCATCCTTCACGGAATCCAGAAACTTGCCAATGCGCTTCATCGTTCGATATTCGTCCTATTAACACAAATGAGATAATTCAATACACGAGAGTGAGTAGTTTTAGCTTTATTGAACCACTTTCAAACGCACTGAAGGGAGATCATGTACACGTATCAGCAGTCAAGCAGTCACAAAGCAAGGGGAGAGGATTGAAGAGAGAATTGAGGAGAGAATATAAGAGAGAATTGAAGAGAGAATTGAGGAGAGAATTGAGGAGAGAGTTGAAGAGAGAATTGAGGAGAGAATTGAGGAGAGAATTGAGGAGAGAATTGAAGAGAGAATTGAAGAGAGAACTGAGGAGAGAGTTGAGGAGAGAATTGAAGCGAGAATTGAGGAGAGAATTGAGGAGAGAAATGAAAAGAGAATAGAGCAGAGCATCTTCTTACGCTATTGGCATTGTCTTTGGCTGGATCATCACCCTGCTGAAAACAACGACAACAAACAACGTCGTCAACAATAAGTCACAGACAATAGTCTAAATGGCAAAGAACAACATGCAACAATGCAAACTGGACAAACAATGCGAATGAACAATAATGTGAATTGACACAGCAAATAAACAGTTTAAACGGATATATATTAATAAGCATGTGAAGTACACATGTGATGTAAATAACATAAAATAAATAGCGAAAACAAGCAATATGAGATAAAAATTCCTAATGTATGTGTAAGATAGAATTGAAATAAGATGATACGTACTAGGAATGGGTCTGGTCCCTTTGGTCGTCCGTATCCCACTGCTCCCCAGTCTTCTCTGTAGGCAGAAGCACCATCTCCACCAGTCTAAACAAACAAACATTATGTGTAGGTTTGTATCTAATGTATTTATACAGGAAAATAATGTAAATGAGTAAATGACTCTGTCTGTCCGTCTGTCTGTCTCAATCAATCAACCAACCAATAAATCAATCAATCAATCAAAGATACTTGATATAGCGCCCCTTCAAGATATCTACTCAGAGGCGCTGTCTGTCTGTATGTCTCTCTCCCTCTCTTTCAAAGTTTCCAACCCGATCACACAGCCTTACGTGCAGATATTCAAGCAGCTGATCGTCAATTCCACACAACATAATTCCTTTAAAAACTAAGAAATCTCGATAGAATCTTTCCTTCAAAACAGCTGCTGTGGTCGTTCTCAGCAGGAAAATGTACAAAGCGATGAAACTAAACGAGATCTAGTTTGGCTGAGAAAATCAAAACTGGATTAGAATTGAATAACTTACAGAGGGTCCTGGAGGCCCAGGTGGACCAGGTGGACCCTGAAACAACAACAGCAACCAATTGATCAATAATTCATCCATTAAAAATTGATTTAGCATCCCTTCAAGGTGACTACTCAAAAGCGTTCTAAACTAGAGCCTGAACAAATAGTTTGAACGATTTAAGTAACAGAGAAAGGACGCTCCAAACCCTAATGAATACCTCAGAGAATGCAAGGCTATATATTCCTAAGACACATCGCCGTTAAATAGCAACTACTACTAACAGTACTTTCAGTCACCAGACTATATATGATGCAGTAAGGCGACCTTTGGTAGGAAATGATACTTATGAAATGAAGCAAGAGTTCGACGGAAGTCAAGCCCAACTCACTGGTCGTCCGCTGGGGCCAGGAGGTCCTTTCGAGCCCTGCAACAACCAGAAAAAGACAAATCAACGGTCATTTTAATAGAATCAATTCAAATCCAATCTAAGCAGTTATGTAGTCAGATTAGCATTGTCACTAACAGACGTTTGAGTAAGGACTCCTTCTTTCACAATTGCTCAACTCGCTATCGATTGATGATTCGTCAACAATATTGGCTCTAAATAAATGTTTAATAATAATGATGATGATAACAGTTTCACTAATCAATAAATCAAGTACCCTAATCTATGCAATTTATATTTTGCCTCTTCCAGATTCATACTAATAATAATCCCAATAATAATGAAGCTGATGATGAATTATTGAAATAGTCAAAAGTCCTTACGGCTGATCCTGCCGTTCCAGGTGGTCCGTCTTTTCCAGGAGATCCTGTAATTCCTCTTTGGCCAAGGTCACCCTGAAGGGCGGAGAAGACAGAGAACAATCGATTAATCGACAAAATGCCTTTTTTTATTCTAAAAATGATTTGTATAAAAATAAAGATTATAATAATATGATGTATAATAATAAGGATGATGATGTTGATGGTGATGTTGACGATTATGATCATATTTATGGAGCTGATGATGATGACAATTTGATGCTGATGATGCCACTGATAACTATGACGACGATGAATAATGATGCTGATGTTGATGATGGTTGTTGATGATGATGCTTTTGTGGCAAACGATGATGATGATGATGACGACGATGATGATGGTGACGATGATATATTTATGAAACACGCAGTCGATAGTTACATTGAAACATGTAATGCAAATGTAGATGAAGGTAAGTAGATCTGTTTTAAATTAAATGCTACTCACCCTAGCTCCGTCTTGACCAGGTGGTCCAGCGGGGCCTGGGCTTCCAGGGTCACCCTAAAACAGACACATGTCCAATGCACAGGGTGAGACATATATATCACAAAGAAATCAACTCTACAAGTCATGTGAAAACGAATGTCACAGCCTCTCTATCACCTTCTCAACAACATAACAACACAAGCGTCATCATTACAACCCTACCATTGGTCACCATCGTCGTCATTATTACATTAATCATCATCCCATCATCATTGCCATGATTAATATATATATATATAATCATCTTTATAATTATAATTATCATTATCCTCACCATCATCATCATAACCATGACTACCATCATCACAACTCCCACCACTACCAGGGCCATACCCTCTGCCCCATAGCAACAACATCTCCCATCCCAAAAAAGGTACAAACGAAGATTAGAAACTGATAGTTCTTACTGGATATCCTGGACCTCCCTGCATTCCAGGCATTCCTGGCCATCCAGGGTCACCCTACAATTGAAACAAACACCATTCAGATTGTTTGAAAACTGTCAAATGACTTAAGACCGAAATCAACGTCAAGCAATATTTGATGAGCCTGTCTCTAAACTATAAATGACAGCTTAAAATAACAATGGGAATAATCACCTTTTCTCCACGTTCTCCGTTGTCTCCTTTCATTCCGCGTTCGCCAATAGGACCCTGAAATAAATGACAAAAGCACCGACGATTACAATAGGCAATTCGGATATGATTGATTGTCTAACTTGCTCGCTGATGAAGACACGACAATTATAATAAACTGATAATAAATAATGGTCATTGAAGATGATGATTACGATTAATTATAATTATTATTATCACGAACATTCTGAGCGTGTGCAATGTCAGATAAAAGTACGAATTGGAGGCGAAAACGGTGACAAAATTTGATGGAAATGACGATGAAAATGAAGTTTGAGAAGGTATGCGGTGTTTCTCTGGAGAAGACCTACCGTTGGTCCAATGGGTCCAGTAGGACCAGATACTCCAGGTAATCCAGGTTCACCCTGTTTCAACAACAACAGATCATCTTAGCAGTCATCTGAAACCATCCATCCATCCATATATCCATCCAACATCCATCATTTTCACACATACTCAATCAAAACAAATTCGAAAGGCAAGTAAGATAGCAGTGGAGAATGTGTCTGTGCATATTACCCTCTCTCCACGTTCTCCAATTGACCCCGGTGCCCCCGGCGGACCAATCAATCCCTAAAAGACAAAGGCACACAGATAAACTCATCATGCAAAGACCATCTCATATGGCACAAGAGGAGAAAGAGGAGAAAGAGAAGAAAGAGAAGAAAGAGAAGAAAGAGAAGAAAGAGAAGAAAGAGAAGAAAGAGAAGAAAGAGAAGAAAGAGAAGAAAGAGAAGAAAGAGAAGAAAGAGAAGAAAGAGAAGAAAGAGAAGAAAGAGAAGAAAGAGAAGAAAGAGAAGAAAGAGAAGAAAGAGGAGAGGAAAACTATAAGTGACTTACGCTGCTATAGTGACCGAATAACTTATTTAATACCCACATGTAATAAGTAACCTAATTAGCCAGTTAATAGCCACAGGTAATATTCAACCTAATTAGCCAGTCAATACCCAAAGGTAATAAGCAACCAGATAAATTAATTACTAGCTACAGGTAATAAGAACCTAATAAGCTAAATTTATAGAACCTTTTGGACAACCCCACTGATTTGAAGCAGCGCTCGTGAATAAGCTGGTGCCCTGTGCTCGTCTTTCGAGTGACACTTTAGAAGTTTTGATGTTACGATTACGATTAAAGATGCCCGATTATGAAGACAGTATTCTAAGGGGGAAGAGCTTTGCCTACCGGAGTTCCAGGTATTCCCGGTTGTCCGGGTGATCCAAGAGGCCCCGATGGACCCCTCTCTCCAGTTCGACCTGGAAGACCCGGCAGACCGTCTTTTCCATCGCTTCCCTAAAACAGGAGACAAAGCTATCATCAAAACAACGCAGACAACGTTTAGTAAAAACAAAATCAAAATATAATTATCAAGCCAGTGCAACAGCAAGGGTTAGTTTTATAGCGCCTTTAGTTTATTGGACACGGTGGGCAAATGGTTAGAGAGTTCGCTTTGTAGTACAAAGTACGATCCTCCTCTTCCTCTTCCTCCACCTTCTCCTCCTCAACCATTTGCTGAGATTCTAAAGGTACGTCTATCATCCTTCAATCCGTTCAGAACTTAACAACAAGGCTCATTGCTAGTCTCCCTCGCTACCCCCACATTCCAGCCAGATACCCGACAATGACTTCCCTTTATCTCTCGCATCCAATACAAGATACTGCTTCTAGTCTCAAAATTATAAGAACTCAACAGAGGTTAGCTCCTAAACATAATTATGACTAATGCAAAAACCTCAGTCTGCTGTTTCTTCCCTCAATCTCCGATCTGCGGATCGACTTCACCTCATTGTTCCCAGGGAAAGGACTTTTATTACAATGCACCGTGCCTTTGCCGTCGTGGGCCCATCTGCGTAGAATGACCTGCTCGCAAGCCCTAGCACGATTTGAATCGAAGTCCCACACACATCCCTTCGTTGCTTGAATACTTCTTTATTTCCCTGGGACTGTCACACTGATTAGCTAGCAGTGAAATAGGCGTGATGTGATTTCTCATATACGATCAGATACATTAATGATAATGATAGTTATAGTAATTGTAAAGTATCTGTTCTTTATTGAAGTGAATCTGATGAGTTAACTTACGCCCTGTCCTCTTTCTCCTGGATGTCCTGGGGCTCCAGAAATGCCCGCCTCTCCCGTAAGACCCCGATCTCCAGCATCTCCCTCATCCCCAGGCGGACCAGGTTCACCCTTCGTGACACAAGACACAATCACACAATTCAAAATTATATAATTATTATTCAGACAGAAACAAAAAAACTCAATCAAACAATTGATTTGCTAATTAATGATTTCTTTTATCGACCGGAAGTTCAAAAAGACCGACAGAGATCGCAATCAACGCATTGTTTTAGATCGGTGAAATAATTAAAACTACGCAAGAACCTTTTATCAGAGTCTGTCTCACTATTCCTTTACATTAAACAAGCGATAGAAAACGATGTTCAGAGTTTGTGGGCTACTGCTGCAAATCAATAATACGATTTTACGACAGTTATCGGGAAATATTGATAATAGTAGTAAAAAATGACAAGCTAATACTAGGACAAATAATAAGTTAATAATTATAGGTAGCTACTAGGTTAATGTTAGAAAAATAATAAGTTAGTAATCGGAAAAATAGTAAGTTAATAGGAAATATAACAAATTGATAATATGAAAAAAGTGAGTCAATAATAGTAAACTATAAAGTTATTTGGAAATACGATAAATTAATAATGAGAAAATATTAAGTTAATAGGAAATAAAATAGATTAATAATATGGAAAATATCAAGTCAACAATTGGTACAAAATATGCCTCCGAGAAATGACGCATACTTACGATTGGACCGGATGGGCCATATGGCCCTGGTTCACCCCTTGCTCCATGCAAGCCAACTAGCCCCCTCTCGCCCTGTTGACCAGGGGCACCAGCTGGCCCCGCAGGACCCTACAATCCAAATGTGTCATCAGCTGTATCAATCTTCAACTCAAACAATCGCCGTTAACGTCTGGGACCACTGACATTGCATAATGAAATTACATTACATAACATAAATTTGGAAATGATATTTGTTCCACATAGGTCATGACAACAACGATAATGACGATGACAATGACACGCGATAATGATAATAATGACGATAATAATGTTCATGCTGCTCGTGATGATGACCATGATGATCTTATCATGTCATATTATATGGACCAATAGCAACTTGCAGAAAGCTATTCAGAGATGAAGCATATGATGATGCTGGTGGTAGTGATGATGGTAGTGATGATGATGATGATGGTGGTGGTGGTGATGATGATGGTGATAGTAATGGTGGTAGTGATGATGATGATGATGGTGGTGGTGGTGGTTATGATGATGGTGGTAGTGATGATGATGATGATGGTGATAGTAATGGTGGTAGTGATGATGATGATGATGGTGGTGGTGGTGGTTATGATGATGGTGGTAGTGATGATGATGATGATGGTGATAGTGGTGGTGGTGGTAGTGATGTTGATAATGGTGAGGTCAAGATCTGCCTTACGTCTGGTCCTTCCTCTCCTTGTTCTCCCTTCTCTCCATCTCTTCCAGGCTCTCCATCTTCTCCAGCCTCTCCCGACTTCCCAGGCTGACCCGGTTCTCCTCTCGCTCCCTTTAAGCAGAAAACAAGTTCAACCGACCTACAATAGTTGACCTTCTGTGGTGACCCAATTAAACTTCAACAATTCCGAGAAATTCACGTACGTATGTGAAAATGGAGGCCACACTAACAAAGGTCTAGAGAAGCAGACACTGCTCTGGTCGGAACGATCACGGACATCAGTTGTCTGGTGAATAAAGCCACTGTAAATGTATGTTGCAAATAGTGACTTATATAGAGACGACGACTAATCTATCCACATTCCACTGCTGGAAACGAGAGACTTAGTACTGAGTCGTTGTCGGATGGAGAACAGACCGACAGACCGACAGACAGACAGACAGACAGACGGAATAGTAAACCGAGAACACTCGTTGACCAAGAACAATTCTTAAGTGAAGCAAACGGTCGACATATATGCAATCAGACGATCTAAAATGAAAGTTAAACTGATGAGATGGAGAGAAGAAGATGTCGAAGAAGGATGAAGTCCTTACCCTCGGTCCCTCCTTTCCTGCCGGTCCAATGGGGCCCGGCTGTCCAGGGCCCCCTGCTGACCCGGATGGTCCTGGCGCCCCAAGCCCACCTGTTGGCCCTGTCTCACCAACTGAACCTACGATACCCTTAGTGCCCGGTTGGCCTTGGTTGCCCTCTTTACCCTGAGGCCCAGGTGGCCCTCTCTCCCCAACGGAACCCTGAGGCCCTGGAAGACCCTGGAATAGCACAACAACGACGTAAATGTAATACAACTGAACGTATTTATATAGAGCCACTGTATCTGCAACAAATGGAAATCTTTATAAAACAATCGATTGTTGGAGCTTAATTGAAATGAATCACTAAACCAGTCTATATTTAGATGACTCACTAATTTACATTCTCATTGCATCTAAATATAGACTGGCTTGTCAGTCAGTCAGTAAGTCAGTCAACCAAAAGACCAATCAACTGGACGGACAATCAGATAGACCATAAACGTTCCAATAATGAAGACAGATTTACATATGAAGCGAATGAATGAAAACAAGAAGTTCAACAGCCAATAAATCATTGAGCAATCAAATTAATCAACAGACAATTTAATAGATGAATCAGGCAATCAATCATTAAGCCATTCAATCAATCGAACAGCCAGTCAATAAGTGAGCCAGGCATTCAATCATTTATCCAGTCAATCAATCATTAAGCCATTCAATCAATCAAGAGGAAATCCTTTCAGACTAGAAGCGATGATTGAAGGTCTTACCGTTTCTCCTGGGAATCCTGAACTTCCTCTGTCGCCTGCTGGACCAGGAGGACCCTTCAAAGGAAAAACCAACAATGATAATCGTATAACGTCATTATTCATATCCATCCCTCTGTCCGCCATAAATAAAATACGTTCCATAATAACATAATAAGTTCCAAAATAAGCAAAATACGTTCCATAATAACATAATAAGTTCCAAAATAAGCAAAATACGTTCCATAATCACACGATGAGTTCCATAATAAATAAAATACGTTTCTTGATAACATAATGAGCTCCATAATAAACATAACATATTCCTTATTAACACGAAAAATACGTGTAGTCATTGCAGCTGACTTTAACTGGGATGACATTAAACACTTATCAAGTTGTGACCACAGAGAAGTTCAACTCACCACCAGTCCAGGAAGTCCCAGAGAACCGAGCGGTCCTTGCTCACCCCTCTCTCCAGTGGGACCGGGGCTACCCGCGGGGCCAATTGGCCCCGGAAACCCAGAGTCACCTTTGGTAGCTGAGAAGCCTGTTGGTCCTCCGGTGCCCGGAAGTCCTCTCTGGCCCTAATCAGGAGAAACACCAGCGACGAACCATTGTAAATCAAACGCACGACAGGTGAGGTAAGCATTACATCATCAAGTGTCTGAGTAATTGAGATACTAAGTGCCTGGTGACGGTAAATGATAAGACAAATGGAGAAGGTAATTGATAAAGGTAAATGATAAAAGTAAATGGATGAGGTAGTTGAGAAAGGTAAATGTGGAACGTAAATTGTTGAAGTGCAACACTCGTTTACATGTCACTGTAGAGATTCCGTAAAAGAACAAAGGTAATGGTGTTACCGGTCAATGTCTTGTTTACAGTCAACAACAGTCAAATAGAATGCTTCTCTGTCTCTGTCTCCGTGACTGCTTCTGTCTCTACTTGGTTCTGCCTATCTGTCTGTCTGTCTGTCTGACTGTCTGTCTGTCTGTCTGACTGTCTGAAGTAGCGATTTAAAATTGTTCCTTTCTTCTTTCTCGGTCTTTCAATGTGTATGTATCTAGAGATATTGATGAGAAATTATAGACAGAGGTCAAAAGGTAAACTGAGGAACTAACTGTCACATGTACTTACTGGTTCGCCATCTTTTCCAGGTTCTCCAGGTCTTCCTTTGCCTCCTGCGGCTCCCTACAGAAAACCATAAGGCATCAGTCAGTCAAAGACCACCAACAGGGAACCATATAATTAGTAATAGCTCTCACAAATAAGGAACCAACTTACAAGTTTCGAGCAACAAAGAAGCATGCTCTGAGTTGCTAACGAACGGGGAATCTTAATCTTGCGTGAAAACAACATAAACAGGGAACCAGACTCTGAATTTCTGGCATCATCAGCAGAGAACTACGTTCTGAGGAGTAATTTCTTTGCTCCAATTGGTTGATGAAAGACCACAGACACAGTGCTCGTCACTTAACGCTGCTTAGTTTTCAAAGAACAACGCTTAGCAACTTATAAATAAATACAATAAATGAAAGACGGTGATAAGAAGAGGGGAGTGTTGATCCATTTGGAAGAGCACTTACGTTGTCGCCTTTTTCACCGGATGATCCAGACGCACCCCTCTCACCAGGCAAACCCTGATGGCAACAAAAAGAAAGAAAAGAAGACTTAGGACATGGCATAATAATCATTTGACAGAGACAGGACAGTTACAGAGTTACACGAGTTTACATAATTGCTTTACAAAAGCAGTCTTCTTCCTCTTTCACTTTTCTCAAAACCTGCTTCTTCTCGCAGGGTTTTCGCGCTGGCAGCGCTTCTGAACGGTTTACTCTACTGGAGGCGCTCTATAAATGCTTACATACAATACAATAAAGTTCGTTATGCATAAAAAGCAGTAAATGCTGCGGCTTCTGCTGCTGCTGCTGCTGATGGCGTTTATTACGACTACAACTACTGCAACGACAACGACGATGACGTCGAAATTCGTTATATTGTTGAATAAATTAATCTCTCTTATCTGCTCAGTTTGGTCGGGGGCACTCCTGAGCAGATGCTCTTGAATGGGAGCTATATAAATCATCCAAATAAACAAATGGGTAAATGATATTATGATGAGCTGCTTACGCCGGGGCCGGGTGGTCCCGTTGTACCCGCTTCGCCCTTGTCACCGGCCTTACCCTAGAAAAAGTCAAGACAACAAAGATCAACAGTACCTCATATATTCAAATTATATTAATCTAATTCGACATAATACGTTTCTTAATGACATAATTTGCTTCATAATTGACATAATACGCTCCTTAATAACTTAAAATGTTCCATAATAGACATATGACCTAATAAGTTCATACTGCGTTCTTTAATAACGTAATGCATTGCATACTAAACAAAATACGCTCCTTAATTAAGAAAATGAAGCCGCTGAAACTTCGTGTACCCATGGCTGCCCCAGGGATTGCTTAAGGGGATGCCAAAACACAAATGAAATTAGTCAACCTGGTCGTATAACTAACTTCTTCTATGACAGCTAATTGCCAGATTAACGATTAAATATCACCTTGTTTGGCAGAAATCATCCTAGCAATAAATTAAGGTAATAGCATCAAGTAATTAGCAATTGGTCAAAGTAATATTATTAATTACTATGCAATTAACCACGTAAGATAATTAGATAAAACAACTCAACGATGCAATTCTTGTATTTCCATCCAATGATAGCATATTGTTTAGCGCTCGTGAATAAGTCAGTGCCCTGCGCTTAGGTTTCATGCGATGCTTTAGACATAATGGAGTTTATTACGATTGCAAAGTAAGACAAACTTTATGAGGGACACATTCCAGGTTCCAATAATTTCCTGCCGTCTTACCTGCTCCCCATCTTTTCCGTCCGGGCCAGCTGGTCCTCGCTCTCCAGGAAGACCTCGGGGTCCTACCGGGCCCCTTTCACCCGAAGGTCCTCTCTCACCCTGTCAGGAACAAACCAGATTTATAACTCATCAGGTGATTATCTTCAGACTTCTATTATTAATCAAATTTTGTCTTCATAAATGTAACGTAATCAAACATTTATATAGCGGACCTTCAATAAATATACTCATTTGCACCATCTGCGCTAACCTATGATGTTAAATGTCATGAAAAAGGAATATCTTACAGCAGTTGGCAAAACTATGCACAGTAAGCTGAAAGTCACCAGTGATGGGTCCACGCAAATGCGTGGAACCAACCAACGGATTCCCGTCGACAGCTGACAGATGGCATGGATGTTCAGAGTCTCAATGCGAAGTTGCGTCGATAGGGTAGAGCGACGACATACGCACACACAGACAAACACATGGACGCGTACGTAACCACGTACCTACGCACATGCATATGGAGCTAAAAATAATAGAATGGTTAAAGGATAGTTATCGACGTACGGTAGGCCCTGGTTGTCCAATGGGTCCTGGTGGACCGTCTGGTCCCCTTTCTCCAGTCTTTCCACCCTCTCCAGTCGGTCCTGGAGCGCCAGGCAATCCCTGCGAAATAATCCAAGGTCAAGGTCAAACAGGTTCTCCCATGCAACACAGTTTAATGCATCAATAGATAATCTACAGGTGATCCACGACGGCTGCGTCAAGTCAGAGGGATATTGTATGAAGATATGAAGATGGAGAAACAGTTTCCTAGAGACCAGAGAGAAAGAGAGAAAGAGAGAAAGAGAGAAAGAGAGAAAGAGAGAAAGAGAGAAAGAGAGAAAGAGAGAAAGAGAGAAAGAGAGAAAGAGAGAAAGAGAGAAAGAGAGAAAGAGAGAAAGAGAGACAGAGAGACAGAGAGAAAGAGAGAAAGAGAGAAAGAGAGAAAGAGAGAAAGAGAGAAAGAGAGAAAGAGAGAAAGAGAGAGAGAAAGAGAGAAAGAGAGAAAGAGAGAAAGAGAGAAAGAGAGAAAGAGAGAAAGAGAGAAAGAGAGAAAGAGAGAAAAGAGAGAAAGAGAGAAAGAGAGAAAGAGAGACAGAGAGACAGAGAGAAAGAGAGAAAGAGAGAAAGAGAGAAAGAGAGAAAGAGAGAAAGAGAGAAAGAGAGAAAGAGAGAAAGAGAGAAAGAGAGAAAGAGAGAAAGAGAGAAAGAGAGACAGAGAGACAGAGAGACAGAGAGACAGAGATGGAGACAGACAGAGACATGCAATCCATCTGCGGGGTGACCTGTGCCACTAAGAAATCTTATCCAATACAATGCAAAACCGATACAATGTCTCTTATAGTTAAGATCAGACAGAGGAAAGTGAAGACCAGAGTCATAATCAGAGTCATAATTAGAGTCATAATCAGAGTCATAATCAGAGTCATAATCAGAGTCATAATCAGAGTCATAATTAGAGTCATAATCAGAGTCATAATTAGAGTCATAATCAGAGTCATAATTAGAGTCATTATCAGGTGAAACAATCCAAAAGATTCGTCTGTTAAGGCAGAGAGTCAGCAGGATATATATATATATATATATATATATGGTTGAAAGGAATTATTTGAAAGAGATATGTGTGGAGATGTTGTCGCTGTTGTTTTTTACCCAGTTAAAGTATTAAAGCTACTACAGCCATGATGAATCCATGGGTAGGCCTACAGCGCAATAGGAGACAAGAGAAGTAGAGGCGGCGATTTCGTTTGAGAAGTGAGGGACACCAAATGAGTGGGGTAAGAAATGTGGGGGACATACGTATGACGCGTCTGCTCTCGGTAACAGATAAAGGGGACGCGTCCCCTCGACTCTTCCTGGGATCGTCGCCCTTAAGAGAAGGTATATAGCTTATAGTAATCTTGGCTCCTGTTTCTTGGCTAATATTCATACATGTTGCTTTTTCAATTGCATATGAAAACAAATTGGCGCAAACGAATAAGCAGAGAATACAAATACAAAGACAGTTAAAAACGAGCTCAGAATTTCCGACAGGAGCTAGATAAATGTCTTCTTTGAAAAAGTCTGAGCAACTTAGGTGGCAACGTTTGATGCATCTGAGGATGAGAAGACGTTGGATGTCGTCCTACCTGGAATCCGGGTGGTCCTGTGTCTCCAGTTGGTCCCTTCTCACCTGCCAATCCCTAAACAACACACAGACGATTCGTACAGAACCATATTACAGTTAAGTGGCGCTATTTCAATTGGTTAGTCAGTTTGGCAACTATGATGGTAACCAGATTAGAAACTAAGACAAATAGTTTGAATTGAAACCTGAATAATTTTTATTGTGTCACAACAAATCATAAAATTCCAGGTTCTTCTTAAGCCTGCGTGATATCCAAACGTAACGATACAAAATGAGCACTCAAGGCATTACAGCATCGACATAATCAAATGCAACAATGTGGTATAATAATTTAATGTAACAATGCATCATATTAATCATTATATCCACCTCCCTCATAACCATTGACACCTGTAGTGTGTGGAAAGTTATTGCCAACACACCAACGAGATAGACAGAAGATTTACGTTACATTACGCAGCGTAGACCATAATATTATTCAGTGAAATACTTACAGGTACTCCGGGTTCACCAGGAGCGCCTGCCTCTCCCTCGCGTCCTCTCTCACCAGGGCTCCCTGCAGGACCAATTGGCCCCACTCCACCTTCCTTCCCTGGCTCACCCTGAAATATAGAATATCAAAGCACACCTTCTAATTGTAATGGTAATTGTAACGGAACATTTCTAAAGCGACGCTTAAAATCAGCGGAGCTCCCGACACGAATCCGCGATTAGGTGGAAAACGTCTGTGAACCTGATCGAGGGAAAGGAAACCTAATACAAAGACACTTTGTCGTTAAGAAGAACAAACATCCGAACACGTTTTCAGGCAGAAACAACTGTTTTCGAGCAGTTTCAATCATTCAATCAAAGAAATTGTTTCGACAAAACAATTAAAGAAAATTAGAAAAATTTACATAAGAGAAATGACAAATAACAAACAAATAACGAACTGGTAATCTTGAACGGGTTCGTCATTAATGCTGAAAGGTTCATTATTTTCTTCAGAGTTAATTTTTTTTAAATAGAGAAAGCAATGACGCTGACTATGACAGCGGCTTTGCAAAAGTTAACAACTTCTGAATAAATTCTATTTAAGATTATCTGGGTACCAACCGCTGTTCCTCGCTCTCCAGTCTGTCCCTGGAATCCTGGAAGACCCTGCTGTCCCTGTGGACCCTGCTCGCCCGATTTTCCGTCTTGGCCCGGCTTACCCTAAAACGAAAGGAAATCCGGTGAAATGACTGCTGCAACATAAATAGGTGGAGCAGAGATTTGACCTCAAGAGCGAAGGATGTAAACTTTAAAAAAAATAAGGAAGTCATTTACCAACATCTTGTGGTTTTATAATAATTATTCTTAAAGAGGTGCTAAATAAATCTATGGAGACAAAAAACGTCTGCATAAGGGTATCATGCCTCATATGCCGTCTCGTCCCTTCATTAACATCACAACGGTGCAAAGTGTGGGCACTCATTTTGTGACACATGATATGAATAATAATAAAAATAATAATAATAATAATAATAATAATAATAATAATATCTATAAAACAAAATCAAAGGAAAAAGATTTTGTTACCGGTTCTCCAATCTTTCCCTCTCTCCCGTCATTTCCTGGAAGGCCATTAGATCCCTGGAAATAAGAAGAAACTCGATATATATAGTTCTGAATGTATTCATGAAAACTTATCTTAAAAGCGTTGATCCTCTGCTAAAAAATTGTCGTAGAAAGCAATCATTTATACTGTGTAACAGGATAACCACAACCGATCCAATAAAATTGAATCAAATCAAATCCTTATTCAATTAATTCTGTAACACAATAATGATGAGAATAATTAAAACAAACGTCAACAGCTGTATTGATCAAGAACTCACTCTGAGACCTTGTAGACCAGGAGCACCAGGTCGACCAGCATCACCCTAAGGATCAACAGATTGAATAATCTTTATTATAATGCATTTATTAAGCGCCAGTGTCTAATGACGAAGCATTAATCTTAATTAATTAATTGATTATTTGTGAGTGAAGAATTAGCTTAAGGCGAGTTCAGTAAATGGATGCAGGTAGCATAAGCAACATTGGCTGAATGTTGGAAAAGTTAGATCAATTGAGACAATACGGAAGTCATTCCGATCGAATAAGTATTTAGTATCAATCAATCAATCAATCAATCAATCAATCAATCAATCAATCAAACTTTATAATTAGAGCGACAGAGCCCAATCAGTTGTGTAGTGAGAGAAGTGGTCCTTACCTGAGGACCCTTTTCACCGGCATCTCCATTTGGTCCTTTTGGTCCTTGTTCACCGGTTGGTCCTGGCTGTCCTGCAATTCCCGGCAGACCACGCTCCCCTGCTGACCCCTGTGATCCGTCAAAAGAGCAACACAACAATGGTTAACTGTTCACTTTGCAATTCAAATCCCTATAGAAGAGTAAGTAAGCATTGATTGTTTATTAACCACTATTATATCGCCAAATAGTACTCACATAGACACACAAGGAAGGGTAACGAGACATTTGGACTTTGGAAGAGACCAGGACAAGAGAATATCTTTTGGCACCGTCAATGGTTAATGTCGTGATTGTATTGTATATGTAAATGAACATTAATACAGCACCCTACAAGAACCTCACGAGGGCGGTATTGAAAATAAGAAACTGTTGAGGTCAATTAAACAATTAGTAGTAAGGAGTCACGTGACTCACGCTCCCGAGCACAAGGCTAAGGGCCATATTACTTTTTGGCATATTAACTTAAGTAAACAGCGTGTAACTACTTGCCATTTCAACATTTGTATCGAGCATGCACACATGACGTCGCCGCGCATTAAACCTCGCTCTGATGTGCGAGGCTTGTTTTAAAATGTTGGGATTTTGTTGCCTCTGTACTCAAAATTGAAACTCGGCGACTATCTGCACACATACATACAAACGTACAAACGTACATACGTACATATGCACATATACACATTTTATACATGTAGGCTACAAGTGCATAGAAATCTCGGTGATAATGAAAGAGGGTACGTACCCTTTCTCCTTGAGGTCCTGGAGGTCCTATTGGGCCTACTCCTCCTGGAGAACCCTGAAAGATTCAGCCAACAATATTATCATAGATTATAATCAATTATAACACAATATACCATTAGCTCAATCTCGATTAGAATTATTATCCTTAATTAGGTTAGAATATCAGATAGAATAGATCATGACAGACTCGGCTTTATGATTTGAGAAGATTGGAGACGATTAGCTAAGAATGATTTTATTGGATTGGAGAAGATAATTCAATCCAGGTGGATGGACCAAGGCCCAACAGACACTGCCCAATACATGGCTTAAACGAAGTAGTTACTGGAGGTTTCGTCTCAATATCAGACCAATCGAGTTGTTCCAATAGAAGAACTCATGATTATCCACAATAACTTCGAATTGAAAGTAGACTCATGTGAACACTGATGTGAGTGTTGTTTCAATAATGTTACATGTTCTTATGATTTATACGCTAACTGTATTTTATGATAATCAGTTGCCCTAATGTTTCAATAGGAGCGTATATCAATGATATGCAAAAATGTTGCAGACCCTTTTCCCGACGTCTCCCTGTTTTCCTGGTACTCCTCGTTCTCCCTGTTCCCCTGGAGATCCTTTCGACCCACTCTCGCCTGGATAACCAGCCTGGCCTGGTAGACCCTTCAACACAAACACACACACATACATAAATCCAGATTGAGTGAAGAGTACACATTGCACACATCATCATCGTCGTCGTCGTCATCATTATCATCGTCGTCGTCACCATCATCATCATCGTGATCGTCCTCAGCAACAACAACATCATCATCATCATCATCTCCACCACAGCAAGCAACGCAATGAACGTCTGATCCCAATCGCTAGCATACTCCTATCA
Organism: Bimastos eiseni; assembly: GCA_959347315.1. Taxonomy (NCBI): domain Eukaryota; kingdom Metazoa; phylum Annelida; class Clitellata; order Crassiclitellata; family Lumbricidae; genus Bimastos; species Bimastos eiseni. The sequence goes on along the minus strand of OY365819.1, from coordinate 464,583 downwards.
TCAGAGTCCTAAATGTGCGTCTTACCTGATCTCCTTTGGCACCCGTTGGTCCAGGATTACCAACTAGTCCAGTTGCACCAGGAGATCCGGGAAATCCAGGACCACCGGCCGTTCCAGGCTCACCCTAAGAACACACGCACAACACCCGATTCAGACGAACACTACACGGAATTATTATCACGTCAGCTGATATTGATTGAATTAAAATTATGAGATCGCCTGATATGACAAACTTGAGTTAACAGAGATATTATCAAGTGATCAGAATCTAAACAGTTTTCAGTTTATATTATATCCACTGAAGACATGATCAGATGATTAGCATATGGATCGATTAATATATTCTCTGATGATGACGTGACCTGATAATCATAGTATGAACCGGTCAAATCCAATTAAATCTCCAGTGACTGACGATTAAAAAATCATGAACTAAGATGATGATAAGATCTGAAAAGAGATCTCACCCGTTCTCCTCTCTGACCCGGAGTTCCGTCAACTCCAGGGGCACCCTGTAACAGCGAAAACACCCAACGTCATCGTCACAAAGAATCACATCTCTTCTTATCACAACACTTTCATCTCATCTTACGATAAATGGTTCTCCAACAAATGTTTTCACGACCAAAAAGTTATTATTCGCCCACTGCATTCGGTAAAATCAAAGCAGGATTGATGATAATGTGGCATACTTAAATGGAAGTTGAATTGATGAAAGTCGTCTTCTCCAACTAGATTAAATATAGATGAAAACGAATATATATAAGTTGGATTAATTAAAAGAATTCTTGCTTAAACAGATGTTGATTGATTAAAATGACTCTTGCTGAAACAGAAGTTGGATTATGAAGCATCATGACCATCAATCCAACTTCTATTTCACCGAATACAATGGGCGATTAATAACTTTTTTCGTTTGTCCATTTGTCATGGAACCATTTGTCATGGAACCCTTTCTTCTTACGCCAGTCTTAAGTTCATTTATCTTCTTATCAGGAAACTTATAAGATAAATTAGACTTCGACTGGAGTATTCGGTTGCTACTTGTATGTGGCGTAAACTGTCTATAAACGAGTCAGTAAAAATTCCTTCGTCGGCAAACCATAAAAGCCACAAAAACGTGATTTGGTCTGGAATGTAAGTCTGCGATTAAATTCTCTGACGTATCTCAGCATCATGTAAAAACTATGTCAGGGCCAGATTATTGGCCAATCAGTGAGTCCAGTTGTAAACTGGGTCAGTGTCGTTGGCATCTGCTGCAGTTATATCTCTCCTACAACACAGGGTTCACAATGTCAAACAGTGGCAGACTGTCAGAAAGATAAACAGACGGACAGATAGATAGACACACAAGGAGATAGACAGACGGACGGGTAAACACACAGACAAAAGGAAAGGCAGACAGAGAGACTCACCGGTTTTCCCGGTTCCCCAGGTGATCCAGGCAGACCATTGAGACCAATTGGACCTAAAAGACCCGGTGTTCCACTCTCACCTGATAATCCTTGATCTCCCTAAAACAGATCCACAGACTCATCAACATCTCATCGTTCTCACACTCTCAACTCAACAATAACAGCAATGCTTCAAACCAGACAATAGAGAACAAGTAATGCAGGGTAAACCTATAGAATGCAAAGTAAGTTGATGACTGATATCAACGCGTCAAAATATCTTATGACGACTAAAAATTCAGCTAAATGTCGTTTACTTGGTCAGCTTAAAAATTGTCACGAGTTCATAAAAGGTCATTTGAAGAGAGTGAACGAAAAGCTAAAAAGACAAAAGCCAAAGTCCCAAGCAGGGATAAAAGAGGAGGGTGACACCAGTGATCTCTGTTATCAAACAGCGTCGTTAAATGGAGACTACTGCTGCTACTACTTAGTCGAAAAATCAACATTAATAAATATAAATAGAGAATTATTGTAAAAGCAGGCAGTTGTCAGGTGCTACCTTTGCTCCAGCCATTCCCGGAAACCCTGGTGGTCCAGGGGGTCCCATTGAACCGAGTGGACCCGGTGGACCCGGTTGGCCATCTCCACCACGAAGACCCTAAATGATGAACAGATACACACACAAAATGATCATTCTCAAAAAATCAAAACGTTTGAAACATCTCCCAGATTTCAACAGACACTCCCACAAGCTTTAAGCCAGATGTTAAAGAACCCTGAAATGCAATCAATATATTAAGAGCAATTCCATGAAATGATATCTTCTCTAACTTAGTAATATCGGTCTATGCCTACTAATACTGAGGGTATGGAAAGTTGTGGTGGACAAGGACGGGTATGTTGGTAGGTAATAGGTATGTAGATAGCTAGGTAGGCAGATTGGTAGGTATGTAGGTAGGCAGAAAAGTTTATAAGAAGACAGTCAGATGAGCAGGTGAGTGAGTAGATAAGTAGGTTGGAAGGTAAGAGGGTCTGCAACAAGATAGATAAGTAAATTGATATGTAAATAAAAAGCAAAATAAGTAAGTAAAAAAATTAAATAAGTAAGTAAATTACCGTTGGTCCATCCTTTCCCTCAATTCCACGGTCTCCAGGAAGACCTCTTGGTCCCTAAACGAATGAAAAGAATCAATTCAGTAAATTCAAAATTCATTCATTTACACGACTTCGGTAGCGCCACTCAAAGATACCTACATTTACTCCCAAGCCTAACACCCGCTAAGTGGGAAGACATACATACGTATGTTGTTTGTCGATAGCCCAAGGTGCTCTGAACAGGTCTGATAGATATCTGAACCAACTTACACGCTACTGAAATGTTACTTAATTCACATAAATTAATTAATGCTCGCTCTGCATATTAAACTCCAATAATTACCTTTAAATGTTACAGTTACACGTTGTGTTCTTTCCAATTCACCTAACACATAATTCAAATCTGACCTCATGGCTTCTAAAGCACCGTTGTCATAATAACATTAACCGAGAATCATTTCAAGTATTCTCAAAAGTCATAATAATTTCAAGAAGACAAGTCAATCTGCGACTGTTCACGACCTAACTCGAGGACAAGTGGGTATGCAATGATTTGGTGAATATGCGGACTTGAATTCCAGATGAAAAGAAGACACTTAATTTCCACACGAAACATAATCTTCAGATAACGAAATTCATTGCACGACAGAGTAATTCGCAATTAACGCTACGCACCTGTCTTCATAATTAATACTACAAGAAGCACCACCAGTGTATTGAAAGACCGCTTCAGTGCTTTAAATAATCCACTGAAACCTACCCACGTCTGATTTTCTCATAACAGAGGCGTTAATTATAAAAAGCAAAGAACTGTACGTACGTTACTTCCTGGTGGTCCCGAAGGTCCAGCTGGACCATCGGCTCCCTGAGAAAAGAAAACGTCACTAATGAACAGTTACTAGAAGCACATATGCCTATACATAATATATGACCTACTGCACTTGTGTATAATGTTATACAGCGCTAAATGAAGTTGGTTCTATCAAGCATCGCTAAAATCGAACTACAAGACGAGGGCTGTATAACCAGAGCAGAAACACTGAGTAATCGTTAATTATTTGTAGAATTTGTGGATAGCAATCTAGCTATTTTTTACATCAGTATTTCTCTAAGAAGAATTTTAAAAAGGATTCTTCAAATGGCAGAGGGTAAGAAACTGGAAGAATCAAGACGAGCGGGAAATGGAAAGTGAGAAGGTGAGAGACGCTTACCCTCTCTCCAAGTTTTCCAAGATCACCCTTCGCGCCAGCCCCACCCGGAACTCCCTACAAAACAGACGACAATGTTTGGCAGATAAATTCGATAACAGTTCAATGAACATAACCGTTAACGCAATCACCAAAATTTCTAAAGAGCCACTTGGCATCAGAAGAGCATGATGAGGAGCGAATAAAAACAAAAGAAAAAAGACGAGATCAATTGATGATGAAACCTGAGATGTAGTGATGAAAATATCAGTCAATGCTTTTGTCACCTACCACGTAAACACCAATGCAGACTTCGTCTCTGATTTGTCTCTGACATAGGCGCTATATAAATGTCAAATTTCAGTTGCAGTTGCAGATCCTGTACTCACCCTGTGTCCTTTGGCACCTGGTAATCCAGGTATTCCAGGCATTCCAGGTAGACCCTGCGCCAAACACAACATACATATACACATTGAACCACGCAGCCAATCAGGAAACTAATTGTTTCAATAATGTTGTTTATCTGTTGTTTGTGATCAAGATAGGCAACATAAAAATACCTATTTGTAGACATCTGAAAATTTATACAGCGCCTTAGTAATTAAATGTAACGATGAATTAGCTGAAATAGCGAAACAATTTAGTATATTTATGTGAAAATTACTTCCTGAAATATTAATCGTGACGAGACATTAAATAAATGCCGAGAAGGGTTTCAACATCGTTATCGTTACGACAGATGAGAGTGAGAGTGATACGTACAGCAGGACCGATTGGTCCTTTTGGTCCGGTGTCACCATCACGACCATCGTCACCCTAAACCAGAAAAAAAACAAGTCAAAAAGTCAGAATGACCCGAAATGCAAAAGTTCCACTACGACACGAAGGAAGGAACAGAGTCAGCAAGACAATTATGTACATAGTATTTAAGCAGAGCGTTCCATCTTCAGGAACGCTGCTAAATGTAGGGGCCTAAGTAATGCGCTCAAATAAAGAGGGGCTCAACAGTAATGCACAACTAGACATCATGACCTATGTCTAAACCATCCAACGAATTCACCAAAATCTCACCTCTTGCTATTTCCCCAAAAAGGTCTTTCACTCAAAACTAAAAATTCATTCTTTCACAAATCCTTATCACGTTCATGACAATTAGGTCTAAGCAATGGTACGATTTCTAATTATAACAGGACGACAACTTAAATGCTCTGCTTTGATTTTGGGTAAAACACGGGATCTGATTAAATTAGTGAAGTTAGCTTTCCTGACAATAAGACTAGAATCCAACGCTTACATCTTTTCCTGGTTGTCCTGGAGATCCAGGAGGACCTCTCGATCCCGGGGGACCCTGTAATCACAAGAAATCATCAACATTCTCATCGCCCTCATTTAGTTTTTTCTATATACATAGCCTGCATGCTCGTATTCGCCGATGGAAGACGAAAATATGTACGTACTTCCTGTAGTTCAAAAAGTGAATAGATAGATTCATAGAGTAAAAACAGTGAATTAAACTATTATGAACAACTATGCAAATAGAATAAACATTAATAAACATAAATAATAAATACATACATTCAATATATATTATGTAAATATTTGTATATGGATTATTAGCGATATCAGAACGCAGACCTACTTCTCAGAGATCTCAATGTACTTACAATGGCACCAAATTCTCCATGTACTTACAATGGCACCAGATTCTCCATGTACTTACAATGGCACCAGATTCTCCATGTACTTACAATGGCACCAGATTCTCCATGTACTTACAATGGCACCAGATTCTCCAGGCTCTCCTCTTGCTCCCTGATAACCTTGAGGACCCTGAGCAAAAAAGAAAATTCAATATGACGGAACACATCAAACAGTTTATGATGCAGTCTAACAATAGCTCTTCGAAAACTTGTGAATTCAGATGGAACTAGTGGCGGCGCTGGCCTTACACATTTGGTACGCACTTGCAGCATGGTCTTGAAAATTTAATTCTATTTACAAATTAATTGGTCAAATATTTTAATTTCTTTAATTTCGTTAAAAATTTTGTTGAATATTTTATTATTGGTGATTTTGTATTTTTCTTTTGGTACGCAATTGCGTATTTTGCTTCCATGCAGCGCCGCCACTAGATGGAACGACTGTGGGAAGACGAAGATAAAAACTGATTGTTTCTTTATCTATTTTGAAGTTAAGAAATACTGAAAACACTGCGTGTTGTAGAGTTAAAAAAATAATGATGACGATTGTTTTCACTTTAACTTCGTCCATTTGAATGGCGCATCTTCAGTCAAACTCATCGGTGTTGCTGACAGCTGGACTATTATAGTGGGCATATGTTATATACTATAATAATCAGGCTGTAAGTAAGTAAGTCCGATCGAAGACGGTTCTATTCGCTCGTAGGTTGTGTATTCACAACTTACGAGCAAATAGAAAGAACCGTCTTCGCTCGCTTGAGAATTTGCGTGATAGAAAGTAGAAATAAATAAATGTATTCAGCAGAAAAGAGGTTGAAAATAGAGGCGCATATGATCGGCTTCTTGAATTAAAAGTCGAAAACCGAATAACTTGTATAATTACGATTATGATGATGTGGCTGCTGCTGCTGCTGCTGATGATGATTTGATGGTGAACAGTCAAGTGTAAACATTCAATAGGACGATTCAAAAGGTTTTCTACAGTAACGTGAGATTTGATATTCTTCCATTTCAGCAACTCGACGGATACGACAACAACCAACAAAATAATGAGTATAATGATGCAAGACAACAAGAGAGGGATATATATATATATATATATATATACATATTATATATATATATATCTGGTGAACGTACCATGGGCCCGGGAGGGCCAGATGGTCCACGGGGTCCAGGTGGTCCCTAAAATCACAAAACCCAGTCACTGACGACTAAATAGTAACATAGATAGATAGACAGACAGACAGACAGACAGACAGACAGACAGACAGACAGACAGACAGACAGACAGACAGACAGACAGACAGACAGACAGACAGACAGACAGACAGACAGACAGACAGACAGACAGACAGACAGACAGACAGACAGACAGACAGACAGACAGACAGACAGACAGACAGACAGACAGACAGACAGACAGACAGACAGACAGACAGACAGACAGACAGACAGACAGACAGACAGACAGACAGACAGACAGACAGACAGACAGACAGACAGACAGACAGACAGACAGACAGACAGACAGACAGACAGACAGACAGACAGACAGACAGACAGACAGACAGACAGACAGACAGACAGACAGACAGACAGACAGACAGACAGACAGACAGACAGACAGACAGACAGACAGACAGACAGACAGACAGACAGACAGACAGACAGACAGACAGACAGACAGACAGACAGACAGACAGACAGACAGACAGACAGACAGACAGACAGATAGATAGATGAATACATAGGCCTACTCACGTACATACATTACGTACACACATACACATACAAACACACACGCATCCAAGGACACGTGCTTACATACATACATTAATTATCTGAATTTATGTATAAATAGAATCGTAAACAATAGCCTCTGATCTTTAGTCTCTAATTGTTTTCCTATAGTAAAACAATCCTTATTGGCTACGTTCTCATACGCGGTTTTCTCGTAAAATTATAGACCCATCTATTTACACTAGAAAAACATGTTCCCCATATAATTTGCAGACCTCAAGGCGTGAAATCATATTCAAAAAAGTCTGAAACTGATTTATAACATTTAGGCTTTAAAACGCGTGAGTTCATACTTGTAGGCCCTACTTACTTTTGGCTTCGTCTGATTAAAGTAGGCTATACGTAAAATATACCAGTACATAATCCACGGATTTATCCGGAAATTATTGTACATATGCCTAAATGTAGACTCACATGCGAAATTGTAAATTAGTAAATTTATTATGAGGGAACTAAAGAGCGAATACTAGTCTACAATAAGTTGCATTGTAGGCCTATATTTGACTAATTAAGTCTGACTTACATTTGCATTGTTATTGTGTTGGTCTCTGACTGTCCCTTGTCTTATTTTGCAATGTGGGTGAGTCAGAGGGTTCCGCGTACATGACCTAGATTCTTCTTGGGTCTTATTCTTTTTATTGAACCTCACGTGTTCAACCTTTTAAATTTCTTTCGACATTTGAGGTGAATGAAGTAAATCAAACGAAATTGTTTCCATTATGTTGTGTTACATAAATACATGGCTCAAATTCAATTATTAGAATGCGATACTAAGTCCCTAATTAATGTTTCCAGTGACATTTACACTTAAAACGAAACCACAATTCGAGTTCCAATTGCTTCGTAAAAGCAAACTGAGCAGGCAATCTGCACAGAGAGTGGGGCCCCCATCCCAAAGGGATTAAAGAAATCAGGAACCATTCTTAGCTTAAATCCAACAAGATCCAGTGCTGACTACATGGAATGTAGATCAGGTGGAACAAGGCGGATCCAAAAAACCCTCTGGCAGGAATTACCAGAGAGACGCAGAACTCGCCTTGTTCGTAAAGTAAATATTTTAGAAACCCAGAAAGTCTCCAGGGCAGAAATTCTTCGTTCGTAGACTTGTGTGATGAATGGATTGGATGGTAGTGCCTCCCATCGGAATGGACGCTCAAATGGCGAGAATTAGGTTTTAGCCTCAGCGCTTCACCAGGTCATTGAACAATGAACGAAAAGTTGGAACCATTTCTTTTGTTTCTTTGAAGAGTCCGAATCGTATGGTGGCACACTTTATAGACATTTGAAAACATGCCCTTTTTGGGCTGGAGTTGGGAGCTCTCTTGAGTAGTAATCGCAATATAAATTATTGAATGAATGATTGAATGAATGAATAACTGAATGGATGAATAGATGAATGAATGAATGAATAACTGAATGAATGAATGAATGCAATAGCATTTAATATTGTGCAATCGCTATGAAGAAGTCGTACATTCAATTGAAGAGAGTTGGTAGCTGAGCATTCTGGTTGACTTTCGTGTTAGTTTAGTTTGAATGAGTAGTGAGTGAGTAAGGTGACGAACCACTTGTGATGCATATGCGTCTGGTCTGTAGGCCGGTCCTCCTCCGTGTCCACCTCCCTCTCCAGCCTTTTCCGTGTTTTGCACTGAACGTGGATCGTAAGGCTGAGTGAGCATTGAAGAGAAAACAACGACAGACAGACATTGAAAAGATAGAATGCACCGAAAAGGCAGATTTTGAAAAGACAGTATGTGCTGAAAAGGCAGATTTTGAAAAGACAGTATGTGCTGAAAAGGCAGATTTTGAAAGGGCAGAAAACATCCTGAAGAACAACTGAAGAACAACTGAAGAACAACTGAAGAACAACTGAAGAACAACTGAAGAACAACTGAAGAACAACCAACACCTTCCTAATTATTGTGTCTCCGCTAGATATCGGCCTTTTATTGACAAATAATCAGAAGAGTAACAGCCACAGTAATGATGATAAAAGAGAAGAAGTAGAAGATGATGATGATGGTGGTGGTGGTGGTGGTGATGATGATGATGATGATGACATCCGTACTTCTTTCTTCAATCCGGTATCCCCGAGTGACATTGGAAGAGTGACTTGATGAGGCTGAAAATAAACACAAAGATATCAGATCCAATTTCTGTCGGTTAATTTGATGCAACTAAGACAGACATCAAAACGTAATTTTACAAAAGCACATTTTGATATAATTATTAAGCACCTGTTTAAAAATTTGCACTCAAAACTCGAATAAAATATTCGAATTATAGATTTAAGATCATAATCCACTCAAGGTTTGAATTGCAATATTATTGCAAGATATACTGATTTTAAGCATGTAAAACACCTAATAGCTTATTGATAGTTATTGTACTTTTAAAAAGTTTAGAAACTTATATTTGTGATGCATTACTGTGAATATTAGGGCAAATATATAATACATTACAGATTGTAACTTTCAATGACCGTGGGGCACAGTGGCTGATTGGTAAGTACATTCGCCGTGATATATATATATATATATAGATAATATGGAGTTGGTTCGATATCTCCTCTCACCACATGAGACAGTTACTATGTAGGAACATTGCTTGAGCGAGTCTTTTACTCGCAATTGCTCATAGATTGATACTTGGGTAATAATAGCGGCGCCTAACAAATGTGTCCTACCACTCATCATTTGTCATCTTTTGACATTGAACGTAGATAAGGAACAAAGGAAATAATAGTAACAAATGTAATGGCAATAATAGAATCAGTAATAATAATATATATATATATAGTTGTTAATAATATGTATTGGAGAGATATTAGAGAGACATCTTACCGCAATCCAACGCTTTAATGCTGTTGCCTTTAGAGGTCCATTTGCTCTACCCCGCACTGCCGAGTGAGTTGCCGTTCCAGAAAACCATCTTATCTCCGGATATTGTTTTTATCACCTGAGGGTTTATTAATACCTCGGGAAAATCGTAATAGTAATACCAATCGTAATAATAACAATATTAATAACAATGATGGTAGGTATATGTGTCGGTGCTTTACCGTGGTGTCCTTCCTTGAGCTTGTAACTTTTCGTGACGCATTCTTTGGTTTTGGACTTCGAGTTGGCGCTACTTTTTTCTGCGAAATTCACAAGAAGTTATTATCACTTATAACAGAAAGAAACGAATATCCATAGCAGATATGTAAACAGTTGCAAAAAGAGTGCCATCTCATCATCATTTATCATCTTTTGACGTTGAACGTAAATAAGGGAACAAAGACAAAACCAAGACAGCGATCAGGTTACTTCATCAGCTACAGCGCTTCGTGGGAATGACGTTTGCTCAAGCGGAGCAAGGTACGACTTATCTTACTGATATATATTTAGAATAATATTTTAGTGAGTTCATACTTATTAGCCTAAACATAAATATTTATAGGTTTAATTTTGAAAGACTTATACTTTAAAATAGTTATTTGGAAATGACGTTTGAATAAAGTTCAAGGTTTTAGCTTAAAGATGATCATTTATAAGTAAGACTCTAAGTGATTTCATTGAGACTAATAAAAAAAACTTACAGGAAGTTTCCCAAGTGTAGCTGAAAACCAAAAAAGTCACTGATTTTAACCCAAGTTAAACTATTCTTGAAATGATGAAATGATAGCAAAGCACAACAAAACAAAGGTTTTACACAACCCTACACATTGCCGAGATCTTTAGAGAATCGTTTAACCCTAAACTTATTACCTCATAAATCCACAGCATAGGAAACTAACATTCCAGGGCAACTGCATTCAGTGGCCCACTTCTAATAGATCCACTCGGAGTAAATTAATAATTTTCAACGAAAAAGTTCAATTTACCAATAAGCATTACAATCTTTTGATTCTTTTTCCAAATCCAGCTCACGTTTCAAATTCCATTTCAGCCGCTTTCGTAGAAATCAATAAGGACTTCCGCTAATTTGAAACAATTCCATCGGCCATTTTTTTAGCCTACACCGTTGACAAAAGCAATAACTCCGTCCGCTCGACCTGCTCCTGTTCCAATTCTGCTCGGAGAACAAACTCCGAGCGTAGCAAGAGCAGCCGTGTAGCCATCCAACGACATAGACCTGCCATTTAATCTTCTCGAGTTGCTTAGTCTGGGCACAGCCACAGTTTGACTCCACCCTTACGCCAGATAGGATAAGGTGGCATCGCGTGTTAGGACGAAGTCAGTTCAGGCGACAGCACAGTAATTAACGGACGATTAGTGAATTGCTTGTGGCATTCAGAGAAATTGTTTCTACCACTAAGAGATTTTTAATCAATTAATTAATTAATTAATGACGAAAGTTCATTCTATGCAATTAATAAATCTATTTCTCTCTCGAAGCCACAGCTCAGAAACCTTTTTTCCTTAAAAGATACATATGTGGCTTCCTTTTGCGACCACTTTGCCATAGGCTACGCGTTTGTACGTGTGTTTTATGTACGTATGCCTAAGTATATGTATGCATGTATGTATATCTACGTATGTATGAGAGTAAACCTGTATAATTATGCCACTCAAATCCCGCAGTTAACAGATTGAATTCTGAAACACAACATAGGGCCTACGCAATGATCGCAATACCCAACGATCCTGGCGACTTCCTGTCTTTCTCACAACTCCAATCCCAAAATCCCTATATCTGCCATTGTGTCCAATTGTCTCGTTTTCCATTTGAGCATGACCATGCATAGGCTACCCTATGCAAACACCATGCATACACCATACACCATACATACACCATGCATACACCATGCTGACCACTGAGGCAAGGTAATTGCAATAATAACTTATCTAACAACTTAGAGGCGTTCCAATTGCCTCATGTCTCTACTGTACTACGGATCGTATCTTTCGTATTCTTAGATTTATATGGCGCCTCTCGCAGAATAACTATTCAGAGGCGAGAATTTGTTGTTGTCTCAAAGTCTTTGGCTGCATCGAATAGTCTTTATCTGATTAGGAATGTCTACCCGACCTCTACCCAAAATGTACTGAATGCGCGTGGGTGTCGCAGATGTATAAATATAGGGAGTTACAACCTCCCTATTTTTTTGGCATTTGGCCGCAAAAATCCTCCCAAGCTTGAACGTTTTGGTGCTCTTGAAAAATGAGCAGAAACTGCAACAGATGGTCGAATTCTGTCGAGTCAGCATTTACTTCATCAATTACTTCATCGAAAAAAAAATGAATTGAAAAACAGCTATTTTCATTTACAGGCCTACACGACGTTCCACCTACTCGGTACATATCAGATATTGTAAAGAATTTCTTACTATTGACATTGTTTTGATTGACAGGATCGAGAGTTTATCCAAGCACCTCTTCCAGAACCTCTTCACTTACTCACAAAAGAAGAACTTTCGACCAGCAACAACTGATCTTTAACTTAAACATAACACAACTTAAACCGTTTAAGCTGCCCTGCATTCATAGAACATAAATTATTTAACAGACTAAAAATGGCAATAAATTCCTGAGTGAACTTATCCTTTACATGATCCATGAAAGCTGATGCCATAAACTGCCTCAATTTAGTTAATTTTACCTAAGTCTTGCTAAGCAAATTTAAGCCTTGCTAAGCAAATTTCTATAATAATTATTATTCGCTGGATAGTACTAACGTTTGGCTTTCACACGAAGGAGCTCCTGCCTGTTTGTTCTCACATTGTGACCGAGGTAGCACCGGAGTTCACCAAGGCCTCAAGTAAGTTAATAAGTAAGCAAGTCATCTTTATTGGCCCCAGATAAATCCCCGCACTTCACAATAACAATGCATAAAATCGTAATAAAATAACGCAATTTGGGGAGAAGGAATTCTCTCGACTGGTGCCCAGCGTTGAGCTTTTGAATAGTGTTTTAGAAATTTGGGTTTTAAATTAAATGTACTGTAAATCTACTCTCATTGCCCACAAAAGTCACGTCAGGCAGGTCCGCTTATTCACCTGCGCTATACCAGATCAAGAGAGCAATAGCCAGGATGCTCTCTGGCTGGTCACAATCCGGGCAGATGAAGCCGAGGAATTCAAGATTACGGCGTGGCCGAAGTGAGTCAAGAAGCACTTGAGACTGCGCTCTGCCTGGATCACACCGTCTCTGATCGTGGATTAGCATCTGGGAGCTGTGTCCAAGCAGCCAGATAACCGTTTTAAAATCACTTGAAATAATTAAGTAACGCTGGTGGGTGAGCCTTGGTTGAATCAACTCTGATGGTGATCATGAAAGATGTACTGAATGACCTGATCAAACCGATTTAACACCACGTCCAATGCGATCTGCTCTGATCTTTTCCAAGGACCAAGAGATTCGCCCTCCAGCAGAACCCCATGCAGGGGGAAATAACTGGCTTTTGACGATTTATAGACAGAATCTCGATGGGCAGGACAGCAATGAGCATACCCAAAGGGAAGCAACTCCAGGTGGATCGAAGGAGAGGGCCGTGAGGTCACTCCAGGTGGATCGAGTTGGAGGGTATTCCAGGTGGATTCAAAAAGAGGTCATTCCAAGTCGATTCAAGGAATGCATGCATTCCAGGTGAATGGACGATAGACCCAGCAACGGAAAGTCTCATCGTCGAGGTGCGAGCAAATGGAACAGCTGATCGTTCGTCTCACCCTCCAGTCCTACACCCACTCCACTCCCATCCCCACCCCAAGACCCCACCCCAAGACCCCACCCCCCATTGTGCTAACTCCGACTTCTGTGTCGTCTGCGTTTAAGGACTCACCTGACACAGACGTTCCTCGACTCTGAGCGCTGGCGTCATCGATGACGTAGAGAACGAGAATAGTCGACGTCAGAAGACAGACGAATAATCCTCCTCCTCCTCTTACCCTCATTCTCACAAGGACAGTAATCTCCTATAGACCCTCCTACTTCTGTCTAAGATTCAACCCTTGCGTTTACTCCTCTCGTTAGGGGTCGACCCCTACTGCTCCAGGCACGGCACCCCCCGAGCGACAGTCCAGACCCTTCGAGTTCTTCCTCTCAGTTCGTCCTCCAACGCTGCATCGCGCTCTAAAGACTGTGGAGACGGACGGAGCTTCGCTGCTCCAAAGCAGAATTTCTTTTCTCAGACAAAAACGAACGGACAGATAGCAGAGCGTGTTTACGTGGCTTCGCAGGCCTTTCCAATATCCTTCACTTCCACCATAGACTGCCTACTCCAGCACCGTCTGTTCCAAAGCACGGCCCTCCTTCATCCCCTCCCTCCCTTCCTCTCCCTCCCCTTCTCCGGCTGAGGCACCGTCTAAGTCTTCGCCCACTTGCAAGGTCGCTTAGCCGCGCAGAGAAAAAACTTCAATCGGTTGCAAGACGCTAATGCTATGGACTGCAGGCTTTTCAGACGCCTGGCTGGTCGCTTCGACCGCTACAGCGATAACAGTCGGGTGTGGAAACGAATCTGGATCGGTAGAAATCTATCCCTACATTCTTCAGCGGTTGCAGATATTTATATCCGCCTCAATGATTAACGGCGAATAGATTATATTGCGGAAAATACACGAATCTTAATTAGAAACCTTTGATTCGTTAATGCATTCTTCCCGGTGATTGTGCGGAGTATAACGAAACTCTTTGTTCGTCATGTTGATAACTCCGAAGAGAGATATTCTCAGGTCTACAGTTCTGAGGTAATCGAATTCACCTGCGATTGCGCCTCCATCCATTTGCCCCTTCCCCAGTTAGGACAGCAAGAATTTTTTATCCAGGACGATGCATGGAAGCATGTACTAGAGCGTCGGCTCAATTGGTCAGTTTTAGTGGCATGGTGGCCGATTGGTTAGAACGGTCGGCCCGTAACTCTCATTGTGCTCTGAGTGAGCGGGTTGGACTCTCGTCCGGGGCGTCACTGTGCAGGGACCTTGAGCAAGTCCTTCGCATACAATTGCTCTGCATTACAACTGCAGTTGCGTCGTCGAAGCGTGTGTATGCACTTCTGAACTTAAGTGTAAGAAGGACGATATCAAATAACAGTTGTATTGTATAAATAATAATTCATAACATAATTTATCACAGAGGTCGAATTTTACTGTCGGCAGCCAAGCAAGGCGCTCCCTCGGTAGGGTCTACTGTCCCATTAATAAGTCGACCTGTTTTCAGTTATCTATCTCTCAAGCGGTTAAATTAAATATGTAAATGGATGCGTTCAGCGTTCTAGCTGTCAGCGGTATAATGATCTCATTGAATGGATATACAATACGATACAATTTGTGTCTGGTTTGTTTTCCTCTGCTTCATTAGCAGAGTCCACGGTAAAGTTGACTAGTCCATCCTTCGCTAGGCGGCGGCGTTGGTCAAATTAGATGCATAACATAATGGCCGCCTTGCATGGCTGCCGACAGTACAATTCGACTTCTATAATAACTAGTCATCATTCGTTCATACTGTGTTGACAATTATATTGCGGTTTGTCGGTTTTGAATAAAAAAACGAATATTATTGTTATTGGTATCATTACTATTGTTATTACTATTTTTATTATCATTTCTATTATAACTCGCGGAAATTTATTTTGTACACCCGCGGTAGGGTCGGAGTTTGACCCGAAGTCGCGCTAAGCCTCGCAACCATCCTAAGTGAGACGAAAAGAGATCCCTAAGGATACAAAACCATAGAACGTGGAGCAACGCGAGCAGCGGTAACTCCCCAAAACCAGATGGTTTCACTCAGCTCCACTCACTGTCTTATGGTCGTACGCTAATGTTTGTTCGCTAGGATGGACCTCGTGTGAGTTGGGCGTGTTTTAGATGGGCGTTGGTGCAAAGAGTGTTGCTCAGGGCGCGCGTCTTTCTAGTCCATGGTATTGCACCACTACGCTCGGCTTGGGAGAGAAGGGCATTTATGGGACAAATTTATGACATGGCGTTGATTTATAAGTCAGACAGACAGATATAAAGACAGATATAAAGACAGACAGATAGACAGACAGACGGACGGACGGAGGGAAATGTCTTTCTCCATATCTTCCTTTCTGGCTCTCCGAGTATCTTGCAGAAACGACACCAGTCGTGGCATAAAACTAAAATTAGCGACGCCCTCCTCGTTTATCCTCGCTTCGGACTGGCTACTGCGCTTACTAGAGCAGGAATGACGACGAAAGGAGTTTTGCAGATTTGCAGAGTTTTATCAGAGAGATAGATAAGACTACTCATAACCAAAGACTATTACAACAGTAGGTCTAGACTTTAATCGACTCTGAAGTCTGGAGAGGATTAGCTATATGCATAAGCCTCAGAGATAAATATAATGAACAGCTTATGGAGATGAGATACCCATAGGTCTTCATAAGCATATGATGGAGGGCCACAGAGCAAGGTCACAATTATACAGGTCATACATAGATTGTAGGTAGGCATTATTTTAAGCATTGGATTTAGTGAATTTAAGTGAGAAGGAATGGTTTGGTCTACGTGGGGGGCATGAGAAGACAGACAGACACAATTAGACAGGCAAACAGACAGACAGACAGACAGGACATCTGAAAAATCTTACTCTCCGTCGTACGTCGCTCTAATTGTGTATCTCTTTTTCTCGTTGTATATCTCGCCCTCTGTCTGTCTGTCTGTCTGTCTGTCTGTCTGTCTGTCTGTCTGCTTGTCTATGAATTTCTCTGTCTCCCTCAACACTTACTGCTTACACCGGAATCCTATTAGTCTAGCATCAGCATCAGCAGTGGTGGCCTCGAAGCACCAAGTGGGATGGGTTGGGTCTATAGGGCAGGGTAGGGTGTGGCCCCGGTGGGAATGCCTGCATGGTAGGGCAAAACGAGTCTATACCATTGAGTCACATACATCAACTGGATCCAATCACCTTCTTCTGGTCATGTGGCAACGACTATCAAAGCGCTATAGAAGCCAATGATTTATCGTGCTTGAATATATATGACAATCACCAATGCAGCCTATAGTACTTACGAAAAAATAAAATCTACGATTGATTACATGCATATTACTGCAGAGTAAAAGTCTCTGTGGTAAGCAATCACATTTAGCATATGGTGTAAATTTCGAAGCGGGGCGACATCTTTGGGTAAGGAGGCATTAATGTATGTTGTAACTACTTGCACAACTTTCCATTTCTGATTATTGTGATAACCCGAGAGATTTTACTAAATAAAGTTTAATCTTTTCGTCAACCTGAAATTTAGGTAATACGCTGTACTTTTAGACAACCATCAATAGTTGTGGTATTGTAAGAAAACTGGGACCATTGTTTTTTTAGATTGTTATGCTTATAGGCCTAAATATACAAGAGTGGTGCGCGCGACCTATTTACGCAACGTCGTCTTCAGTGACGATGTTGCCGTTCTTCTTGTTGCTTCGCTTAATATCGACGGTTAAACTTCGATGTGAAAACTGTTGCTATTCCACAGTCCAGATGGAAAGGAAATTATGGAAAATGAATGTCAACAACAGCTGTTAAGGAAATTCAGTTGGCCAATCACGGCAGAGGAAGGTTCTTCGGACAGCGGGCATAAGGATCTCACCGTCACACCATCAATTCATTTCTATATAAGCAGAGTCAAGGCGTTTATACGCTCGTTCTAGTACGGTCCCTATTATGGGAACTTTAGTAGTCTAAGTTTAATGGTACTCTCTGATAACAATGATAATTAGCGAAGCCCTTCTCTTTTATCCACGCTTCGGACTGGCACTGTCAGAGTGCGAACAGCGACGGAGTTATCTAGCAGGGTCCGTACCTTAAATAACTCACATCAACTTCCACAATGACTCCAAATAAACCCTTTGTCCTTTCAGATGTTACAGTACAATACATTACACAGAGAAAGAAAAAGACATTTGTTAGCATTACTTAGCAATAACGTGCAATGTAATTGTAACACGTAAATACATGTATGGTGTAACGTAATCTAGATTCTACAGTTCATTTGTTTATGATATCAATGATAGGACAACAATTAAAACACCTTATGAATATGCACACAACCAGCCTATGAATATCCATGACATCAACTAATGAATATCCATACTTCGTAGTACCAGTAATACAGAATTATGAATATCCATAACATTTGAATATGCAAATTACCAGCTTATGATTATGCACGACCATAAAAACGCAGCCAAATCGCACTGCCAGAAATCAGATCATAATCAATCGAGGTAGGTGTTAATAATCCAAATGCTTTGAACATCTGTTTAGCATTCAAGTGGTATCTGTCTGTATATTTATATAGCACATTTTCAGAGAAGAAGATTTAAACTGGTCCCTTTGACCAATGCAATCCCTACGAGTGTCCCTACCTTGCCTCAAACACCTGTATGATCTTATTAGGCCTCTTAATTGTACTTAACGATTTTGCTTCTTCCAAAACTTATGATGTAGTTAGCTTTTGGCACTTGAGATGTTTAACATTTTTTGAACACATATTAGTTAGGATAAATTTTAAATTCAAATGTACCTAATAGGTCAACATGTTCTCACTACACTGATGCTGCTCCCAAGGAATGGAACGAACGGAAAATGCTTTTCCGTTGACTCATTGTTTCTCTTCCAGCCAGAAATGTCTCAAAAATCATAATCTCTCACAGGCTTTCAAATATCAGAAAATCTAACAGCTCTCTTTCTCTGGGAACTTACTAACCACATCTCAAATTCTCATTTCCGTCCAACCGACTTATACACAAATCGAACACTTTCAAAAGAATAATATTTCAAAAACTACTCATAATGAAATAATAATAGCATAAATGAGAATAATGAAATAATACTATTTCTTAAATAAGGCAGTATTCCTATCAAACTGCATCATCAACTGTAGTGCTAGACACCAACCATCACTCTCACCAGATTACATCATCAACGGATTCTCCGTAAACATCGTCACTTGGACGCAAGCGTAAGACCGCTTCACACGCAACAGTTACGAAGCAGACACATCACGACTGAATCATTGAGGTCCAACTGTTTCGTGACAACATCAAAAGCGATAGTTAGACGATGACAACATAAACATCGCAGAGTCTTCATTTGAAAGGATTCTTCATGGAGAAGAAGTTCATCATTGAGAAGAAGTTCTTCATGGAGAAGAAGTTCATCATTGAGAAGAAGTTCATCATTGAGAAGAAGTTCTTCATGGAGAAGAATTTCATCATTGAGAAAAGTTCTTCATGGAGAAGTTCTTCATGGAGAAGTTCTTCATGGAGAAGTTCTTCATGGGGAAGGAGGAACGGTGGGCGAAGAAGACGCAGCAGTTCCATTGCGATCAACAACTCCACCTAATCATAGATAAACATCATTGTACTCTGCTAGTGCCAGTCCAAAGCCTGGATAAATGAGGAGGTTGAAGCTATCCATCTCATACAGCTATTGTATTCTGCTATTTAATGTTGTCGGTTTGTTAATTGTGCTGTAAAATGATGCAGTGTCATAAAAGTTGCCCTTCTTATCTATGTTGGGACTGGCACCACTCTCGACCAGTAGATTCAAGCAAATTCACGATGCCATAGAAAAATAAAAATAAAATAATAATAAAAATACTAACCATATAATCCAACATTTATAATTCAGTCATTTACCAATCAATAAGAAATCATCCATCAATCAACCACCAATCAATCAACTACCGATCAATCAACCATCCATCAATCAACCACCGATCAATCAACCACCATCAACTATCCATTACAGAACCATAGAAAAATCAACCATTCATCACTCAACCACCAATCAATGATTCATCAATCAACTACCAATCAATCAATCAACCATCCACCAATCAACCATCCGCCAATGACCAATCAGACAGAACAGGTTGTTGACTGGTAATACCTCCACCTGAATTGCTCTGTGCTGTAGTCGATCCCTGCCCTTGTCCCTGCCCTTGTCCCTCTGCTCCCATCTGATGCTGTTGTTGTTGCTGCTGTTGCTGCGTTGTCGCCAGTTGTTTGGCTCTCAGTTCCGCCGCTCGCAGCTGTTCCAGGTGGAACTGCTGTTGCTCTCGTAGTAACTCCTGACGCTGGAACTCCAACTGAAAATGAAGAACATTGTAAAGCACTTCTCTTTAGATTCAAAATCAACCAATCAGAAGACAATGAGTAGAAGACGAGCAGAAGACGAGCAGATGATGAGCAGATGATGAGTAGAAGACGAGCAGATGATGAGCAGAAGACGAGCAGATGATGAGCAGAAGACGAGCAGAAGACGAGCAGATGATGAGCAGATGATGAGCAGATGATGAGCAGAAGACGAGCAGAAGACGAGCAGATGATGAGCAGAAGACGAGCAGAAGACGAGCAGATGATGAGCAGATGATGAGCAGAAGACGAGCAGATGATGAGCAGATGATGAGCAGAAGACGAGCAGAAGACGAGCAGATGATGAGCAGAAGACGAGCAGATGACGAGCAGATGATGAGCAGAAGACGAGCAGATGATGAGTAGAAGACGAGCAGAAGACGAGCAGATGATGAGCAGATGATGAGCAGAAGACGAGCAGATGATGAGCAGAAGACGAGCAGAAGACGAGCAGATGATGAGCAGAAGACGAGCAGATGATGAGCAGAAGACGAGCAGATGATGAGCAGATGATGAGCAGAAGACGAGCAGATGATGAGCAGATGATGAGCAGATGATGAGCAGAAGACGAGCAGATGATGAGCAGATGATGAGCAGATGATGAGCAGAAGACGAGCAGATGATGAGCAGATGATGAGCAGATGATGAGCAGATGATGAGCAGAAGACGAGCAGATGATGAGCAGATGATGAGCAGATGAGTAGAAGACGAGCAGATGATGAGCAGAAGACGAGCAGATGATGAGCAGATGATGAGCAGAAGACGAGCAGATGATGAGCAGAAGACGAGCAGATGATGAGCAGATGATGAGCAGAAGACGAGCAGATGATGAGCAGAAGACGAGCAGAAGACGAGCAGATGATGAGCAGAAGACGAGCAGATGATGAGCAGAAGACGAGCAGATGATGAGCAGATGATGAGCAGAAGACGAGCAGATGATGAGCAGATGATGAGCAGATGATGAGCAGAAGACGAGCAGATGATGAGCAGATGATGAGCAGATGATGAGCAGAAGACGAGCAGATGATGAGCAGATGATGAGCAGATGATGAGCAGATGATGAGCAGAAGACGAGCAGATGATGAGCAGATGATGAGCAGATGAGTAGAAGACGAGCAGATGATGAGCAGAAGACGAGCAGATGATGAGCAGATGATGAGCAGAAGACGAGCAGATGATGAGCAGAAGACGAGCAGATGATGAGCAGATGATGAGCAGAAGACGAGCAGATGATGAGCAGATGATGAGCAGATGATGAGCAGTCCTTCAGCTCACTCTGTGAAGCAGCCATTGCCCTAAGAAAAGTTAGCAAGGATTGGCCGTAATGCATTGGTTAAAAATGTTAGTCTTAAATTAGACAATGAAAACATTACCAACATGTTCTTATGAAAATATGAAGACAGAAGATGGCTTTGGATTGATGAATGTGAGACGACTGAATCTATGATCACCAACCGACTCTCGCTCTCGATCCATGATTGCTTCCATTTCTTCAAAGTGACAAAGTTTGATCTCGAGTTTCTTCATTTGAGTCTCAACGAGAAGAGAAACGAGACTCTTGATCCTTCGCTCTTCCATCGAAGCCATTTGCTAACAATCAACACAATTCAAAAGCAGACTTTACAAACTAACAGTTACAACTTATTCATTACAATCTTCCAGTTACAAGCTACCATTTACAATCTACCCTGTAAAATTTATTCATTACAATCTACCAATTACAACTTACCATTTTGAATTTAATCATCACAATTTACCAGTTAAAAATAGCAATATGTATTGTTATATATGCATAAAATGACAATACAAATCAGGAAGAAATAATCATAATAATAATAATAATAATAATAAACCAAAGCCCATTCATCCGCTCTACCTTTGCCTTTGTAGCAGCCGTAGCCAGAGCCGTTGCTGCTGCGGCCACCACATCCTTCTCCGCATCCTTCTTGGCATCTTCACCTAGATCCTTTGACACAGGCTCCGGATCGGTGGACCCCACCGAGTCAGTTGCCTTTGTGGCACTGTTGCCCTCCTAAAACAATAGGAAATCAACACAGAATCAACAGTTTATACATCCATTGCAACATTTCCTATATCCAACCAGTTCATGCATTCCATTTCGTTTCACTAAAAATCAGTCAACAGACAATTATATGAGATGACAGATGAAATGAATTAAAATAACAATAATAAATCAATTAAAATTAATTAAAGCTATGTACAAAGTCTCTATGTTATACAAAGCAATCTGGATTTTACTGAAAAATTGGACATAATTAACTACAGATATTGGACAGAAGCAATTATTGTAAAATGCAAGAAATGTTACTGCAAATTGGGTCAGGTCTTAAACAGAAAATTAGGTCATGTCATAGACTGCCAATTGGTGTTGAGGTCTGACCTCTTTTGCTGTGTCTGAATTCTTATCGGTCGTAGGATCCTGCTTGCATTTGTCCTCAGCCTCCGAATCCTCGGAATTCTTCTGACTGGATTCAACAGATGACTAACAACAGGAAACAGTGTCAATCACACATCAATCCACAAAACCTCAAGCTGACACATAGTTTCAATAACAATGGAATCAGTAACAATAGTTTCAATAACAATGGGTTCAGTAACAAAATCTGTTGACCTGTAGTACCTGTTGTTCTCCATCTTTTGTTCTTCCACCTGTGCCATCGTTTGTCTCCGAACCTCCTTCACCTAGACAACAGTTAATCGATTAAAGTAATTAAATAACGTGAATCGTCAACATCATGGTTTTGTGTAGGTCAAGTGGTTAGGAGTGCCAGACCAACAACTCAGAGGTCAGAATATAAACATAAGACAGTAATAATCTTTATTTAAAAATTCAAATTGACAAACATGCAGTTGGATTACATAATCAAGTAGAAACAGATATTACAGTAGGTATAACAGGAGTAGAGTTCAACTGCTTAACAGCCTGCCATAGATAGCGTTGCTCATCTTCTATCTTAACAGTTGCCCCTAGAGAGTGGAAGGCTTAGTCAACCTTAGCAATTCAAGAAATCATAGATCTGATCATATCTACAGTCTTCTGTATGTCAGCCTGATCTTGGAGCGCCAGTGGTTGATGCCCCCTGTGTATAAGACGTTGGTTCTCAGAGTTCCCAGTTGGCAATAAACAACACTTCAGCAAGAAAACACAATTGAACATCATTCTCATAACAATTCATACGATTATTCGCCAACAAAGGTAACTTTTTCGGTTGAGGACCCAACTGCTTGGAATGACATCCCATTGATGATCTTAGCTCTTGCCTAGGAACTCTCTACCCAATTTCTATTCAACTCCGAAATCTGTCTTATTTGGCCAAGGTTGGACTGGGAGGGCCTCTGAGGAGATTTCGTGAAGAGGTGCTATATCAAGTTCATTGGTTGACTGAATAAAAGCAGTGTCAAATGTACCTTGTTCCTTATCTTCTAACTCCGGACCGGTGCCCGCAATTCCTGTTTTGTCGAGGCTAAAGTTAGCATCAACCGGGAGACCTTGCTTGATTGCCTCTTCCACGGTCTTAAGATGTGCGTCGATCAACGGTGGAGGAACCTCCTCCTTCATCTTGGAAAATTCATCTTACACAAACGAATATATAGTTTCGTCAATAAAATCAAACTTCATAACCAGTCACACAGACCCATTGTCTGCCAAACATAGTTTAAAAGATGATTGGCGTTGCCCTCCCTAATTTCTCAAGGCCTTGGACTGGCACTAACATTGTACGGGCAGTGGGGAGTCACTGGAACATTCCCAATCTATGAAAACTTTAGAGCAAAATGTCAGAACTCAGCAACATTTCAAACTGTACTTGCCCAAATCATTGCATCATTTCAGCTGTCGAATATGCCGAATGTTTGAAAAGTACAGAAAAAAAGGCGCTATATAAAGTGTCTCCTTCATAAAAACGCTGCTAAGAGAAATAGACCCAATTAAAGTGGAATGAAGCCAGTGGAGTGACTGGGCTCTGTGTTGACTGAAGACAGCATTCAGTTTGCCAAAAGGAACATACGATTATCTCCTACTGCCCAGATTAGCTTACAGACCTTGTGTACAAATTGCTTGCCCTTACGGTGTTAGCTCTTTAATAGAGGTGTTCCAAGCACCTTTGTGGTGTTCTTAGTTCCACTGTGGTGCTCTTAGCACCTTCAGAGTGTTCTTAGTCACTTTGTTATGTTCTTAGCACCTTTGTGGTGTTCTTAGCAACCAAGTGGTGTTCTTAGCTCTTTTGCTGTGTTCTTAAAAGATACTTGATAACATACAATAGAAAAAAAGACAAAGATGAGGAAGGCTTAGTTTCAGTACCAAGAGCAGCCGTTATGGCGCTACCAGCAACGCGTGGATCAACAACTGATGCAAGGAACGAGACGGTTGACATGATAGGGTTTCCGATCTGGGAGAAGGGCAGGGGTTGGTAGACGAGGGGTCCGAGGCGACCTCCCCCTCTCTCCGAGGCACTGCCACCGTTGTCTTCGTCGAGGTATGGGTCTTCGATGGGGAGTCGGAGGAAGTGGAGGATGCACTCGTCCTGCGTCCGACTGCTTACATGCTCGGCCACACGGTTCCAGTCATCCTTGTGCATCTCAAGGCCTTCGAGTAAAAGCAGGGTCTCCTGGTCCGTCCACTCACGACCACTGTGAGCACCAACACCATCTTTCTCCTGACACAAAACAGGAAATAAAATAAAAAATGTACGGCTTGGTTAATGCGTCGCTTGCTGCAGTATCACCAGAGCAGTAGATGTTTTAAACTATAATCAAATAAATAGATGAAAGTATTGGCTGTTTACAATGTTGCCCCTCTCTCTGAAACAGTCTTCTGCTCCGAGATTGACCTAGACGCTCTAATTAAAATAAAATAGAATAATTAATGAATTACTTTGCATCAACTGATGTTGTGGACATCACATTAAATGGCTCAATAGAAGCCATTTTTGATTAGATCATTGTAATGTAAACAACCTGTTTCGTATATTGGTCCAAACAGAGTCCAACATTTCCCAGAATGTTCTCCTTCTTCTCTTCACTGTCTTTCTTCTCCGAAGAAGAAATCCTCTCAATCTCAACGTTTGCTTTTGAAGTCAGGGCCTGAAGGAAGAAGATTTCCACAAACATTCAAAATTGCTTCTCTAATATGTCATCTGAAGATATTGTAGTTCAATCTGGTTCAGCTTCAGAAATTTGCAAGCGACTCGTTTTATAATAATGATATCAATGGTTGCATGTGATATAGAAAATATCAACACATGTCTATGTTTTGCATGAAAGCATGTGCATGCAGTCTGACTCTTATGCTCAGATCAGGAAAATGGCAGAAACTAAAGCTTTGTGGCTATTTACTCTTCAGAGGAGTACGGATGTAAATATCTATGCACACTAAATATTAACTCACATTAACCACCAAAACACAATAATTAGCTTTGCTCAGTGTTATGTTTTAAAATAGAAAAAAATTAATTTTAAGAGCATGACATACTAGCAAAAGCTATTTTTATCCACTAGATGAAAGAAGCTATTTCCATCCACTCGGTATTTCAAGAGAAGCTATTTTTATCCACTGGTTTTGCTCAGAGAATCAATTATTGTCCATTGTGTATAACTACAGAGAAGCTATTTCCGTCTCCTGGGTATATTTCTACCTGGTTATTTTTCATTGGATTGAGAGCATGGAGTCCAGATGGAGTGTCGCAGAGGATGTGGAAGTGGGAAGTGATGGGTGGACCCATGGATGTCGGTCGATTCTCCGCCTCCACCTGGTAATTGATGAGACCCCATTGCTCCAGAAACGCATGCACCCTGAAAGTACACAGACACACAGTCACCCTCTCATCATCATCTCTCAAACTCAGCTCTTACATCAATTCCTCTATAAAATATTGGAGAAGGTAACATGATGGCTAATTCACATGATGGCTAATCCATATTTATGGCTAATCCACATGATGGCTAATCCATATCAAGACCGATCAATATGATGGCTAATCCAGATGATGTCTATTACATATGATGGCTAATCCATACGTGGCTATATCAAATTTCAGGCTAGTCTTGAGGTCAATAAGCCTGCTTGTGTAAATTGTCTACTTGGCTTGACCTGATTGCATGCAGTACGTCGATTAACCTCTTGTTGTTGACCTGACCTCATAATGGCACAGACGTCTCCTGCGAGGTTCCTCCTACAAGCAGTCACCGTCAGATACTCATCTGGGTTCAGACGATACGAGTCAACCATGAAGTTACGATACGACGTGTAACTAACAACACAAACGACAACAATTGGAGCATAACATAATAATTAACACGCTAAATATTTTACATAATATAGATACATACAAACAGGTACATACATACATACATACACAGGGGATGCATACACCCAGGAACACACATAGACAAATACATAAACATGGATACACCTATATACACACAGACACATTGGACATATTGTCACATATATATAATGAGTGGTCAACAGCCACACTGCTTGTCTTATAATACTAAGACAACAGCTTCATATCGCCTTCTCCTTCTACTCTCAGATGATAGAGAAAGAAACCAATCAGAAGGACTCAGTCATCAACCATAAGTAGGTCAAACATTATTTCCATTTTCAAAGAATTACAAAGAATGTCCAGGAAAGAACACAGAACAAATAGAGCGAACACACAAATACCTACATGTGCTGCTGAGTAGTAACCCTGAAGGAGGTGCTATATAAAGCTTCATAATGAATGAATGAATGAATGAATGATGCTGTATACATTTCTGGTGTCTTGGACTTGTTCTTTCCAGTGAAGAACTCCGGAAGTCCTCTCCGTTCGATCGTATGAATCGCAGTGTAGTCAAACCAGGCGGAATAGCTTGGAACAACGATATGATGGGTCTGTTCAGTTGCGTCATTCTGCTCCCTCCTCTCATGCGGATCGCTTGCAGCTGCCAATCGATGAGATGAGTCCACGACCTACAAAAGAACATTTGGCGAACAACTCATGTATCACTGAAATACAAAGAACTCACAACTTCTCTCTCCATCGGCTTCTCACTCTTTAAAGGGGTTTCATTCCCCCCAAGATTTTCATGCTGAGAGCGCCTCGGAAGAATTTTTCTGCGAGAGGCGCTATATAAATCTAAAGATACGAAAGATGAGAGCGCAACCACCATCCATCTACCTCAGCCTCCTCATCAGCATCAGTTCCAGACTTTGGCACCGGTGCCTCCTTGTCTTTGACGAACTTGACGACCGAAGGCGGTCTCAGAATCGGCATCTCCGAGGTGCTCATCTCCATGACGACGACATCATCATCATCCCTCGAAGCATCATCATCCTCCTCACCAGCAGCCAACAGACGACGCTTGCCTCTTTTCAGATTAAAAGCAAATGACAAAGGACAATGTTAAAGACAACCACAGACAACGATTGATAACAAAATAATGCATTCATCATAAATTCAGCTACACACAAATGGTTCAACGTTTCAGGTAAATGCAACAACAAAAGATATTAAAAACCCACTCAACATATAAATCCTCATCAAAGAAATTCTTTGAAAAATTATATGGTTTACATTGATTATTGCTATTTAGTAAATAGTATCAGATAACTCAAACTAACAAATTGAAAGACCAATCATGAAAAAATTGATAAATAGTTACAAGAAACTCAAACTGAAAATATGGTTAACATAACTGATGATGACTTTGTTTTGTGTTAACAGGTGAATGAATGGCCTCAGTTGGTTTGGAAGCGTGACAGGAATTTGCTGATACATTGGAGGCATTCTCCAGACAGTTTGGTTACAATCCTTTGGAACAATTGTGTTCTTATGAACAAGATCACCTCTCCCTCCTTCCTTCCCTCCCTCCTCTCACTTGCAATCTGTATGTTTGGTAAATGGCAGTACCACTCTCAAAACTCGCATACAGTCTAAAGTCTTACTAACAGATAATTAGTAATAAACCCCTACTTCTTTCTCTTTTTGTTTCGCTCATTTGGAGCAGGTGATGGCGAGTGACGTCGTTTGAATCTCTTATCAAGTCTCTTGTCACCGCGTCTCTCAACCTCCAAAATGTTCGTCAACTGTAACAGAGAAACAAAAAACAAACAGACGTTCGATAAAGTCTGTCAGATTTGTTCCACCCTAAAAAGTACACAGTGTCGTGAAAACATCATTGGTAATATTATCAACGACTTTTGCAAATAGTTACAGAGCTTGGGTCTCTCATGTATCATCTGTATATCTATGCAGGGGAGGAGAGAGTGCGGGTCCATCCCTCAAATGAACTGCCCCAAAGTTTTTGTTACTAAAAATTTCTAAATAAATAAAAACACCTTTCACAACTGATCCTGTGCTTTGTGTCCAATGAAAACCGCTCTGAAACGGATTCCTGGCTACTCTTCTCTGATGAATAAACAGTATTTTAATTAGTTTAGCTAACCTCTTCTGCCGACATCTTAACTCTTGAAAGGTTCATAGTTGTCGTTGTGGCACCCTCACTCTAACACAGAATCAAACAGACACAAAAACAGACACAAAATATTCAGACCAACGACTTCAGTCAGATTTAAAATATTTCAACTGAATTTGATTTCATGAAATAGAAAATTAAATAGACAGAATTAAGAGTCAATAGTTATTTTTGTTAAAAACAGAAACTCAAACTGAAGTTCAAAGCATGCAATCAATATTTATGTCACAACTCCTATTATTATAAATAATGATCGTCATTGTCATTCTTATAATTATTTATTATGATTATATTTATTTAATATCATTATCAAATGATTATGTTCCAAGGGTTGTTGTTGTAGCATTTGTTTTATTTATCATAATTATATAATCAAAGATAATACGTTGAATTTAGATGAGAGTGTAAAACTAACGAGAGATCCTTCGCCAACGAGATAATCCTCTTCGTTCATCCACTCATTGTATTCCTCAAGATCCAACAACCAAAGAGCATTCACCTATGATCAACAATCACAAATACCATACCACATCAGATGACAACATACCACACCAGATGACAATATACCACACAAGATGACAGTATACCACACCAGATGACATCATACCGAGTGACAACATACTAAATGACAACACACTAAATGACAACACACTAAATGACAGCATACCAAAAGACAACGTACATAATGACAACATACCACACCAGATGTTAACATAATGATTTCACATGATGTATTTAAATGATATTACATGTTCCTCTGATAGAGCATACTAGAATCTTGAGACAATGATTACAGCCACAAACAATGGAACAATAGTCTTACCTCCCATGGACCATCTGGAGTCACAGCTGCTTCCACTTCTGCCTCGTAATCAACATCCATCAGCCAAGTGTCGTAACTAAATTCAAAAGCAAAGAGATTTAAACAAACAACTAATCTAAAATGACTCCATTGACACCGGATGACTTATCAGCATTTCAGAGTCAACGACAGAATCCAATCATACATGTAATGCAAAACCAAACATAAAATCCAAACATAAATAAAATCCAAATGTAAATCAAATCCAGAGATAAATCTCATCCACACACAAATATATAAATAAAAAATTATATAGATGCAAAATTAGTTTTCTTCTACACATGTCACACAATCAAACAAGAGTGACAGACAGAGTGACAGAGTGATAGACAGACACTCGGGTACCAGGGTACTACCCGGGTACCCGATCGAAGCTGACTACCCGGGTAATGAAATCGGTTTTCAGGTACCAAAATTCCGTACAAATGCGCAATTTTGCCAGAACATGTGCCAGAAAGATTCCGTTGGTCATGTTGGCTGACTGCCCGGGCAACGAAATCGATTCTTGGGTGCCCGACATTCTGCAAAAATGCGCAGTTTTCTGCATTTCCTAACAAAATATCCGCGCGGTCGAGTACCCGACCGTGCGGGTCGACGGGTACTCGGGTAGTCATTTCAACATTTTTTGACCGCCTTAGAGGAGATCCTGTTAATAAAAATGCAACATAACTGGAGGATGGAAACGAACCTGTCTGGAAAATGCCACCAATGTATCAGCAAATTCCTGTCACGTTTCCAAACCAATCGAATCCATTCACCTATCAACACAAAACAAAGTCATCATCATCATCACCAGCTTCATATTCAGTAACTAAGGAAAATAAACGAATTCTATTTTTTATCCATATCTTTACAGTGTGGCAGTCACAGACACCACTGTTGTTGTTTTCTCAACACAACTTCATCCGATAAGTGTAATATTTACAAAACAATAAGAAACTATCAAATCAAATTCAACAAATAGTAATAGCAAGGCAACAGTCAACAGTAAGATTTCTACAGGTTCAGCTCTTCAAAAACATTCGACACAGCCACACTTCAAAACTGACATTCCAAGACAACAAGTAAACAAAACAATAGCAATTGGCTCACAATGAAAATAAATCAATTCTTCTCTTTCTGCTTCTATTACATCAACCGTTCTCTTTACTCATGGTCTTGCTCTGTCAGTTTTGAATCGTGGCTCTGGAGATTGTTTTTGAAGAGGTGAACGCTTAGAAATTGTGCTCTTGATTTTGGCTTTTTCTCTGACGTACCTTCTTCTCGCAAATTCGGTGGAGGGAATATGACATGTGTCGCGTCCGACGGTTTATCTACGACGAGGCCGTGATGTCGTTTGATGATGTCCTTGAGTTTACAAGTGAGGATCTTGTCAACCTCTGGACGGAGGAAGACAGACGGTTGGATGAGAGTCTTGGTCTGGAGAAGAGATCGATGGATCTGCATGAACATCTCCACGTTCCGATCCATACGAGATGGAGACTGGAAATCAAAGCGTCTCCTTCAGGTGAAAAACAACGAAACATTAACCGAAGATTTTCACATTTCATGTTTCACAGATGCAATCCTATAAACCTAGTTGCTATCTGCAACCTTTTGGCAATCAAAATATCTTCACAAAAACAAGTCATTTGTGGAATAT
Organism: Bimastos eiseni; assembly: GCA_959347315.1. Taxonomy (NCBI): domain Eukaryota; kingdom Metazoa; phylum Annelida; class Clitellata; order Crassiclitellata; family Lumbricidae; genus Bimastos; species Bimastos eiseni. The sequence goes on along the minus strand of OY365819.1, from coordinate 433,347 downwards.
TTCAGAATATTTATTAACTCTAATCCACTGCAAAAAGACTCTTTCTAAGTTTCAACTTCACCGTAACATTTTCAGAATGTCCTTAAATAACTGGTATTCCTCCACCAAATTTGGACCAATTAATTAATCTGGACCAATTAATTAATCTGGACCAATTAATTAATCTGGACCAATTAGTCCCAACTGGATATTTTCTAATTGATGATATGATCACAATGATATCATCTGATGTATTTACGTCTGTTATTTTCAGGATGTTGTACACTGGTTGATGACTTTTGCAGGAGGCAATGCCACAATAGAAGTTGCTAATTATAACAATCTATTATAATTATAACAATCTATCTGTTTAACAGAAGCTTTCAGACACAGATGATGAATTATCGAGTCGTTAATCAGTGACCACCAGAGCAATTTACCACAAAAACTAATTGTGTTTCCTTGACCAGGTTTGGACCTATGCCTCTTGACCTAGATGCCACCTTCTGGAATGGTACCCAAGTCTCTGAGTGTCACCCTTTTGAAGGGTACTCAGGCCACAAGGTGCCAGAATAGAAGTCAATAATTAACATTAGCAGACATTTACAACAATCTGTCTATTAAACAGAAGCATTGCAATTCTGTTCAGGCTTAGATGGTGAATTATTGAATCAGTCACTGATAGAACAATATGCCACAAAAACTTATTAGGTTTACTTGGTCAGAGGTCATATGCACTCTGGAATAGAAGCCACTTTCTGGAATGGTATCCAAGCCTCTGGATGCCACCTTTGGGAGGGTATACAGACCACTGGGTGCAACCCTTTGGGAAGGCACTCAGAAATCTGGGTGTTATCATTTGAGATGATACCCAGGTCTCCAGGTGTCAATCTTTTGAAGGATACCCAGGCCTCAAGGTACCACCCTTTGGGATGGTACCCAGGCCTTTCGTGACGTGCTGAGGTCTTACTAACCAGCCGAGCTCAGTCTTGAACTTGAACACAGAAGTGAGTATATGCGCGAGACCGCCACCGGGTTTGTAATCAAAGAAACATCGCATCTACAAAGCACAACCAGAGTAGACATCAGATCAAATTCGATTAAGTACAGACTAACTTGCATTGCAGCAAACTGTGCTTTAGTAGAACCCAAGTTTAACAACGTATAGTTATCCGAAAACTTAACTGAGTTTTAAAGGGTTGATGATGAGGTTTTAATAATCTACAATGACTAAACAGAAACAGAAAAAGAATTGGAGAATGAACAAACTGGTAATTTAGTAAGCGCTGGTTTTGTGACGCTCTTTCCGAATGCATCCTCCTGGAACTGGAGCAATTGACAAACCAGAGCCGCAAGACTTTTGTTCGTTGGAGGCTCCGTTTGAAAATACTGAGAACAGCAAAAACAAATCTGCTAGACACGAGAACATTGTAAGCAGCTAAGAAACCCATTTACACTTTAAAACATTTTATACGATTTATCCCATTCACCTTGGCTCATAATTGCTAATTGGTAATGGGGCAAAGCCAAAACTCAGGCTATTCTTGCTGCAGTTGCACACAACTTTATTTAACTGACAGAATCTAGGAATATCTACATCGTATGCACAGTACGTCCGCCGAAATACGCTATTATATAAAATCGTAGTGCAAGCCAAATACTAGATTAAGTCTATTCGGTGACAAAAACTAACTATTACAGAATTGCTATTCTAGCGCCTGCTAGCTCTAGCTTGTTGTTTATTATTTTCATGAGTTTGAGTTTCTGTGCTATTGCAACGACGCCGAATGTCAGTGTTAACGAAGAGCTTAAATAAAATCGATGTACAAATCAGAAGCTTAGGGCTGTTAACCGGCTTTCTGGAACCGGTGCTTCTTTTCGGGCGACGCACCTTTTTGTAGTTCTTCTGTAGCCATGTTTTTACGGAATCAAACTGAGCAACGGTATCCAACAATTCGAAATATTTAACATTGGGTCCACCGTCCGTTTTTCTTTGAACCAAGGCAACGGCCATTTCTTTGTATTTTATAATAATGTTTTTAATGAAGTTATTACTCGAACTACATATATTATTTCTTATGATACCATGTTTAATTTCGTCATTGTACTGATATAAGATCGCCATCTCGCAGAATAATAAGAAAAACCTGAAACAAAAATTGTAATAATAATCAAGAAAAATATTGCTATTTTAAAAAAATGCTATTTATTTATTTATAATATCCAGTTTGCCTACTTTATATAAAGCAGTCGCCAGCTCACAGTGATGGGAGCAGTAGTAGTGGATCTCTTTTTAAAAATAGAAAATCTACATGTTGTGTAGTCCCCTAATTTCAAAATGCTTTATAAGGCAGTGTTTTTGAGGATTACAAGCACTTTCTCAAAATACATTTCTAAAGTATTATAAACATTCAGAAACTTTCTGCCCAAAATATTAATATTGGGATCAAGATGTAGGACCTTAACCAGAATGTATCTGTGGTCCGTTTCTCCCATTATCAGCTGTCGGTCTCCTCGTAAGGCCATAACCAGAGGTCAGTTTCCCACTCATTGAGCGGCGCCTCTTTGACCACCGCCCCTCACTAAGCGACGCACGTTCCGCGAGCTGATCCAGGACGTGCATTAACCACAGCCCGGAAGTTCCATAATGCACGGCGCTGTAACTGAGAGCGCCGTCGATTGTTTACATCCGGTATATATGACCAATCAGCGTGCGCCGCTACTTGTAGGTCACCGGAAAACCTGGCAACCAAACGAGCAACCATTTTGTGTGTCATCGTCGCGTAATGGCGACTGGGTTTCTGAGTCGTTGCCTTAATTACATTCGGTGTTACACTTGATTTATGGCCCACATTAAAATAAACGATGCGTGAAGGTTTATACAAGAACGATAGATTTAATGGACTGATAACGATGGAGGGTCAGGAGTGACAGAGCGCTCACAGGACACGTTTTCGACAAAGGATAAAAAATGGAACGTTGAAAGTAGTCCTGGAAGCAAATAGTATTCGTTAGCTCTAAACTTCTAAAGCGCCACTCGAAGCCATGCGCACGGCACCAGCTTATTCCCGAGCGTTAAGCAGAAGTTTATTAGACCGAGACAAAGACATAGGCAGAGAAAGAGATTAAAAGAGACATAGACAGACTCAGGCAGAACGAAGGACTGTCTACCTCTCTGTAGGACAGAGAGGTAGAGAGGCAGTCAGAGAGGCAGTCAGATACAAAGACAAACATGGACAGAGGTTGACGATGAATGATATACGTAAGCGGACGTTAACTGACGTCCTGAAAGTCAATTTCATTTTCCGACTATGATAAGAATAGTTGAAACGCGAACAAAGACAAGGATCGAAGCTATACCGCCACGGTATAGCTTCGATCCTTGTCTTTGTCTTGCCTCCAGTGTTCGCGTGTTCAACTCGTCGAGAGCATTCGGTACAGATTGATTTTATGTTCCCCGTTTCTCTAAAGTCTTAGACTTCGCCAAATTGAGATCGATTACATGCGTTAATTGAGTCCTTCATTCATTCGATATTAAATGCCATCTAAACAATATTTATTTGCCCGCCAACTTCTCTAATTAACCTGGCAATTTATGATGCGCCGTCAATATCATACGACACAGCTTTGTGCCGTCTTTACCGTTAACGGGTGGCACAAAGGGCGTCTCTAAGGACACCAAAGAACACCGGAGGGCATTGTAGGGCGAGCGAATCAAAGCTATTTACTTGGTGGTTATTTATGGAGTTTTAACCATGCAAAACAGATCTATATTTGACTAAAATGGAAGGAATATGAAAACAACGAAGACTGGGTTATTGACCTAGGTTATGTGTGTGGCTACCTCCAGGAATTTTGCAGAATAAATCGGCAGTCGCGTTTGCTTTTGTGGAAGAAATGAAACGACTTAATAGATAGGGCTACAACTTGCAATAAGAAAATATAATAATTAAAACAAGTTCTAAGCAAGATTAATTGCGCAATTTCTTATTATGATTATTATGTGAGTGTACATTTTTGAACGTTCATATTATGATGTGACCGCAATACGTTTGCAAGCAGTTCAATAAAGTACATACTTACTTTTTTAATGGATCGTTATGGCATAAATTTAGATGAACTTTTCTGAGATTATACGTTCAACGTTGCCCTCCCGAGT
>OY365819.1:274209-424209 GCA_959347315.1 Bimastos eiseni | reverse complement strand
CCCTCCTGAATAAGTTGAGCCCCGTTTGCAGATGGGTCAAGCGGTGATTATAAGTGCCCATTAACCGAGAGGCCGAAGCTCACGACTCGATCGTTTGATGTATGGCGCTACATAAATTGCCTCGTTTCGAGCACCTGCTTCTTTTTCTTCTGACTCCACCGATCTCTTAAGAGGTAGAAATCGCATATGAGATTTCGCAGACGAATGCCACCAGATGGACCCACTCGCCACTTGTTTAGTGGAGACACCTGTTCTTCGCTGTCTCGAACGTCATAGCAACGTTTAATAATAAAACGAATACTATTACGATGCTTTTTGTATTCTGATCTCTTATGGACGGATTGATCTTCGAGGATGATATCCCTTTGGAGAATGACTGGAGGAGAGTCAGCCCTGCGTTCGTCATTGCCTTTCTCGGAAGTGGAAGCCCTACTCTCGTTCTCAATCCCACCAATCCGGATTCACTAAACACCAATCCGCAGATACTCTTCGTATGTCTTGGTACAATAAACCGGTCGCTGCTGTGAGTCGGCAAAAAGTCTCCCGTAGATATCTCTGCCATTTTCTGATACTATCACTCACGAACCACTTCTCCTCGGGATGTCCTCTTGGTGTATCGTTCGGCTCTATAGTTTGATTCCAGTCCTACTTGTCTTCAGGCTCCTTCTTTAGTAATAATGTCATTATATGGGATTGTTAACAATACTGGAAAAAGTATTGTAATAGCAAAACCAATGCGTCCTAATAATAGTATTGACAATACAACTACCAATTTCTTTTCTAAAATGTATCGCAATGCCATTAACTATGCTTTTCCAATAATTTTCGATAGGTGCTGAATTCGCTCCTAGCATACATGAAGGCCTACTTCGTGCACCTAATTACAGAAATTCTACAGCGGGATCGCTTGGGCCAACGACATTGTATTTAGAGCAGCAGTCAAGCAAGCTGTTCGAACATCCTGCTCTGGTATCTCATTGACAATCATCGTTTCTACAGGCCTATTCATTTCAGTATCAATTAATTTCGTAAACACTCTTCAATTATTTATGCAAGCCACTTCTATATGGCAAAAGGACATAACCCTACTCTCGGTCATTTCCCTATTTATAAATTCCTTCATCCAGAATCTGTCCTCACCAAATATCATTATGGCCGAAGCGTAGACCTATACCCAATTACTTCTCATATATTTCTTGATCGCGACTTATTCGAGTGCACATGCGATACCAGCAAAACAAAACTATCGGGATACTCGCTGTGATAATTTTTATTGTAAAACGTTTCGGCGATAGGCCTACCAAGTAGGCCCTTTTGCGATAGGCCTACTTTATCGCGATATTACCAGTTCTAGATATAAGAGTGACTAACATTATAGCGGTTTATTATAATCGCTAAAATAATATTATAGTGTCAACAACAACAACAACTCAAAACTAACATAATTATTTGTTAATTATCTGCGGCAAGCATGCAAATCGAAGAAGAAGTTTTAATTATACATGCATGACGTAAAGCTTAGTATTTTTTATTTGATTTCTCGCCCTGCGCCACTAGGATTGAAAGCCCGATTGATGCACCTGAAATGGTTTTCCATTGAAGTCCAGCAATATTCACTTTATCGTTGCATCTGTGATTTTGCAAAGGAAGAACAAACAAACCGAATGCAAACAGATACATTTTAATCACAAAACATCTATTATGCAGACGTCCATATTCGTCCATTTACTCATGAATATGGTAATAATAGGCAAAGCCAAACAGAATATCATGAGTCGCATTTTGCCTTAATTACGCACTTAACGAATATAAATGGGACGATGCACTCAAGGCAGTCATCGTCAGACAATTTAAACGACGCTTATGTCCATTGTCCAGTGCTACTGAAACGCGGTCCGATGATGGTACTGGTACTGGCCCGTTAGTGATTAATAATTGTTTGCCGGACTGAGAAGTCAATTATTCAGGATTTTCGATCACGCTGAAATAAAACTCTATGAACAGAATAGACTGGATTTGTTGAAGCTGACGGTTGACAATGTTAGTCAATATTACCCGTTGTTAAATAATTGAGCAATTGTGAGATACTGAAATGTACAATAGTCAATGCTCGCATAATTATATTCATACATACATAGACAATAGTAGAGGGAGAGAGAAAGTCAAGCTACAAAAATGGAAATTGAATTCCTAGCGGAATTGTGAAAATAGTGAACTAACGAAGGAAACATTTTACATGCAGAACAGTAAATCGTTTTAAACATACAAAAGTAAAAAATGCGAGGCTCTCGTTTTCTTTCTTTTGCTTTTCCTTAGAATTTTAGAAATCAAGTTAAGTCATTTTTATTTTTCCAAGAATCCGATTCAGATAAAAGGACCGCGCTTTGACGAAGAGACTGAGGTTGACATCGGATTGATTACCTCTTTGACGAAGAGACTGAGGTTGACATCGGATTGATTACCTCTTTGAGGCCGTCCAATGATCTACATCCGAAGTACACACTCATATATAAACATAGTAGGTCTAAGTGCTTTGTCATCGTATAAATTATATACAGATTAGTTATCCAGATCATATATTGTTTTATATACATACATTATATATATATTATATATTGATTACAATCATATTTATAGATGTTATTTTATCGTGGTATTGATGTTCGGATGATGGATTGACTCGCAGTTGATAATTATTGAGTGCTTGTCGACATCTTATGGACCTTAAAGAGTTCTTCAACCATTGACGTCTAACACTTAGCTCTGCGCTCTCGATGCATGAATTTGTCTCATGCTGACAGACAGACGGACAGACAGACAGACAGACACATGCGCACACACTAACACATACACACACTTGAGCGAAGTGCTACTCATTTAAGGCGCTCGATGGATCGCTCTCCTTGGTAAGTCGCCTAGCAAATGTCTCTGCTATCGGTAAATCAATGGCATCCGCTCGCCAACCACTAACCAGTCAAGCCAGACCATTATAATTATATATTTAGTCTATCAACAGTAACAATTACCTAAGTCACTTGTTCGTCTATCATATTCAAGGCGCGTGATTGGACAGAAATTGACCTAAATATATGCAACGCAATCTGACCTCACAATGATTGGACAGAAGTTGACCTAACTAAGTTATATGCAGCGCAACAGTTACTGCATGCAACGGACAGCGTTTACGAATTAGTTATACATCGTGTAATGTAAATATTATTTTATCAATTATCATTAAAAATGAAAACTTAATGTGTAAATGTGTATTTTAGCCTATGTACCGTTTCGTCCAAGCGCGTATTTTAGCGTTTTTTTATTATTGCGTGGTTTTTCTGCGGTCGAAACTGCGGCCTCTCAACGCACGGATAAACTTTTGCGGTCGAAATTTCTTCGCGTAGCCTAATTATGTGAAAACACACTATCTCTAACCTGGTCTACCTAGTAGACCTAGTAATACATCGTGCAATATAAGGTTAGAATTAGGTACGACCTGTGATTATCACGGGTTAACAGCTAGTACTTAGATAATTTTCTGTGTTATCATTACTTTAATTTGCTTACTACGGCAGCGGCGGTGACTGCTCCAGAATGCATTTTGCCGTGACCTAAAAACCGCTGACTTGATCGCTCCAGTTTCGTGCAATATGATTGGCCAGATCATGTTGTTCTAACCAATCTGACTGTTGTATCACGCCGACAGCTATCTATAGCCCAATTGTTGTCCAATCTATTAGTTGACCTTTAATAAAATCTTCTTGCTCTTGTGTAGAAATTGAAAACAATTGGCACCCCAATTACCAGATATTCGCGACCCGCTTTTCGGTAGCGACCCACAGTTTGGAATATGCTGCCGCAGAGCGTTTCAGCGATCAATGCAGGAGGCTTCATTGAGAAATGTATCTCTATACATCAACCCATAAATGACACGAAGACTACAATGCGTAATCGTTGATGTCACAATCGACCAGCAAACACTCGGTTGCTATGATTAAAACCACAGGAGCTATATAAAAACATTGTCTCATGAATATTGATGAGGCTTCGAATGGAGAAGACGTTGGATCTGAACCGCATGCACTCGCTGAACCCACTTATAACCATCGCACTCAACCACATCCTATAAAATAAACCAATCACATAATCATGATGCGCTACAATAATCATCTGTTGCTTATTATGCATAGAATCATAATGTCTTGAATCGTAAGCGTGAAGCTTACAATGCACACGTTCTGATAATAGCATTTTGGGAAATTCAACTATTCCGATGGATTACTATCACGAATTTATATAGCCCCACTATCTAATAATGACCAAGCATCCTATCTGTCTGTCTCGACCAAGCATTGATAGATGTCGCTAAGCAATTATTGGGTGAAGAACACTTGCGAAAGTGACCAGTAACCGTTTGAGAGGAAGGTTTTGACCGGTGCTCGAAGAATATCAGAAGGCCAGAGCCATAACCAGTCTGCCACCGTTTCTCAGTGGACCACCTCTCGAACCCTCTTTAGATACATATAGATGTGGATGTAGATGTAAAGGGAGAAGAAAGTCATTCGGTAAATATTGACGACGGAGCAGAAAACGAAAGACCTATCGATGCATTAATACACAGAGTAAGACACAGACAGAGGGAGAGAGACATACAGACAGAGGGAGAGAGACATACAGACAGAGGGAGAGAGACATACAGATAGAGGGAGAGAGAGATACAGATAGACAGATAGCGTGTGAGTTACACATTGATTGGGGGTTTGCTCAATAGTAGGCCTATGATAATTGTCTCCCTTTACGCTGACGATCTCAGTATTTACGAGCGTTACAGAAGTAGGCCCTACTTGTATGTCCATCGGTTCATCGGTCCATCTGTTCATCGGTCCATCTGTTCATCGGTCCATCTGTTCATCGGTCCATCTGTTCATCGGTCCATCTGTTCATCGGTCCATCTGTTCATCGGTCCATCTGTTCATCGGTCCATCGGTCCATCTGTTCATCGGTCCATCTGTTCATCGGTCCATCTGTTCATCGGTCCATCGGTCCATCTGTTCATCGGTCCATCGGTCCATCCGGTTAAGTGTGCCGAAAAATAGTGGTTTTATTCATATTAAACTTTTGCTGCGAATAATCTACATAGCTTTATTTTCGTCATGAGCTGATGTTGTCGATGTCTGACATAATAACGTATGCGTATTCTAAAATGCACGTGCGCTAAATTAAGAATTAACGTACGTTCCTTATGCACGGTCGAACATTGCGTTTTTAGCCGTGGCTGGGCCAGGAACGCCCCTCAGCGTTGCTTCAACGGGTAATTTACATAGGTTCCCAGAACGAATAAATGATAAACAGACAGACAGAGACAGATAGGCACACACGCACAAACACACAGATGGACAAATTAGCAGAAAGACAGTCATAAAGATAGAGAGCTAGAGACAGGCAGGCAGACATACAGACGGACGTCAAATGCCCCTTAGATATGCCTTCTATAATTTCATTTCGTCATTCTCTTCTCTCGTCTGTCTACCACAGACGTAGCCATGATGTTATTCTCATCTCTTTTATAGTCCCTCTTGGCAACTGACGGAATAGGTAATCAGGCGCTACATAAATGCCTTACTTACTCATTCGCATGAATATAATCACATTTCATACTACACGAAAATTATGCGCTGAAAATGCTACGAATTCCTACATTAATATGTGTCTGTCTGGCTATATATCAGTCTGTCTATCTGTCTGTTTGTCTATCTGTCTGTTTGTCTATCTGTCTGTCTATATTTATGACTGTAAGTATGTCTCTCCGTCTGTCTGTCTATATATCTATCAGTTAAAATCTCTTTCGCACGACTTAAAATATTTTTCTTTCATGTCCCTTTAGGAGCTCCGTACAAATTGGCAAAAGGTTATTTAACTTAATGATAAATATAGATCTACGTTAAGAAACACTTCACTAATCCGAATGATTGCTTTAGATGTATGATAGTCTGAAAGTTCAACGTTAGCAGCCGATGACAGTCCGCCCAGTCAACGGTCAACAGCCAAGTCAGCCGCTCCAACCATCCATCAATCGGTTAGAAGTCGATGCAGCGTTGGTTTAGAGGCCACACGTCTTCTCGAAATAAGAATCTGTCAAGGCGTGAATTACCCAGTGGCTGCCAGTCTGTTCTCTCGTTTAGGTGCCAGGCACGTAGTAGAGGGGAATGGATTTGCCAGCTTTATACTACACCCGATATTATATATGACCACAACGGATGGATAAGGAGTCGTATAGTGCGCTTATATTCGCGTCATCAAGTGTAGCGAAAGATTCTTGGGAATGGACGAGGCAAGGAAAAAGGAAAAGGAAACGACCGTCTCTCTTTCTTGTCTTCATCCTCCTCCTCCTCCTCTTCTTCTTTTCTTATTCTTTCTTTCTTCCTTGTTTCCACTTCTTTTACTTCCTCGATTGATGCAGGGTGATTAGATAGACCATTTCTCTTGCTTTTAGACGTCATGAATAGGACGACGCGATGCGACCTCTTACCTCTTACATCAACTCTCTGATTTCATATTAGATCCGATGAAGGGCAGAGAAACACTCTCACTTCCGGTGGTCGAGTTAATCAAACGATCGGGTAGCAATGGGGAATCCTTGACGCTCTCAAATCCCACCGGATATCCGGTGTCTCTGGCCGATAACCGTCTCTTTTAACAGATATAGGTCGCGGCCTCACAGGGCGTTGGGAAAACGGGTCATGATAAAATAATTATTCTGTCCTCAGGCGATTCTTTATTATAGGAAAGTGATCTCAAAAGGTCTAAACCGATCTATGTCTAATATTCTGGCGAGAATTACATGCTGAGCCATCAGCAACAATTGAAATTGACAAAATAGTTTCACAAGGATGGCCCAACGACAGAGCTACAACCCCCCATATATCACTCAGCCATAATGTAATCAGCATCAATACATACATCCACAAATATATATATATATACACGTATATATGTATATATATATATGAGAAGGAGCAGGTGGTTGGGGAGGAGATGTAGTCAGATTAGAAGGTAAAGTAGGAGGTGAAGAAGGATGAGGATGAAGAATGCGGATGAGTCGCAGGAGATGAAGAACGTATCAAAATTATTTCTAAACGGCTGAAGAACAAAATATTGTTTAGCATATATGCGAAAATGCATTTGGAATATATATATATATATATATATATATGTTACGTGTACTATGTGTTTGTGATCCAACTGTGCCCTGGGGATATATATATGTATGTATATATATATATATATACATATATGTATATATATATATATGTATATATATGTATATATATGTATATATGTATATATATATATTCATGTGTATATATATGTGTATATATATATATGTATATATATGTATGTATATATATGTATATATATATATGTATGTATATATATGTGTGTGTATATATGTATATATATGTATATATTTATATGTATATATTTATGTATATATATATATGTGTGTATATATATGTATATATATATATATATATGTATGTATATATATATATATGTAATACGCTTTGCAACGGGGCATTAGTTCTGTTAAAAAAGGTCAGACAGTGCAGTAATTAAGACTGGTTTGTACAGTAACCGCGGAGATTGACGATCGATGCTGACCCCATCGCCTGACCCCGTTGGTCAATTCTCCGGTTGTATTCCTCTGGCTTCCGTTGTTTCCGTTGGTTGGAGTTCGCTCTACGTTTGGTATTCGTACACGATATCCATCTGCTTCTTCTTTTGTATCTGTGCTCAGCGACATCGGTCTATATCTTGTTTTCTGTGATATCGACCTTTTCACGGTTAGGGTTTATTTGTTCCTGTTACTTTTCTGCTAAATAAAGAGTAATTTACTCTATAGTTTATTAATCGCCCGGGACATAATATATATAATAAAGTGTAATATATATTGATGATTTTCGATGCTTATGGTATATATAACTATGAATTCCCATGTAAGATAGTATGTGATATATACATATATACATATATATATGTATATATAATCCATTCCATGTATGTGGTATATATATACACCTTTGTATGTATTATGATATTATGAAGCGATATCAACGATGGTTTTGTGGATATAAGATCGATTATATGCAGAAAGTCATCGGATAAAAGAAGTTCATCGTTGGCTCTCTATATTATTAGTGGCACTCAGCAAATACACGGCGCACCAGAAAAAACAAACCCACTCTTTGTGTTTTTTCTGTTTACGAAGGTCACACTCGCAGAGTTATTCTGAAATGCAAGAATCTTCTTATAGCCTACAGACGCCATCTTCGTGTATACTTGCCTTAGGTCAAAGCTCGAATTTAATCTGTATGTCTAGACCACGTGTTTATCGAGCTATTTATATTTATATTTTCGCCTTTGTGAAAAATACTCTGCATCGTAGTTGCCATGGAACCTGATAAACAACCCTTTATCGCTACTGCTACTCTGATGTATAAGCACGCGTTCCACTTAGCCATGACTGCATTTCCGCCAATAGTCCTTTAGCAGCAAGATCATTAGCGTTGCCCTCCTCCTTCATCCGGGCATTGGACTGGCACTTTGTTTACTGAAATATATTCCGCTGAGTTAAATGGGTGGATCCGCCCACGTAATTTCGGGTAATGACGGTCCAATCAGGTGGGCGCGATTTGTCCCATACATAGACGTTGCCTCAGAGCACCACCTGCCAACTGTTGCCGCTCGCTCCTTTCCTCCTCCTCCTCCTCCTCCTCCTCCTCCTCCTCCTCCTACTGCTTCTGATGATCTCCCATATAAAACGGTGCTTTTGGCTTTGATGCGCTGCAGTCGTTCTCTTAATAGAGAGGGTGTCGTCGATCACCGATTTCCGCAACAAGAAAGGTAACTACTACGTGATCAGTTATTAGTCTGTGAATAAGTTGGTTCCCTCGACTTCGCTTTTGTTGGCGCTGTAGAAATTTTGAGATTACGATACGATTACGATTAGTCACTTCTGAAGCGCATTTTGCGTGAAAACCGTCTCAATGGACCAGAGCCACAAATACAGACATTTCCACTTAAATGCATTTTAATCGGAATAACTCATTTCTGAATGATTTATGGAACGATCGAATGGAAGAATGATTCGTTGAATGATTTAGGCTTTCATATGGAGTGATTAATAGACGGATTAATAGAGTGACGTGAGAAATCATGATTTGAAGATTTGAATGCTTTGATTAAATAACTGTTTGATTTGAAGAATGATTAATCGTCACGAGTAGTGTCACTTAACTTAGCATTATTCTTCTGTGATTGACAACTGTCTAAATTTCAAGGCGCCTCAAATTGCACCATCTCGGCAGTTAAGAGTGCTTTCGCTTCGATGCCTAAATTCTTTCATAAAACTTTAAACTAAGTTTGAAGTGTATAATTCAAGCTTCGATTCCTTCTTGCAGGAGTTTGAAGGAAGGCGAGCGAACTATCGACTGCGCTGCTACTGAATCGATGAAATGAAAAAATTGCGATTGGATTAACACAAATGAAATTGATTCGTTCACTTAGGAAGGACATGATTTCTATCGTTTGAAGATTTACGATTGGGGATTATTACGACAGAAGAACATTCGTCCAGTAGAGTGAAAGAGAGACAGAGAGTGAGAGAGAGAGAGAGAGAGAGAGAGAGAGAGAGAGAGAGAGAGAGAGAGAGAGAAGGAGGTAGGAGCAGAGAAAGAGAGTGACAGAGTGTGAGACAGAGAGCCATAGAAGTCTTCAGAGAGGGACAAATATAGCGATACAGACAGAGAAACAGAGATACAGAGACGGACATAGCGTCAGAGACAGAAACAGGCAGAGACAGATATCAACAGACTGCGAATGACAGACAGATAGCGATACCGTAATACAGAGAAAGAGAGAGACAAACAGACAGATAGCAACACAGAGAAGAACATAGATAAACTCAGACAGACAGCTAGACGAACGGACACGGTCAGAGGGGCTTAGAAGGGGAACGGAAGCAACAGGGCAGTCCCACTTCGTTCACCCGATCAAACGATCTCCAGTGTATACCAAGCGTATATTCAACAGAACGAATTGCTTCGAATCTACCTTGAGAAATCCAGATCGTTGACCTTCGCCACTCTGTATGGTCAGTCATTAACTGCGAGTAGACGGTAGCAGACGAAGGACATAGTCGACAGAAGCTCTGTGGGGTTCTTGTCGGTCTACGATGGGTCGTGGAAATCCAGGGGTTGGACTGAGGACCCTTGTTATGGTCGTCGCCCTATTGGGTCTGATCGTTGCTTCAGAGATTGGAGGGAGAGTGGAAGGGTCAAAAGTTAAACAACGATCGCTCGTCTATGGACCACAGATGACGATGTGGAAGAGGACGAGAAGGATGCCAGACCAGGAAACCATGTTCATGGTAACGAATCGTAATAATAATAATATTAATAATAATAATACAAATACTACTACTAATAAAAAAATAATAGCAATAATTTAAAAATAATAAATAAAATCAATAAAAATAATTACGAATAATAATAAAATAATATAGCTACATAAGAAATTATAGTAATGATAGTAATGATAGGAGGAGGAGGAAGAGGAGGAGGAGGGGAAGTGGAGAAGAAGAAGAGGAGGAGGAGGAGAAACAGGAGGAGAAGGATTGGAAGGCGGAAATGGAGAAGGGGTGGAAAGAGTGCGAACAATGCAGCGGAGGATCATATTGAAGTCGGAATAATGATTACCAGACGGATGTATCACAGAATAATCCAAACTAAACCTCGTCTAAATCGATGGTTGCGTTGTACGGATTAGCAGATAAGCGAAGTGGGAATATGTCGGGCGCTACATCATGGATTAGACGTCGTTTCATCCGAACATAAGAGAAAAATGTCTAGGATTACGCATCGTAAGCCCGGTAAGGCTGTCGTGTCCAAGTGTCACGCTCTAGTCACGTGACCGGAACGTGAAAGATATAGATACAGGGGCGTACATTATTTTCTACTTATATTTGTTCCATAGATATGTTATAAATGGAAGAAAGTGTACGAAGTTCATTTGCAGAGTTTCTTATAATGCGCTGTGGCAATGTTCAAGAATATGCATGAAAAATGCATAAACATCATACATACATACATACATACATACATACATACATACATACATACATACATACATACATACATACATACATACATACATACATACATACATACATACATACATACATACATACATACATACATACATACATACATATATGTATATGTGCGTATGATACGTTGGGCCCTACATGTACGTACATGCACGCATTCAAACGGTAAAATAGATGTTGAAGTGATGAAAGTAATTCTTACGAAACAGATTATGATTTAGATGAACACAATTCTTGCTTATATAGAAGTTTGATTGTTGATAAAAACTTTGCTAAAATATAAGTTGGATTAATTAATAGAATCCCTGCTGAAATTGAAGTTGAATTATTGTTAAAATAGGAACTGGATTCATCAATATAATTTTTGCTGAAATAGGAGTTGGATTGACAAGAATCTCTATCATCAATCCAATTTCTCCGTGGGCCATTTGTCGTCAATCATTTGTCTGTGAACCATTTGTCGTCAATTATTTGTCTGTGAACCATTTGTCGTCAATTATGTGTGCGTTGGCCATTTGACGTCAATTATTTGTCTGTGAATCATTTGTTGCGAAACTGGTATATGTGAAAAGTGCATCAAAATGAACAAGAAAATAACAAGAAATGCTTCCGACATAAAACTACGAAAAGGTTGGAAATCATTGATCGAATTCTGCCTTTGGACAAACTTAGAACCGCTTAAATAACACGGACAGCAAATCAACAATTAACTGACATGAGTTGAAACTGGTCGTGACTAGAATACAATAATGATTATAGCCGTGAGCGTATAGAAGCAGAGATGATAAATATGTCTTGGCATATATATCTAAGTTCAATACGACATCGATATTATATAGGCCTTTGCATTTATAACTGAGAGTTTTTAAATATATGAGACTAGACCAGTGCATTTGCGGGGTCGAAGATCTTAAGATGATTATTAGGCCTAATACATAAAACACGACTGTGATCAAAATCTAAGCTAAATATGTCTTATATGTTACACAAGAAAGAAGAAACCTCACTCCAGAGATATCTTATTTTCCTGACTCACATCTTTTGTGGCGCGTTACTTGGGGGAAGGGAGGAGGTGAACCACGGGGGGGAGGGAACCAACTCAAGTGGGCCTGCAACATATCTGGGATTTTTATGCGTGGTATCGCGAGAGAGAGAGAGACAGACAGACAGACAGACAGAGACAGACAGACAGACAGAGTTAGAGAGTTAGAGTGAGTTAGAGTTCAACGCTTCTTTCTTTAACTATTCACTCGCTTATAATTATCTTCATTTGATACTACGCGTCGTGTTCTCGTTCGTCGCAATAAGTCAATAGTTTAAAGACATCTAAAATAAATGTCCATATGTTGTAATCATGGCTGGTCTACAGTTTATAGATACGTATTTATTATATGCCATCTGTCAGCTGTCGACAGGAATCCGTTGGTTGGTTCCACGGCTGTGCATGCGTGGGCCCGCCACTGGCGACTCTTTCAGCCTATTGCGCACTGTTTTGCAAACTGGTGCAAAATATTCGATAGTAATGACATCTAGAATCATTTAGGCCAGCTTCGAGTAAATAATTATTACGGGCGCTATATAAATGTTTGATCACCATTATAACCTTATATTACATAAATAAAACCTTCAATAACAAATATTTAGAACATCCTTAAACCTGGTCGCTACAGACCATTGCACTCCGTCATGCAAGCGGACAAGACTACAGACATTTCTATTCATTAATACTAATTACATTAAGAAACATATACCCACATATTATGACGCAGGCCTATGTAATATTACTCAAGAACAGAGTAAACTGCGTAAGCATAATTATCCAACTATGTACATAATCTGTATAGTGGGGGTAGTTGTAGTTTAACAACACTGTGTGATAACAAAGATCATTAGCGGCGCCCTCTTCCTTTATCCAGGCTAAGGACTGGCACTGCTGGACTGCAAGCAGTGTAGCAGTTTCATAATCTGTGTGTTTTACAGACGTGGGTTTTATAACGTCGTCTATCCACACTGGGTGCATTAGTCTCCAAGACAAACCAGGAATTCGTAATTGAAGTCAAAAGTCCCTCAGTATCAAAGGACATCTCTTAAGAACAGATACAAGAGCACCGGATGGAATCGGTTCTAGTTGTTGGTCTAATGTAGGTCGTATCTCTCGTTAGTCTGCTGTCAGTTTTATGCTCCTCTGAAAGGGTCTGAAGAGGCGCTTCATATATTTCTAGAGAAGTGACCATCTTTTCCATAGACTTTTGTCTGTTCATCGATATTTTATAGTGCCTGTTTTCTATTTTAAAGTCGCGGACTAGACGAGAACTCAATAATGATGGATACAAATCGGCCAAAGAAAATATTAAACTATGCACGATTGTTTGGGATACGTCTTTAAAAGTAGCCAAAACACACATTTCAGTTGACTATTTTCAGTTGACAGCCATAGAGTTACCTTTACTCGTCTTATTTGTAGAGTTGAAAAGATGTCTAATTGTTGTTTTTCAAAAGCTTATTCCTGCATGGAGAGGTAGGACTAGGTTTTGCAGAAACCCGTAAATAAGACTAACTCCATTTTCTTAGAAGATGGGCGTTTCTACGAAACAAATAACAACTTCGTGTTTTCTCCGTACTCCAAAGCTACAACTTAGTTTTAATTTACCTTTGTCATATGAAATCTATGTTTTAGCAATTAATTTATTAATGATTAATCCATTTACATTAGCGTTGAATATATTACCTTTGTACTGTATCAATTTTATTTAAAAAAATAGTTTTAGCACTTCTTGTCACATCCCGAATTAATTATCTTTATACCCTCGACATCACAGCAGGTTAAACATTAATCTTCTTCTTTCTGTGTTCTGTTATTTTTTACACAACACATTTGCTTCATTATTGACTTTCGTTAATTTCGTGACTTTGTGAGCAATTCTTAGTTTTTACTTAAGCACTTGAACGAGGAGGTTCAACGAACAGGTTTCACGAATAGTTCCCGAATTAATTACAAAATCTTATCTCCACTTCTTCAGACATTTAAATGACTTAATCTGTCAACACCTGGGCTCGTTTAGAAAGACAGTGAAATTGAGATAATGTTAAATTTTTATAAAATGAAAAAACTAATGGAAAATTTACGATATAGATATGGATTTTTCAATAGAGAAGGTTGTATCAACTGACTTATTTAACAGAATTTTCTGCTGAGCGGCGAAGACACTTCAATCAAACATCCGTCGCAGTCGAGAAAATGGAGCAACAACGACAAGAATTCCTTCTTATTTGGGGGCGAGGAAGACCAACCCAACGATGAATCGAACACTGGATCACAGCTCCGCAAATCAGATCTTCAAGACGAAAGACGAAAGTCAGTGGCCTTTCGAAATACACCCCATCAACGCATCCAGACGTTTCTCGATATTCCGCAAGTCTCGTGGAACCTAGGCAAATCACGACGTCATCGGCCGTTAGCTGGACGTGTGAATCCGGAATTAAGTCCTAGTTATTTAGCGCTTGACGAAACACCGTTTTCGTCTTTTCGCGACCAGGGAGAGAGACAGCTGCTTTCGTTTGGCGCTAGAAAAATTCTCGTTGAACCTGAGGAGAAGGAGGCGTGGAGAAGACCAACGCAGAAGTTCTGGAGAAGACTACGCAGTCTTAACAACATACCGCAAAGTAAGATCCTCATTTTGAAAAAAATGCGCTTCACGAATTGCAAAGCGAGAGTAGCTCTGTCTATTCATAAACACGACACATAACGTTGCCAACTGACAGCGATTTTTAGCGCGCTATATGATCACATTGCGAAATCACCTGTTTATTTATTAAAATTGCTTTATAACAATCCTGCATGATACATGCATAATAGCCCTACATTGAAATACGCACTTAAGTGCACACATACAAACTGGCCCCTATACATATATATATATGTATGTATATATATGTATATATATGCAGTTTATATTTATATTATATATATATTCATGCATGACACAAACATAATTATATTCGTATATACTGTGCAAGAAATTGAAGAATCCTATAAATATATAATCGATGGCGTACAATTGCATCGACCTCTTTTAGATGTATCTTCCATCCTGTTGCAGTTCTCGTTCTACTCATTTAATGTCAACTTAAAGGACGGAGCATTTATTTGGCGCCAACTGACATCGAATTCTGTTAGAACCATCTGGATTTTGAAATATGAGTTCTTTTATTCACTTCACATCTTATGAAATCAATTTGATTTCAACACCACTTTATTTTAGTTAAGTCAGAGGGCCGGATATGCTCATAGTGAATAAATGAGCTATTTTCAGAGGAATCACTCTGCCTTACTATCTGAGCTTAAGATTAAATAGACCTTATACTCTTTTAGTCAATAATACCTATAAACTCCACTGAAAATCGAAGACCCTCTCCAATTCATACGCACAGTGTTACTCACCAAATTCGATAATGCCTAACACTCCATCCAATATCGTATCACGTGTAAAACGCAACGGGTGTTGGCTCAATTGTAACAGTAAACTTATGATACACTGGCGCTAAATTAAAGCTAAGCTTGGGCACCAGCTTGATCGCGAGCGCTGCGTCATGACGGTGGGGTTGTTCAGAAATGTACGGTGCAGATGCGAGTCAGAGTGGTATGAATAGTCAAAGTGGAACGATGTGATTTCTTCGTCAATTCGTTCTTATTCTGTGGATGCGATCGATTCCAAAGATACCATCATACCAGACCAAATGGAAAGCTCAAAGAACGTACATCTATACAAGCTCAACATTTCCAACAACATTTCCGATATTCTACTTTAAAGCAACGCCCTGGGCAACAGTATATTCAACAGCTTATTCAAAGCTGCACAGCTGAGGGACAGCAGAGGAAGTGGACTTCTTTAATTCATTAGACCAATCCAAATATACGACTGTGGAGATATACAGAAGAATATCACTTTTGAAATCATTCGGTCATTCTTCGGTCATCCGGACATTCATCGGTCATCCTTCGGTCATCATTCAGTCACTGGCTCCATTTATTTTGACCTGTTTTTCGGTATCATCGGCGAAATTGAAAAGTCGTGTTTCTGGCTTCGACGTCGTGTAATGGTTCTCCAAGATTGGTTGTTGCAGTTTCAGGGACGGACGGATTATCATCTGGTGTCCGTGTTCTGTGTGGTTAGGAGGAGAAGGGAGAGGGAACCACATCCGAGAAATTCTCTCTTTGTTCAGGAGAGCTACAGCGTATGTGCAGAAGGAAAATGTACGGGAAATGTGTTTTGAGTGGGTGTAAGTCTGGGAGGAGTAGTGAATGGGAGGGTGGAGAACTGGAGATATTTGGATGACGAGAGAAATCATTTTGAATTTGAGTCCTTTTCTGTTCATCAGTTAAGGTTTATTGCGCTGAGGAATCGGATTTTCTGTTGGAATTGAATCTTTTGGTGTTGAATGAAAATGTGGACAGGACGGACGAAATAAGGCAGAACTGAATAGACAAAAAACAGACACATATTAAAACAGACACATATTAAAACAGACACATATTAAAACAGACACATATTAAAACAGACACATATTAAAACAGACACATATTAAAACAGACACATATTAAAACAGACACATATTAAAACAGACACATATTAAAACAGACACATATTAAAACAGACACATATTAAAACAGACACATATTAAAACAGACACATATTAAAACAGACACATATTAAAACAGACACATATTAAAACAGACACATATTAAAACAGACACATATTAAAACAGACACATATTAAAACAGACACATATTAAAACAGACACATATTAAAACAGACACATATTAAAACAGACACATATTAAAACAGACACATATTAAAACAGACACATATTAAAACAGACACATATTAAAACAGACATGCGGACAGAAAGACAGACACAGATAGAAATACAGATGCAGAGTAAAATACACACAAACAAACAATGACACACCCAGACAGACAAGCAGACAATCAGTCCGACAAAAGAGCAGAGAGTAACAGAGACAGACACAGAGACAGACACAGAGACACAGTCAGACAGAGGAGAGGAGCAAAGACTGACACATTAAAGTCGATTTGAACTGACGTTGACTCTTGCGCGTTCTATCCATTTGCTTACTTACTAACTCCCTACGTTTTAACTGAACAGGCGACGACAACTATTTGCTGAGCTCAAAGCGACAACCTCCGCCTGGATTCCACGCCATTCGAGGGAAGAGAAAATCGGAGGAGGAAGAGGAGGAGGGAGACGAAGAAGGACAAGAGGAGCAAGAGGAGGAGGAGGAGGCAGGGCAGGAAGCAGATCTCAACCTATGGAGGATGCGTCACGTGACAGAGGGACGTATCAGGAAGGAGGAAATGTTTTAGATGGAAGAGGTAAGGAGAAACAGTTCACCAACATATAGTTGATATTAAATAGCTCACTGACAAAAGGTTACCGATCAAGAAGTGATTATTCGCCCACGGTATTTGGTAAAATAGAAGTTGGATTGATGCAAGAAATTTTTCATAAATGGATTTTAACATAAATGAAAATAATGCTGGCTGAACTAGAAGTTGTATTATTGAAAAGAATCTTCCTTATATTGAAGTTTGATGGTTCAAGGTAATTCTTGCTAAAATAGAAGTCATATTAGCAAGCAGTACTTTTATCAATCCAAATACCCTTAGCGAATAATGATTTTTCGGTTGTGAATTCTTTGTCGGTGAATCATTTGTCGTGTGACCTGACCAATACACGAAGAAGGCGCTGATGATTATTATGACGATGACTTACTGAAACCCGTAGCATCTCAATCGCTCTTTCTGTTTATGCACATTCTCCAAGGGTCTGTCGAGCGTAGGGTACCAGCTTATTCATGAGCGCTAAGCCGTATCGTGGGGGGTATCCTAGTCCGGTTGTCATAGAGGCCAAGGAGATGAGAAGGAGGACGAAAAGGAAGAGAAGGAGAGGGGTTGCTAAGGCGAGGTTTGGTTTGTTAAGGAGTAGATGGCGCCGTAGGTGGCTGATCGGATGGATAATGATGAAAAATCTTGAAGAGTTGAGATCTCGTAAGGGTCGAATTTCCACAACCGTCGAAGCATAGATTAGGCGCTCCACCGAATAGACCGACCGTGTCTTGTACAGGCAACCGATAGGTCCCCTCCCCAGGACTTTAGACTGAGCGAGATTTGGTCAAAGCACCTGTATATGGATACTGCTGCTAACACAGTCTAGCAAGTGAGGTGATGGATTGCTATGGAAATGAACTGTCCGTCTTAGGCATCCAGATTCACCAACAGCGATTACTGTATAACACGCATATAGGTTCTATACTGACGCCTGCAGACGTATTTGCATGTTAATATGTAATATCCAACGATGAATATTGTATGAGAGAGCCTTGCAAGGAAAACGATTCTAATTATGCCCTCAGAAAGCGACAGCTATTATTGCCACAAATGACTTCGGGAAAAGAAAGAATTCTCAGATCTTGCGATTCTCGTTTGCCCTGACCGTATCCTGAGCGTATTTTCACATCAGGTGAGAGATTTCATAGGAAGTGTTCGCTCCGATGCAAAGATTTCATTTTTACAATGCCACAGGCGTCTACAGGCAATTTAGGTAATTGTATACAGGCTAATCGGTGGTGGATTTCTATTTGAATATTACATGTTTAGAAATCTATGGAACTGGATGAATGGATGGATGGATGGATGGATGGATGGATGGATGCAATGATCAAATTTGCTTTCTATCTTAAAAGAGCGGCAGAAAACTCACTATTTCTCATTGGCTTTCAAGGATTTGGAAATCTTAGTGCATCTTCGGGCGGCTTACTACCCGCGCCTCAGATTCACACTTCGGTGTGACCTTGCGCGTGTTACACATTCAATTTATTAATTAATAATAGTGATAATAATAGCCATAATAAAAATAATGATGGTGATGATGATGATGGTGATGATGATGATGATGATGATGATGATGATAATAGTGATAATATTAGTTATAATACTAATAATAATACTAATGATGATGATGATGATGATGATTATGATAATAGTGATGACAATAGTTATAATAATAATGATAATGATAATAATAATGATGACGACGACAACTAGATAATCGCCAAAATATCAAAATATTAATGTTAATAATATTAATAATTAACTACCTACATTTCCACCCTTTTGGGTCAAGCAATGGTGTCATAGTAGAAGGTTAACCACTTAGAGACACCTTGCGTACCACCGTAGTATGCGCACCAACGTGTAATAATCGCTGATGCAGCGCTCAAGGCATCGTTCGACGACGCACAAAAGTCCTGATCAAAGTCTTATTTGGAAGATTATTTCTGCAATGATGCCAACAGGCTGTGGCGGATATCTAAGCGAATTGACAAAGCCAATATACGAAACAACGCTTCAGGAGAGAATGAAAATAATGACAATTAACTGAACGCAGAGCGAAAAGGTAGATGGAAAGAATTCCCAAAAATCGTTCACCAACAAAAAATGATCAATCGCTCATTGTATTCGATGAAATAGAAGTTGGATTGATGAATATTACGTTTGCTAATCCAGCTTCTATTTCAGCAAGGATTATTTAATCAATCAAATTTCTATGTGAGTAAGAATTCTTTTAATTAATACAACCTCTATTTCAGCAAGCATTATTTTCATCTGTGTATCATCTGCTTAGGAAGAATTACTTTAATAAATCAAACTTCTTTTCCAGCAAGCATCATTACCATCTATCAAACTTATATATTACCGAACACAGTGGGCGAATAATAACTTATTGGTCGGGAACCTTTGTCCGTGAACCATTTGTCGTCGACTATTTGTGAGTTAACCATTTTTTGTGTGAACCAATCGACATGACACGCTTAAGACCCTACACATAGGTATAACAACCGCAAATGCGTCTGACTACAACCGGGTGATGTCTGTAATCTTTGTTATTCGCTTGTAATACGTTTGATAAAGAATCCTCGGATAATGGCCCTCTAATTGCGATCCGTTATAAGAATAGCCATCCTCTCGTCTGCCCAGAGCCAACCCAGCCTCCGATCCATCTTCCCCACCTTTTTTCACTCCATAGCTCATCATTAACCATCCCACATCCTACGTACTAATAGAATCCCTTCAATAATTGATAATGTTACGAGCGCATTCGACGCATGAGATCGTCGCTGGAGGAGCCAATGCAATGATTGACAGAATGGAAATGGATGACGTCATCATCGTCAACGCTTCTGTCTTTTTAAAGAAGGGAGCAACGTCCGATGAGGGAGGATTAGCTCCGTAGATCTACGACAGACGGCGCAATCTACGTATCTAAGCGGATGAAATGTATGTGCCTGACTCTAATGTCAATGAAGACCACGTGACGTATTGCTTACGATGACATCTGATCAACTGTCAATCAAGAAACCGGACCATACATGCTGTGCTTGCTCAACTTACTATACTTACTTACTTTACCTACTAACTCTGCTTACATGCTTTGCTTACTTACTTTACTTATTTACTTTGTACTTTGCTTGCTAACTTAACTTACCTGCTTTACCCCTAATAACATAAGTTTCCTACTTTACTTATTTCTTTACTTACTTACATACTTGTTATTCCAACGATAATGAGGACGATGATAATGATCACTTTATTTCTAAAGCTGCTGCTGCTGCTAGTTTTACTGCCAGCTACTTCTGCTAATCCTACTTCGACTACTACTACAACTGTGTAATGTGTCTGATTGGACATCGAAATAGGTTCGACCATTGTCTTCATCTTCATTGTATCCATCCTCTAAATTTGTCAGCTTCTCGGTCCATTAGTTCCACTGTCTATGAGTGGCATTGTCTGCAGCCTGGAGAGCTTTGCATCTCTGGCTTCTAGTGTTAAGGAACAATGGGTCAATCATCCGTACATGGGATATTCAGATTTGTCTATTATTTAGGAAGCTGCGTTTTGTGTTCAGCCCATCCAGAGACAGGAACGCACAGACAGCACCTGCACCTCAGTGGAACATGAAATGCCATGCAGGGATATACAGGCAGACAGACAAACGGACTGAGAGATAGACATACACAGACAGAGGGACAGGCAAACAGACAGAAAGCCACGCACAGATGATACACCATTGCTCAATGGTTTCCTAATTGACTCTTGTGATTCGCTCAGACAGTTCGTCGCTCGCTTCAATCAGCGATTCTTCTAAGCGATCGTTCGGCGCTAAGTGTCATCGCTGCGTCGCTTAAAGCAGAACTCAACACTTGGCGCCGATCTGCGACAGTTGAGACAAAGCATTGAAACATCAGTGACTAATTAGAAGATATTAATGGACGCAAACACGATTCAATGCATCGTAAATGATACGAACTATGTTGACGCAGACTATTGTCCTGCAGTTAGCGGTTAATTAGCGGCTTTAGTGGATTCAGAGGCGTTTTCTGAGCCGCCAAAGAGTCGAGATTCTCTTAACGGAGATCAGAGCGAGAGAAGTTATGGTTGCTGATTCCCAGGTGGAGCCAATTGGTGGATAAGTGCTGTGTCGTAACTGGTTCGTTATAGCCGGGAATAGAACAATAGCCACAACGGTTGAAAGAGCGTCTCTGGGGAAAAGGGGGCTCGTTGAGTGACGTTTTTGGCGCTGGATTGATGAAGATAATACTGCCTAATGGAAGCTGGATTGATGAAAAGAAAACAATTAGGCTTAAATGGAAGCTGGATTAATGAAAAATAATGCCTTTTAATTGGAAAAGGAATTATGAAAATATTTTGACTAGAGTTCCCTTAAATGGAAGCCGGATTGATAAAGCACGTTCTTCGCCAAAACGATCCTTACTATGGGCGAAATCAGATTCGAGAACCTTTCGTCTGGGTTTAGAAATCAAAAGGAGAAGGTTGAGAGAGTAGACATATGAGAAACAGATCTGATCAGCAACAGTTTCTTATTTATTTTATAAAATGTGTTACATAGATAGCTAAATACACACGCCTTATTCTATCGTATTTGTCGTTAGTAATCTTAAATGGACGCCATAAAAATTATCAAAATAAATGAATGAATGCATCGTATTGTATTTTTCTGTATCGTAGGCCTACTGCGCCATATTCTATCGTATCTGTTTTTAGCCGTGCTTAAAGTGCCTGGACGGTCATGGATGGCATCCAGGCACTTATTTTTGCGGCTGGACGACGTCCTGCCACTTGTTTGGCCAGCGTAGCCTGGACGCCGTCGAGCGGCCATACAGCATTGCAATTCCTCTGCCTACGTTATTGTCAACGGCATTTATTTATCTACTATTCCAAAAGATTCATATTATCATTAGGCCTACTTACCGTAATAACTGAAGTAGCCCATGTATATTTAATGGATGTCTATAATTTGTACATTCTAGTGCCTTTTCATCAACTTGATTTTCGTATTATGCGCTTCCGTCGTCTGCTGCATGTGGTGGTTAACTTGCAGAAGTAAAAAGCAAAAAGTTGTTCAACGGGTTTCACGGAATTTTTTACGAGCTGATCGAGCTTAGGAAGTTAGTAAACTAAATAAGTTGCACTTCTACCATAGCGCGTACATAACTGAACTGAATTTCTTCTATTTCAACTCGCGAAACGCTGAAACGTGTAGGTTAGCAAGGCAATAGAAAGAATGGGGAAATCACAATTCTAGATATCGATTTCAAAAGTCTACCGATTGGGTTTTGGCTCTCACCATATGTCTGGCAGTGGCACGTTCCCTACACTTTCTAAAACTTAACGCTATGGAGGATTGGTGGGGCATATTATGTTCTAAAAATTTCCATAATTATGTCACTAATATTGAAGTTTACTAGTCAACAGATATCAGACGCGGCTCAAAGACTCCAGTTGTCATTTGGGATGCACTTTTACTCACTCACATTGATCGGCAAGGCCTTACATTGTGGCCGTTGAGAAATTTTTGAAGATTTAGATTACATTACATCAAATCTTAGAGATAGAGAAAGATAGCGACCATGCATGGAGAGTGGTGCGGCTAACAAGATATCGCCACATTTTCAGGCCTAGGACTAAAAAGAGTTTGTAGCCGATGCCTCATATGTCAGATCTGTAGACTGGACCCTAGACGAGACAATTTGGCAACAAGGCATACGATCCATTAAGTGTCAGGAAGACTTAACCACGTCAACTTAAGACACTGCATGGCAGGAAGTTATTTTATCAACTCGCTGTGCATTGCTCTATTAGGCTATCTGTACTCTGTAGGTATATTTATTTTACACATTTTTTTATATTCTTTATAAAGATTAAATTCAATGCTAGAATTGATTAGAGCAGGTTCCCCTGCAAAGATATAAAACGTCCCGTATATAAAGGGGGACACTCGGAAAAAGAGGAAAGCAAAAACATTTCGCGCTTCGCGGTTTAGAAATTTGTTTTACCACGACTTTCAAAGCGCTGGCCCCGTATCGACAATTTCACAAAGGAAAATAATTATCTGTAGGCTTTAAATCACAGCAAATGGTTCACCAACAAATAGTTGACACAAAATAATGGTTAACGGACAAAATGCTGACGAATGCTAACTAAATTATATTTGTTACCCATTGTATTTGGTCAAACAGAAATTAGATTGATAATAATGCCTGCAAATCCAGCTCCTGCTTCAGGAAAAACAATTTTTATCAACCCATCTTCTATTTAGGCAAATAATTATTCTCTTCAAAAATCCAACTTTTATTTCAGCAGGCATTATATTAATCTAAATATCATCTATTTTGGAAGAATTTCGTTCACCAATACAATTTATATTCCAGCATCATTAATATCGTCAATCCAACTTCTATTGTAACGAATACCCATAGTGAGCGAACCACTTTTCGTCGACTTTTGTTGGTGATCTACCTTTGCAATCTTTAGTTCTTTAGTTGAAACTAGTGTCCAGGCACTTCTTTTTTACACTTTAAGCACTGGTCTTTAGTAATCTTGAAGGGGCGCTATATGAATTCCAGAATTTGCAAATATAAGAATCTCTACAGACCTTACATTGGCCCTACTTTCCATAACCCAGAGCGGATCAATAAAAAATAATACTTTTGAAACTTTACTAATTTCTAATAATCGCCATTGTAATGTTTCCTTTGATTCTTCCGCCAGATTCTGATCTCCATGGATGCAGAAGATTTGTGAGAGAATTGGAAGACCGCAGGGGAGTCAACTTCTTCAAGGGTTCGATTGGCTGCGTCAACATCTGACCAGTTCCACGCTGCAGTTGACAGTTGACCAGCAATATTATTGTTGGGAAGACCAGCGAACTTTTGTTATGAAACGCATTATTCTGTTTCAACAATTTCCATTGTGTCAAGTCTTGTTTTAACTAGAATCTTCAGGCACAGACAGACGGACGGACGGACGGACGACGCACGGACGGACGGACGGACGGACGGACGGACGGACGGACGGACGGACGGACGGACGGACGGACGGACGGACGGACGGACAGACAGACTTATAATCATACTTCGGTTTGTCAGTTTGAAAACAATAAACGAAAATATTATTATAATTTATTTTAAAGTAGGTGTCCACTGCTAGCAATCAGAGGTGTAACAAGCGGGGGGCAGAGAGACACCGGCCGCCCTAGTTCCAAACTTGGGGAGCAAAGCCCCCCAGTTTTACTGCTCAGTGCCCCCCTATGTACCCCAAATCGGTTCGTTTTATGTTTCTTCAATGGCTTTTTAAGATGACTTTTGTTAAGATAATTTGTCCTCTGATTTTTCAAATATCTTGGGAGCAAAATTCAAGAAGTGGGGGGGCAAAAAAAATTTTTTGCGCTTCGTGTAATATTTTGGAAATTATGTCCCCCACTTTTCAAAACCTTGTTGCACCTCTGCTAGCAAATGCATTTTATTCAGAGTCGCCGACGTAGGTCTTTAAGAGGTCGAAAGGGTTAGGACCGCTTGACTGCACTGCACAGGTCCCATAGAATGAATTTGACTTTTATTTAAAAGTGCGACTCATCATTGATGCTCATTTCGCCCCTTCTCAGAATCCAGTTCCAGACAATGTTCAGTTCAAGAACCGTTTCGTTCAACCACAATTCAGCGAATATGGGGCCTACTTAAGACGATTACTTAAGACGATTACTTAAGACGATTACTTAAGACGATTACTTAAGACGATTACTTAAGACGATTACCTGTTACTGTAAGACACAGTATAGAACGCGGGAAAATACCAACTGTGTGTATGTAGCAATACGTATAACATAAACATATATCTCGCTAGATGGCGGTGGTCTCAGCTAGGGATGTGGTCTTGGTCTCGAATGCGTCGGTCTTGGTCTTAAAGAAACGGTCTTGGGATTGGTCTCCGTCTTAGGTTAACGTTCTTGGTCATTTGCCGTATCAGAGCAATTTCTTTGATATTTGTCGGTTATTTTCGATTAGAGACGCCGGTGTTTAGGCCCTACGTGATTGTTATCGATTTATGACGTGTTGCCCATCTACTGCTAGCAATCAGAGGTGTAACAAGCGGGGAGCAGAGGCACCGGCCGCCCTAGTTCCAAACTTGGGGAGCAAAGCCCCCAGTTTTAGTGCTCAGTGCCATCTACATGTTACTGTGGGCAAAAAAATGCATTTACAAAGGAACCAGCCATTTCAAAATTTGCTTTCACAAATTTTAGGGGTTTGGAACAATCTAGTAATTATGTGGTCGGCCACGTGTAGTCACTATTAATCTACAATTCCGAGTACAAGTAGGCCTACAATGTTCAAACGGAACGTTAGTCTACTTCTCTTAAAGTATTTACCTATCGTATACTGTAATTTATAGTGTGATATTCTCAGTCCAAAGCCAAGAGACGAAAAAGCAAAGTTCAGACTGGCCGATAAACTGTTTCTGGACCATTATTAAGATTAGTATTCTTCAGCACTAAAATTAATGTTTCAAGCGTGGAATTCCGTCGTAGCGTCTTAATAAATTGAATTGTTTAAGAAAAAGAGCATCGGTCTTTGTCTTGGTCTCGGACCCTCGGTCTTGGTCTTGGTCTCGGACCACCCGGTCTTAGACCTCGCGCTCTTGGTCTCGAGGTTTTGGTCTCGTGCCCAACACTCTGAGCGCACCTGTCGCGACAGTGGCTTCTGCAAATGGACTAAAGGATTTCATTCTAAACTCGGTCGGGAAACTTTGTCCATAATGTCAAGAAGAGGCTCCAAACCCGATGACAATGTCGTACTCGAGTGTGTTCAGGACGAAAAGGTTATGGAGATTATCATAACACGACTCGAAAAAACCGATCGTGGAGCGACTTTTTAATGCACTGGCTGTAGGTCTCACCAAGAGACTTGAGGTTATGGTGGACTCCATGACATAGTCCGCATTAGACAAACAAAACATGATGGTTCAAACCAAGATAGCCGACTTGGAAAAAATTACCAGAGTTTAGCCAAGAGTATCGATGATCTCGATAACCAGTCAAGACAGGAAAATCTGATCATCTACGGAATCGATGACACCAAACTTCTCACTCCAGGACTTCCCCAACATGCAGAATCCGAAGAGACTATCGCTCATTCGGTCATTAACTTTTGTGCTTCTCACCTGGATCTCATCATCCAGGACTCAGACCTCTCCATGGCCTATCGGATGACCAGCAGATCGACTTCTTCCATCAGACCCATCCTGATCCGTTTCACAACCAGGTGCATCCGGAATCGGGTCCTCTCTGCTCGTAGATCACTACGCCGAGCACCGGAAACCAAGTCCGTCTACATTAATGAACACTTGACTCGCAAGAACTCTCTCCTCTTTGCAGAAAATTGACTAAGATGAAAACTATCACCTCAACCTGGACAAGAGAAGGGATAATCTATGTCTGCTGTTCTGAAGATCCTGCAAGTAGGCCGATTAGGATCTCATCAGACGAAGATCTGGAGAAACTTACGCTGAGTAAGCCCTACGATTTGCCTCTGCCGATGACCAAATGACCTCATCACATGAACCTGACGATCCACCCTCGGACACGTATCGACATTCACTGTTCCCAGTCTTTGTCGTCGTCTCCGTTCACTCATCAACCTTCTCACCCCACCCCGTTGGGCTTCATTTAATTTCTTTTCCGTTCATTAAGTCTACCAATGCTGCAGTTGCTGTCGCCGCTGTTTCTGCTTCTCGTTGCTTAGTTGTCGCTGACTACTGTTTTGTTGCGACTTTATTTCTTGTTTGTACTTTTCTTATTTTTTTATTTTAATTTTAATTTTCGTGTCTAAGCTCTGATTGAGCTTCCACGTGTTAACGATTTAATTAAATGTTCACTATGTGCTAATGTGTCAAACAACATTTCCGCGCTACTCAAATACTAGTGCTTACCGCTTCATCGGTAGGCCTATACCGACACTCGTTAACCCTATTTAAATAACGATAACATTACTTGTGGACTTTCATAGTTAAGCTAGTTATATTGTTAAATAAATCCTTTCTCAAATCTCTCACCTCCGCCGTCACATAGGCCTACCTTTCTTAAAGGGTCCTCTACTAGCGGCACCTCGGTCGCTTTGGGGTCTCCTCCCCTATTCATTACAGCCACATCACCTCTCTTGGCCTGGCTAATTACAGTACTTGTTTGTTACTCGTTTTGATTGACCGTGTGTTGCGTGTTCAATAAAAATCTTTGGTATTGGTATATATATATACTATATAATATAATAATACAAGCGGCGACCCAGATAATAATAATAATAATTGTAATAGTAATAATAATAATAATATTATAATATATATATTATTAATAATATTAATATATTTTAATAATATAATATATATATATTATTATATATATAATATATATAATATTATATATATATATATATTATTATATAATAATTATATATAAACGATATATATTATTATAATAAATATATATATATATATTATATATAATATAATCTTTGGACTATTGAGGCCATAAACGATTAAAAAAATTAGGACACAACTAAACCTACAGCGACTTGTCCTACATTAATTATAAAATTGGCAAATTCTGTCTGGATAATTCTTGTTCAGCTTGGGCGAGTTCTACCTAAAGAGAGAAAAAACACATCTGACAGATCCTTTTTATTGTATGTCTCTACACTTCTCTCTTAATCCTTCACCCCCAAGTCCTCTTCGTCCATTGCCATCTGTCTCTTCACTCCAAGTGATGCTCCAGCTGCTTCTCTTGTAACTCCTTCACCCCTTCTCTCCTGATATCCTTCACCCTCCGCATCTTCTTCTTCTCTCGAACTTCTTCTTCTCTCGAACTTCTTCTTCTCTCGAACTTCTTCTTCTCTCGAACTTCTTCTTCACTCCAACTGACAAAGGCAAACAAACAGACATGCAATAGTATGATGGCTGATTGGTTAGTAATTTCAGTTTGTTAGAAGCATTGCAACGCTTTGAGCATACTGAAATTAGCAACTCCCTCTACAAAATGAAGTGCAGTGTCTCACTGCATGTTATTGTAAGAATCAGATAATTTCTCGCTATAATAGGTGAACTAAACAGTTATGAAAACATCAATAAAGACTATATTATATTTATTTCTTATATTTATTTCTTATATTTATTTCTTATATTTATTTCTTATATTTATTTCTGATATTTATTATATTTATTTCTGATATTTATTTCTTATATTTATTTCTTATATTTATTTCTTATATTTATTTCTTATATTTATTTATTATATTTATTTATTATATTTATTTATTATATTTATTTCTTATATTTATTTCTTATATTTATTTCTTATATTTATTTCTTATATTATATTATATTATACATGTCATTGGTCTGACAACCTTTGTCCACATTATGTCCTTCTTATTAAGAGAGATGTTAGATGAACTGCTGAGGAGGATTCAAAGCTAAACAGACATCTTCCAGACGAGAGTTGGTCCAATGTTTTCTTACCAACTGACTTTAACTCTCACTTATGAATAGTGAAACAAAAACAGTGAACTAATAAAAACAAAAACATGTAATAAAAATCTAAACAAAGCCTATCGTCCTCAGACATTCAGTGTATTCGGACATGGGATGGAATTCGTGGTGACTGGACAGTTACGTCATATCCATTCTGTGCTTTATAGTTGTAACTGATTGATTCTGTTTCTCAAAAGGTATTTCATCGCAAATAACATAGTCTGAAAATATTTATCTCACAAATCACAGTCAATAAATAACTGAATATTACCTAACATCCGTTTCTCTTTGTCGAGCGTCTTCTCCCTGTGCTCTTCGTCCTTCGCCTCTCTTTGTCGAGATCCTTCTCCCTGCGCGTCTCTTCCTTTGGTCTTCTCCTTCTGGTTAACTTCCTACACTTCGTGATGGTGCGTCGCTTCGGCGATCTGTCAAATTCACCACTTCCTCTCTTCTGTCCAATGAAAACAGACAGACAGTGGCTGATTGGTTAAATAAGTCAGCCTGCAACGAAGGGAGCACAGGTTCAATCTTTGCCCTAGGAGTTATTGTGACTATGAGCAAGTCCTTTGCACACAAGCAGGCTTTAGTCACTAGTGGCCTCACTTGGCCGACCCAACACCTTGAGGCAAACAGGTGCAACATTGCAAAGGCAACGCCAAACAAGAGCAGAGACCCTGAATGCAATGCTTGTGGAAAGATATCCAGCACAGGACATCCCGCATATAAGCAGATGCATGATCTGTCCTCCGGATGCCCTTATCACTGAACACAAAGCTCGTTCCACCTTCCAAATTCGACTGAATGATATTATATAGACTTTCATGAAAAATTGATCAGATAATGATTGATTAGAGATTGATTAGATAATGATTGATTAGATAATGATTGATTAGATAATGATTGATTAGAGATTGATTAGATAATGATTGATTAGATAATGATTGATTAGATAATGATTGATTAGAGATTGATTAGATAATGATTGATTAGATAATGATTGATTAGATAATGATTGATTAGATAATGATTGATTAGATAATGCTCCTGAATTTCGAGTATTTACACACACACACATATATAATTTGCTTGAGGTATGTGGACAAATCTATTTTAATATTTTGCTGAAATGAGCTTACCGGTGACGAGCTTCGACTCCTTGATCCTATGTATGAGGAAGCTTGTCCACTACTCAGTGACTCCATGTCCGTAGGTTCCTTTCCAGGCACCCTTGAGCTACAAGCTGACCGTAGTTCACTGCTGACATCAGATTTAAATTCCGTGATGCTCGCATCAGTTCCAACTCTTGGACTTTTACTCTTTGACATTACGCATGGGGAAGTTTGTCCACTACTCAGTGACTCCATATCCATAGGTTCCATTCCAGACACACTTGAGCTACAAGCGGACCGTAGTTCATGGACTACAATTTGCTTGAGGCATGTCGACAAACCTATTTTAATATTTTGCTGAAATGAGCTTACTGGTGACGAGCTTCGACTCCTTGATCCTATGTATGAGGAAGCTTGTCCACTACTCAGTGACTCCATGTCCGTAGGTTCCATTCCAGACACACTTGAGCTACAAGCGGACTGTAGTTCATGGACTACAATTTGCTTGAGGCATGTCGACAAATCGATTTTAATATTTTGCTGAAATGAGCTTACTGGTGACGAGCTTCGACTCCTTGATCCTATGTATGAGGAAGCTTGTCCACTACTCAGTGACTCCATGTCCGTAGGTTCCATTCCAGACACACTTGAGCTACAAGCGGACTGTAGTTCATGGACTACAATTTGCTTGAGGCATGTCGACAAATCGATTTTAATATTTTGCTGAAATGAGCTTACTGGTGACGAGCTTCGACCTATGTATGAGGAAGCTTGTCCACTACTCATTGACTCCATGTCCATTGGTTCCTTTGCAGAGATCCTTGAAGTGCATGCTGTTTCGCTACTGTCTCTACTCATGTTTTCTTGGATGTTCACCTCTTCACTTCACTGGTTGCTCCATCGGACTTTCTTGCTAAGGCTCTCACGATGCAGCTCTTCCACAAACAGTTGAAATTTGAAGTCAGTAAATTGCATGACGTAATAAATATTATATACACAAAATTGAGTAAGTGCTTGAAACATCTGTGTGTGTGCACTTCTGAACATTGCAAAAAGACAATATAAAAATGCAGTAGTAATGTATTGACTCATCACTCATCATCAACTGAGTGTCAATTTCCTGCTTAGCACCGAATAACTGGTGAGTAAAACAAAGTCAGAGTGTTGCTCATTCACTTGGCTTTTAGTTTGACAGTTGCCATAATTTTTTTAATTATTGGTTGAAAAACAAGCGAAACATTAAACTTAAAATAAATGCATGACTTTCTGTAATTTTCAGTTTGTCACTATGAAATTGGTACTTGGACCCATCGTTTGAATGAATTAATCAATCAATAACACTTGAAATAGCGACACTTCAAGAAATCTACTAAGAAGTGCACTCTGTCCTTGCCTACACAATGTTTAATGCCATTTCAATGATTGTTAGAATTCTTTGTCCGAGTAATGCCGAGTACTAAGATACTCGGCCAAGTCAACTTTCGGTTGATCTCTAAACATCACAAAATTTCGTTTATTGAAATAAGCTAACAATAGAGAACACAACCTCATATTCTCACACGATATGTTTAAACATAAAATTCATGCCATTGATATGTTATATATATTTGGAGATTTGTGACAATGGGGTAAAATGCTTCCACTGGTCCCTATAAATATTTAATCCAGAAATATACATTATCTTGAAATAACTTACTTTCTATTTCTGCTTTGATGACTCTCACTATTGCTGGCATGTTTCGTCTCAGAACGGTGCTGGAATGGGCTGGGAAGTGGATTGGTTACGACAACACGAACCGCACTGGCGACTTTGTTTTATATCCCATGACAAGATCAAGGATGATGAACTTCTTGCCAATGTCGTTTGCAAAGGCAACCTCTGTGTTTTAATAAAAAAAACAACAAGGGCTTTGATCTCCAAACACTTTTGAATATGACCAATCGGTTCTGGTGATTCAGAATACAGGCAGACAGATTGAAAATAAACAAAACGCTAATCTCTAACAATAAGTGCATCATCTCATTCCTTGCACTCTATTGATCATCTTGATCTTTTGTTTCTAGGACTAGGACTGCCTTTGCCCAACAATGGGCATTTTCTGTTGTTGGTCCATATACCTGGAAAGACCCTCCATCACCATGAAGTCTCTCCATCAGTCTCTCAAACGTTTCTTTTCCATGGAGTTTCCATGCTGAGAGTGCCTAAAAGTTAATCTGTGGGAGGCGCTATATAAATCTAAAGCTACGATATAAGATTAACACTTGCATCCATTTAAAGATGTGTGATACTCACCATTGCTGCACCATTTTGACTTGTCAAAGTCTGGGGATAACAAGCAGACCATGACCGCCGATTTATCCACGCCATCGCTTATGGATTCATATAAATCAGTTCCTGTAAACAACATTATCATAATTTTAAAATAATTAATATGGTGAAAGCTGTGAAATCTATACACAAAATAGACGTATTTTTGGTGCAAATAGGAAGCTGTTTAACACTTTGACTGCTTTTATTGGCCAGGTGCCGCTAACATAAGCCTAAAGTAAAGAACACATTATAAACTTTTTTATCTTAACCATTTGTCTACAAACCATTTTTTTTGAAGCCGAGTATACATCAAGGGTTCACTCAGATTCCTTTATACTTGACTTAACACTTTTCTTTTTAGTCGTGCCGGGGTCGAGAGCGCTCCTGAGTAGTAACCTTGAAGGGGTGCTATATAAATTTTTTTAATTAATGAATGAATACACATTCAGAGCGATTAACATGTTAAATTTTTCACTGATTTATGTAAAGTCTAAAATAAATGTGATGCAAAGAATGTGCTTAACACTTCACTTCAACGACAAGCTAAATCAGTTTTCCAATCGCTTTTAACACATCTGTTGCAATAAAGGTTGTCGATACCCAATGAACCAATAAATCAATAGCAAGGCAAGTTGACCTTTTAAAAAAAAAGGCAGAATATTGAATAATTATCATCAAGTCATAACACTCACCAACATCTTCTTCGTCCATCCATGTTGTGATGCCTTCCTTTTCAAGTTCTTTTCTGACTTTTCGGGCTGTGTCCTTATTTCGGCTAGAATGGGAGATGAAAGCCGCCATCTAGATGAATCAAAACAATCAAGAAAATCAATATTTACAAAG
This sequence comes from Bimastos eiseni, assembly GCA_959347315.1. NCBI lineage: Eukaryota > Metazoa > Annelida > Clitellata > Crassiclitellata > Lumbricidae > Bimastos > Bimastos eiseni. Next base: position 390,827 of record OY365819.1, on the reverse strand, counting down.
ACAGATCTATTGTTGTTGGTTAGCTGTAACAGATCAAAGAAAGGTTTACAGTCCCCATGAGACTACAGACCTGCATAGTCCGATTAACAAAAGTAATATGATATGAATAGCTTTTACTTTCTTAAACAACATACAGAACTTGCCAGTGGCGTAGGCAGGAGTTGAAAATATTTTTTAGCAACAGCCTACAGAATAAGTTAGGATAATTTTAATATGTTAAGTTTAATAATTCTAGCAAACGAAGGGGAGCGCAGAGAGATTGAAGTCGAGACTGATGAGACGTTACAACAAACAACGTTCAGAAGGAGCTGGGTAAGGAGACAACGTGAAGTTTAATAAAATAGGGTTGAGCGTGATATACAGTACCATTAATTATCAGCCGTACCTCAACCCTTCTTCTTCGGAAAAAAATTTCCTTGTTGCGACCCTTGCTTTTGATATTATAACTTCGAACCGTTTTCTATTCTTAATTTCTTTGAATCTTCTGTTTCTTCCGATCCTGATGTTATACGTCTGAACATATTCCCATGGTTGCATGTATACATCCGCACCGCAAAGCTAGTTCACAGTTAATAAATAGTGTAACACCTAATGCTTGCATTATCTAAACTTCCTTTAAAATAATATTTTCGTTAATCGATGCAAAGTATTCTTGTAAATATCTATTTTCGTCTCTATTTACCAAATTAGATTTTAGCAATAATAATCGATACGCAGTGTACCGGTAGCTATTTATAGTGTCGTGCTCGATCTAATCGAACCAAAGCCACCATATCATTGCGCTGTGAAAGCATAGATCATTAGCTGTAATACCATTGCCCAAAATGTATAGTATAGGACTCCTATATCCTGGCTTGGGACTGGCACTGCCACTGGCAGAGTGCAATCAGTACAACCAGTCTTTGGAAGAGTTATAAGTTAACGCTGGTGTAAGTCTTTGTAAGAAAAACATTGCAAAGTCACAGTCCAAAAACAGCCCATTCGGAGGCTCTTCTCTGACTGATGCTTTAGACGTTGATCCAACCAACAGATATTTGTCGTCTTCATATTTCGCCATCATGTTGGTCGGATTTTAGGTTTTTCAGGTTAGATTCATCGCAGAGTTGTATGGTCTCGAGACAGTGTCTCGGTCTTAATTGACGTCTCGAGACAGTTATTTAGTGTCTCGGTCTCGGAAGTCTGCTGTCTCGGTTTCGGTCTAGCGGTGGTGTCTCGAATTTTTAGAAACTGTCTTGAAGTGAAAGTCTTTGTTCTGTCTCGAACAAGAGGTCTCGATAAGTTTCGAGTTAACTGTCTGAAAATCTTGCGCTAGAAACTGAAACCGGAATCTACGAGAAACGGTAATTCTGGATAACGCGCGAGTCACATGAAACATGTTGGTTTTTTGGTTATTTGGTTTTTTGGTTTTTTACAACAAAAAACAAAATAACCAAAAATGGCATTTTGGGTTTTTTTTAAAATATTTTTATTTCATTTACTAATATTAGGCTATAATATTAATATTACTATAATAATAATAAGAATTGTACGTGTGTTATTCAGTTCGAAATCAAGCTAAATTAATTATATAAATGTGTGGGGGCTCTGTTTCGGCTGTGTTTGGTGCTTTTTATAACATTAAAACTAAACTGTTGTGGCAAAATCCAAAGAAAAACTAAAATCCAAAAACCAAATAAAACCAAAAAACCAAAAAAACCAAAACACCAACTTCTGATTTTAAAAAATCTTGGTTTTTGCACTCCTGCATGATACTGAAATCAATTCAATTATGTTAGTATTAAGTGGGAAAATGTCTAAGAGAGAACCTGAAATTGTGAAGTTTGCGTTTACACAATTCGAAGTTACTGACAAACAATAGCTATAGATGGCGTTGTCATTGATGTAAAACCACCATAACCGAAATGATCGGAACAACTTCGAGTTTCTCAGTGAGGATATGCGCAAATTTATAATTTCGTTTGGTAGGCCTATTTGGCATCGAATTTGCTTGTTTAAAATCGTCTGAATATTTCAGACATGTCTAAAAAGGCTTTCTTTATACTATTCTGAAGAAGACAGACAGACAAAGATCTATTGAAACAGATAAAACGCGGCAATACAAAAACTGTTCTCGGTAATTGGTACTATACACATTATAAGTTTCAAATTGAAATTACAAGTGAACATTAATCCCAAAAACTGATAGGCCTGTATTCGTATTGTAGAGCCTTTTATATAAGATCACTTAACTATCTTTTACGGTCTCGTACTGTCTCGTACTGTCTGGAACCTATTGTCTCGGTCTCGGTCGCGATCTTGGCACCTCACAGTCTCGGTCTCGTCTTATCCACAATTAAGTTTATTAACTTTAGCATCTTCCACTTCTTGTTGACTTGAAGTCTCTGAATCGTTCTTTCCTATTATTTACATTTATTTGAACGTGCGTCCTTTTGTCTGTCGCCCATTTGAACGTGCGCCCTTTTGTCTGTCGCCCTTTTAAACGTCGCCCTTTTGTCTGTCGCCCTTTTAAACGCGCGCCCTTTTAAACGCGCACCCTTTTGTCTGTCGCCCATTTGAACATGCGCCCTTTTGTCTGTCGCCCATTTGAACGTGCGCCCTTTTGTCTGTCGCCCTTTTGAACGTGCGCCCTTTTGCCTGTCGCCCTTTTGAACGTGCGTCCTTTTGTCTGTCGCCCATTTGAACGTACACCCTTTTGTCTGTCGCCCTTTTGTCTGTCGCCCATTTGAACGTTCGCCCTTTTGTCTGTCGCCCTTTTGAACGGGCGCTATTTTGTCTGTCGCCCATTTGAACGTTCGCCCTTTTGTCTGTCGCCCTTTTGTCTGTGCGCCCTTTTGTCTGTCGCCCATTTGAACGTTCGCCCTTTTGTCTGTCGCCCTTTTGAACGTGCGTCCTTTCGATCGTACGCTCTTTTCATCGTTCGCCCTTATGATTTTCGCCCTTTTGAATGCGCCCTTTTGATTGCGCCCTATTAATTTTCGCCCTTTAATTGTGTTCGTGAATAGGTTGGAGCACTGCGCTTCGCCTTTGGCAGTTGGAGCTCATCAGATGAATAACGAAATCGAACATAGGCTAAATGCTAGTGGATAATGTCCGTCGCAACTGAAGGATACGGTTGAACTTCAAAGAGCAGAGAGTTGCAAGAAGTGTCTGGGCGAAAAGTTAAAAAACCTTATGCAGAAGGTCTTCATTTTATGGTTGCTGTATAAATCTTGAGAATACGATTGCGATTACGAATGCCATCGGAATACGCCACCGACAGATGTCAGATATGCGAGAGCATAAGAGAATCATGATAGTCAAGCAAATGTTCGCAGTCTTCGCAATCTGACCATGCCAGTCCAAATCCTAGGGAATGAAGGAGGGCGACGCTAATGGTCTTGATTTGCACACAGTGTCGTTAAACTGGAACTATTACTACCCTCCTCCACTAACTCCGTCACTGTTCGTACTCAGACAAAGCCAGTACAAATACTGGGGAAAGAGAGGAGGCTACCGCTAGTGCTCTCTGTTTGGCCTACTATACAGTGTCATTAAACTGAAATCATTACTCGGAGGCAAGCGCAGATCCAACCTGATAGTCTGAAAATGTGATATATGCCTGAAAACATTGAACGGAAATTGAAGACATCGGGACATAGGATAATCGGTGAAAATTAAATACATTAATTGGAACAATAATCTATGCTCAACGGTTTCAAGCTGAACCCATTCACCAAATCTTTTATTTTACGGACTTTATTAGCGATAAATCTACGGATGAAGATGTGGCGGTCATGTTCTCTACGGAAGAAATAGCAGTATCTGAGATAAAACAATGAAGTAGAATTCTCCCGTTTTCACTCGAGCTCTGCTCCGTTCGTCTATCATCGAAGCCTCTTTGCTGATGTTCATTCTGACGACCGGATCTTGGCGACGAGTTAGAAACTGAAATCTTGTGTCGAAATGTCTAGAGTCGTCTATTGTCACTGCAAAAACAACACCAGAAACTACCCATAATGTTAACTTAATCACGTCCAGAAAATTTATTAGAGTTCAATGATGTCTTAAACTCGTTTGAATAATTGGATAAGAGAATCCAGAGATTTTTTAAATGGCGCGTGCTAATTATTTCACGTAGCTTTTTAAAATTAATTTGGGTTTCTTTTCAGAGGAACAAGTTGCAAACAGAATTTATGTGAAGGTGACGAGGTCAATCGAACACGGTTCAACGGACCTTGATAAAGATTTCGCTGCTCTATTTTCTAGCATAATTTATGCAATATATACGATTTAAACTGATTTCGGGAATCTATGCAAAACCCCAAAACTATAATGAACAACATTGAAAGCAACAGCTACACTGCCGTGATCCAAATGTTAGACCTATTTCTAAGCCATTTAGTAACAAAGTACATTGTAAGCTAGTAACAGTTACTGTGAATTGGCACGGTTGATTTTTTTTACCTAAAAGCGTGAATTGATACGGTTCATTTACTTGACCATGTACCTGTAAGCGTGAATTGATACGGTTCATTTCCGAGGCTGGCGTTGAAAACGTTCGGCTTGAGATGCAGACTCGGTTGATTGAAGGTGGTCGTCGTGTCCTCCAACCATCTGAGCTTCTTGACGGAATTCTGCGGACAGAGCGGAGTGAAGTCCCACCTGTAGGACAGGTGATTGGCATCTCGACAGACAGGTGCCCCGCAGGTGGTGTTGAGAATCATCTCCATCCAGGTGTTCATATAGGCGCCGCAGTTGAAGACGCATCTGATGCTCAGCGGATTCTGCGGATGGACGACGACGACGAACTGGGAAGCCAGTGCACGACGTCTGTTGGGCTTCGAGAGGGCCACCTGGACGGTGAAGGACGTAGGAAGGTCAATATAGTAGAGACGGTCTGGATAGAAGTGGAATTCCTTGGAGGAGCTGGTCATGAGTCGCCCGTCACCATAGCAACCGACGCCGTCTGAAGCAGAACGATGAACAGTCCCACGTTGTCATGGCAACGTAACCCGTTCGATCCACCTGTCTTGCTTACGTACTAAGTCTCTCTTTTTAGTAATACACTGGGTATGATTATAGCAGAAAGCGCCATTCAATGAACCCTCTTAATTGGTCGCTACATCGCAACTAGTAATGACAATCACAATTATAAATTAAAGACTATAGATTGAATGTCCAAATAAGCAAGCAATGTTATTTTGCGTTTCTATATTATAGGATATTAGGACTGAATGAATGAATGAATCAATAAATTAATCATTCAATAAAGGAAACTTGATGTTGCGCCTCTTAACGAAATCTACCAAAATCTACTCCAACTTCGGTCAAAGAAGACAGATTTCATCGTAGAACTGAAAGGTGAAAGAGAGTTCCTAGGCAAAGGCAGAAGATCCAATGAGAGGCCATGCTAAGCAGCCTCAATTAAGTAGAATAATCACCCATATTAATTAAGCTTAGTTATGGTCTTACGTTGAAGTGACACGAACCTGCCTTGTCGTCGTCGTGAAGTGGATCTGAGTAAGGCGATTTCTCGCCGGCGATCATGCAGAGCCATTCGAAAGTCATTGAACTATAACTGAGTTCAAGTGGTTCATCGATGTCGATTCCAGCCTCGGCTTTAACGGTCACTGGAGTCTCAGTGTCTGAAAATCATCAATTGGACAATCAGACCCCACTGAAACAGTTCCATTTTGCATTCCGTCTATCTGTCTGCCTCTCGTCTTCTGGGTTTCTTCCTCATGTGATATATCTGGACAACCCCTCTGACTTGCCTTGAATAAGCTGATGCCTCGCGCTTAGCTTTTGAAACTTATAATAATAATAATAATAATAATAATAATAATAATAATAATAATAATGATGATGATAATAATAATAATAATAATAATAATAATAATAATAATAATAATAATAATAATAATAATAATAATAATAATAATAATAATAAGTGGTGTATTCCGAGAATAAAATAAGATTTATGTTAAATAATGTGATGTGCTCCAAATATCGGATGTCAAATATTATTATCTACAATAAATTTTATACAGTTATTAGGGTTTCCAACTCTGAACAAACATTTATGTTTGAGAACTATAATTATTGTTTGATGGGAGTAACATGACATGTCACATATAAATAAATGATTGATTGATTGATTGATTGATTGACGTTACGTCTAGCATCAAAAACTGCTACAGCATACCTGGGACCAGAGCATTCATGCCACATAAATCATTCGACAGATTTCTTCAGCTAATTCAGATTTTTTATCGACATATCTTCCTCTTGGTTTTGATCGGCAATTCCAAAATTCCCCGCTAGGGCATTAGTTCCGTATAAACTCATTGCTACGAGAAAACATAATTTTATGGACAAAAGGAAACGATATTCCTTGAAAGGTTAAGTGACCACTGACTAGTCAAAGGTTTATTGAACGCGCTCTATTAGCCTCAGATGCCTTGTATTAAAAAGGCACACCTGTCTGAATGACGTCATCTCCGACAATCTTAACGGTCAGCGGTGATGACGTAATTGCAACGTAAGCATCGCCGACGAACTCTCGGCCATCTTGAACGACCTGAGGAGGAAATTAGACAGTCATGACCAGACATTCATGAGTGAATTAGGCAGAATGAAAGACCTATCATCATGGTAGGTCTAAGTGATCAGCAACAACTAATGAATAGTTCAGAAGAAATAGAACAGTCTACTGTAAAGCTCTATGCGTGTAAATTGTGATCACTGCCCAGAGGGTTATTAATTGGCTGGTGGGTTTGATTCGGGGGTCATTCTCGCCTAGGGGTGTATTGGCCTGGTAGTCATTGCCCAGATGGTTATTGGCATCCTGCAATCCGTCCGCTTACCTTCGCTTGAATCTTATAGGTTCCGTAGTCAATGGTGTATCGTAGGATGTGGACTTCGGTCTGGCTGACGTAAGCGGTCGACAACCAGATCTCGACGAGTTCGCCAGGGTTCGTCTCCGATAGACGGAAGAGCTTCCAGAAGACGTCGTTCAACAGGTAACGGTGGCACTCATGCAGAACGTAAGCCTTCAGGTGGAACGAGTCTCGCCGAGTAAACCGCGCCGGACTCTGTCTATGCAGTCCTCCGCCGGTTACGATGATTTCCACCGGACCACATTGTAACGCATCACTCTCTGTTGACCCTGCAGGTGTTGATGATGATGGGGTGAAGAATATTGGGGGCATCTCAGAAGAACCCTTCGCTGATGCATTTGCATCTGCACTGCTCGGAGGAGGATGTGATGCAAAAGGAGGCAGAGATGCTGCTGCTGCTGCTGATGATGATGTTGACCCAGACGATGTCACGCGATTTTTGTGGGATGCGGTTGCCGTGGGCAACGAATCAACCGGAGACAATGGATTCACCGGAGACAATGAATTCACCGTACTCCTATTATCGCTCTTGTTACCAGCTGCTGTTTCACTCCGCGTGACCTTGAGACTGAACCTTCCCATCTCTAGGGGCACTTGGTACTCGGTTGACAGCCGCAGGTAAACTGGATAGGTCGCCTCTGTTTTGTAGACGTGAGTCTGCGTGGCGGCTGTTCCTTTAAACGTCGAAAGGTCTGCCATGACCGCTGGGAGCCGAGCACCTCCGAGAGCAGTGAACCTCCGATTGGCCATCCACGCCAGGGCGTTTAGATTTGAAGAGATTGGGGTCATGACCTCGGCCGGTGATCCATCGCCGAGCTCTAATCGAAACTCAACGTCAGCAACGAATCTGCTCCCTATGAAGAGGAATCGAACGTTTTCGTAGACAATTGCTGGATCGCTTACCAGAAGAACGGAGTCACCGAGAGAGTCGCTCAGCCGTGACCGTGACATGACCTCCACGACCACCACGGATGATCTGTGCTCATCCTTCCGTCCGACGATGTTCAGCCAACCAGAAACGGTGACGGAGACGTTCCTTGTACCGGGCGTCGGGAAGATGTGTTTGGTGAGGGCGCCTGAGATGCTGGGAACACGACCGAGGAGGCGGTCAACGGTAAACCGATTGTCCTCAGTACAGTGGTAGGAGAACTTGGGTGAACTCACCCAGACAGGAAGATTAAGCCTTTCTTTGACGAGTAATTCCACTGGCGAAGTATCATCTCCGAAGTCAAGGTCAAAGGACAGCTCCGGAGAGTGGTTTTCCACGAGGGCCAGGAACGTTGAGTTCGTCCCCTCGTAGACTGGTTTCTTGACGAGCACAAGGACCTCGCCAACGACCTCAGTCAAGGTCGGACGTAGACGAACCGTGGCCGTTATGTTCCGCTGAATTTCGTCATCCGTGTCCTTCAGTCGGGCACTCACGTGGAACGTGATGTTGTAGGTCCCCACCTCGGAGTACACGTGACTGGATACACCGCCGAGGAATGAATCCCCCCGATCGGAGAAGACCTGTTCCGTGACGGTCTTGCTGTCATCTGGGCTGACGTACTGACCGCTGAGAGCCCACTGGGGCAGTGTGGCCGACCCAGTGACGCTGACGCTCTCCATGGGGGTCCCGTCGCCATAGTTCACATGCAGCTCAAGATCCTCGGAAAAATCTCCGAAGCGGTAGAGGAAGTAGGTGGTCTCGTTCACGTAGTTCACCTTACTCGCCAGCAGAAGAAACGTTGCCAATAGCTCCCTGATCGTCTTACGTCGCTCGATGACGTCAACAATGCTGACAAGGATGACGTATTCGTACCTACCGACTGCATCCAGCGTCCCCGCTACCGTCACATTCGTCGTGTAGCGCTGCACTCGATCGAAGACATAACTAACGAGACTGCAGTTGTAGAGATGAGACTGGGAGAGAACGCTATCAGCGAAGCCCTGGCTGACTCCATGGACCTTGTAGTACTTGCTACGTACCCAGTCAGGGACGTTATGGCCATCGAAATTGATCTCCAGCCTTCGCGGGGCAGTTGTGCCGTCACCGTAGTTGATTTCGTAGAGTAATGACGGGAAGTGATTTCTGATGAGGAATAGGAAGTGAACGGGGATTCCAGCGTACGCTGGGGTCTTACTGATGAACAGCATTGATCCAGTGGTATCTTCAAGGGACGGTCGCACACTCACCGAAGATGTTCGGACGACGTTGGAGTGAACGCCGACCGACTCCAGGTTTCCAGAGACGGTAAAGTTGACGGAGTGGAGACCGGTGGAGCGGAAGACGCGATGGATCTCTCCGCCTCGGAATTCTCCGATCGCTTCCAGGATGCCTGGAATGAACCCTGCATCAACGTCGATGGAGGTAAAGCTTCCGTTTGTAATCCAGGCTGGAACCAGATCGATCCTCATGACGTCCAGGGGTACGCTCCTCGGAGGCGATCCATCTGCGAATTGGATGGTGGAGGTCAGACTGGAATAAAGGTTTCGGACGAGGTAGAAGAGCGCAGCGGGGGCCAAGCGGTAGACTGGATAACTAGAGAAGAGGAAGGTTCCGTTGAGCGCTTCCTCCAGCGTTGGTCGAACGATAACCGTGACGGTCACTGACTTGTTCGAGGTCGTCCATGAAGACTCGTTACGGTTGATTTGTCCAGAGACATGAAGACTGACAATGAAAGTCTTGTTTTCCAGGTAGACATGCTCCATTGAACATCTATACATCTCAGACAATTGATCAATCGAAAGGTTTCTTTCAGATTCCAGTCTCTGAAGCTCTATTGTGTCTGGGAGCCAATCGGGCAGAGGTTCCTCAAGGGTGAAGTTGGTCAGCTCTGTCGGGTTTGCGTCGCCGAAATTGATGAAGAACTGGAACCGCGACGAGAAGAAGGAACCGATGAAGAACAGGTGTTCGACGGAATCGTTGACGTAGATTGTTTGCGACGGGAGAAAGATTTGCATTTCGGGAAAGATTTCTTCGATGCTTCGAGTGCAGGTTTCCGATCGAGCGCTTCCAACGGCCGCTGCTAGAGGGTGACACAAGGCAAATGCACTCAACAACCCTAATTTATTAATGACACTAACTAGTATAATCTAGTTGCTTCTATAGCGAAGTTATCGCAAAGTTGGTCAGATTCGTGTCACTTCAAATGATTCACCGACAAATGACTGATGAAAAAATTTGTCACCAGTCATTTGTCGGTGAATTATTTGTCGCTGGACCATTTAATGGTTCAGTTAAAAAAAGACTGACAACAAATGGTTCAGCGACAAATGACTGATGACAAACGGTTCAGCGACAAATGACTGATGGTCAATGTCAAATACTTCATAGACAAAAGGCTCACGACAAAAACGCTGTTATTCGCCCACTCCATTCGCTAAAATAGGAGCTGAATTGATCACAATAAAGCCTTCTTACGTAGATTAGGATCGATAAAAGACATTAAATTTTGTCCCACCTAGATAGGGTCTATGGGTGAAAGTAAGCTTGCTGAAACAGTATATTGTTGTATTATTGAAGACTTCTTGCTGAAATAGAAGTTGTATCGATTCAGATAGTTCTTGCGAAATAGAAGATGGATTGGCAGGAAGCGTCATAATAAAAAATCTATTTCGCAGAATACAGTGGGCGAATAAGAGTATTTAGCCTATAAGACCTTTAATGGGTGAGCAACTTGGACAAGTTGCTCACCCATAATTGTCTGTGAGGAAGGCAACGGGGAATCACCTCACTCATCTCATCCCCGGGTGGCGTAAAGCCACTGGACCTGACCTCGGGCAGAGCACTCATCATCAGCATCACCATCAAGACCTTTTATGTCCGTGAACCTTTTGTCATGTGAGATTGTTGCTAGAGAAAATAATATCTATCGTGTTGGAATATTATACTTGATCGAACCTTCGTTGTTCAACAGATGAAAAGAAGAAATCGGAAACAGTTCTATACATTGACCTAATGACCTCAGATTGAGTACTACCAAACAGCGAACCTTGTTTACCGAGTGATTGGAAACAACGAGGCTGACGATCGTTGTCATAGCAACAGCCACAACCGAAACATCGATCTCTGTCAATGAAATCATCTCCACATTGGACGACAAATGGTTTCTCAGCATCACCAACAAAACAGTAATTCACCTCTATTCAGACCAACACACAAACAGACAGACAGGCAGACATACAGAAACAGACAAAGAGACAAATGTACAAAACATGGATTCATTATGATGTATTTAGGTCAATAAGTGTGGAAAGGTCAATTACGACAGAGAGAAGAAGATGGTCGTTCAACTGAATCCATTTGATCTAGCTCCTAATGAGAGTAACTTGTCAATGCCCTCCACGGCGTTATTTGGTGGTCATCATCGTCATCGTCATCGCCGTCGTCGTCATCATCATCATCATCATCATCCTCATCCTCATCCTCATCATCATCATCATCATCATCATCATCATAATCGTCGTCGTCATCATCATCATCATCATCATCATCATCATCATCATCATCATCATCATAATCGTCGTCGTCATCATCATCATCATCATCATCATCATCAATATCATCATTCCTTGGGCTCATTGCCCTTGGGTCTCCAATGCATTCGAGATATATCGTCATAACATATACACCCGGTTCTACTTGAAAGACTAAAAGAAACAATGCGAAAACAAGAGCAAGAAGAACAAGAAGAACAAGAACAAGAAGGAGAACAACAAAAAGAAGAAGAACAAGAACAAGAAAGAGAACAAGAAGGAGAAGAAGAAGAAATTACGAAACTATGAAGAAGAAGATGAGAAAGAAAAAGAAGAAAGAAACAATTACAAGAAGATGCAGAAGAAGTTTAATAGCAAAAGGAATTAGAGAAGAAGACATTTTTTAAATCTGGTTTCGGAGGCAAATGGAACATAATGTCTCACTCGTTCCTCTGTAGACTGTGAACAAAAGTGCGTAGTTCTCATTTTCCACTTTTATGCTGTGAATGCCACGGAGCATTTGAACTGGTCCAAGATCCTTTGCCTCTCCAAAATCGTCTTTCTTCTCTGAAATGTCACCTGGAGAAGCATTAGGAGAAGATGGAGGAGTCGAAGAAGAGGTAGGACTGTGGGTGATGATGGTGGCGTTGTAAGGTTTGTCGAATCCGCCTCCAACATCGATTGTGGAATCGTTCCATCTCAGCCAGAAAGGAGAATCGAAATAGCAGTAGACGAATGTTCCCATCACTTTCTGACGATCATCGCATCTCTCTCCACCAAAGGAACATTCTCTGCATCAGACATCCATCAGTAACATGTCATGTGAGAACGAAATGGATAGATAATTAGATAGATAGATAGATAGATGGATGGATGGATGGATGGATGGATGGATGGATGGATGGACGGATGGATAGACAGACAGACAGAAAGATAGATAGATAGATAGATAGATAGATAGATAGATAGATAGATAGATAGATAGATAGATAGATAGATAGATAGATAGATAGATAGATAGATAGATAGATAGATAGATAGATAGATAGATAGATAGATAGATAGATAGATAGATAGATAGATAGATAGATAGATAGATAGATAGATAGATAGAGAGGCAGGCAGACAGTCGCAGGCAGACAGATAGAAGCGCAGAATAGGATAGTATATTGACCTGATGACGACTCCATCGAAGAAGTTTTCTCCGATGTAGACCTGTAGGAAAGGCTGACCAGCCCCTCCTCCTGCATCAGCAGCCTTACGTAGGAGGCTGAGCTTAAGTCTTCCGCATCCGTGTATCTTAAATTCGAGCGACGTCAGACCAGCAACCGATAGATTGAAGCTACGAACCCCGACCGATAACTCAGTCGCTTTCATCGTTACGTTCAACACCATCTTCACACCTACAACAGTCGCATCTGGCGCTATGTCATGAGCAACGGCATCACGCAATCAATCAATGAAATTTGATATAGCGCCTCTTCAGAAATCTACTCAGAGGTGCTCCTAATCCAACCATGACCAAAGAGGACAGATTTATGAGAAGATTATAGAAAGAAAACGAGGAGTTCCTGGGTTAGGGTCAGAGGTCTAGAGGAAGTCAGAGGGATTGATTAAAGACTTTAGGTCAAGATCAAGACATGGTCGACAGAAAATCTGGATCGTAGATAGCGGATAGGTTGTGTTCCTGATCCTTGGACAAAGTGGCAATTTCTACTTTAATCAGAGATAAAGTTATACCTCATGGCAGGGGCGTCAATCCCCTCTGAGTGATGGAGGCAGCCCCACGGTCCCATGTGTCAGGAAGGCAAGATATACCCGCATCCTAAGGTAAAACTCAAAATAATCCCCCTTCCTGAAATTGGAGGCATTTGCCTCCGGACCTCCCTATCTGAACGCCTCTGCCTGTTAATCGTAATATCCAAACTTCTAAAGCGCCACTTGACCCTCCTTAGGTTCTCCTGTGTAACCAGATTATTCACTTATGAAAACTTGTTGTTTTCACTTTCTCCTGGTCTTTTTGGTTACCAAATAAAAATAAAACTGAATAGACGCGTGGATAGTAAGACCTACCTCCTTTTCCGTCCGATTCGCTGTTCGTCGCAAGCGAGGCAAACGCCAGAAGACAGAAAATCGTTCCTGCAATGTCCATCGTACTCTTGCTATTTTAAGACGATCGCTTCCATCATCATCGTCGTCGTCGTCATAATCCGATCAAACAGGACATTTCGATCATTCACGCGATTCGCTGAAGCGATGATTAAATTTTATTCGGCTTCGTTTGAAACATCGAGATCTACAGTTCGCAAAGAATTCGAAGAAGTCGCATGTATGGGGCCTACAGTTTGATTTCAAGCAACGATGTAAGCACGCTCAGAGAAAGAATGATGTTTGACTAGTCTCATAAAAGAAGAAACATTGAACTACTCCAAGTGTCACTTCCTTAGCAACCGATGACGTCATTGTGAATAATATGGCCATCGTAAGGCGATCTGCTTTCATCTGATATGATTTGCACGATCTGCTTAGGGGTCGTTCACATATTATATAACGCATAAAATCACAATTTTTGACCCATCCCCTACTCCTAATAACGTTATATAACAGCAGCTGTGACCCCCCACCCCTATATTATATAACAGATATGCTACCTACCCCCCTACCCCACCCCAGTCTATAAGCACATTAAAAGACATACAATCGACATAATTGTATTGCACAATTTGAAACTTTTATAAAAATACAATGTTAGTTAGCACTTTAATAGTAGTGATTCAGCTGATAATTGCCTTTATCCATTTCAAGAACTGTAGGAAAAAATCGTCATACACCCAATTAGCTATGTGACAAAAGCCATCTTAAATTCGCGTAGGCCTACTTTCTCGTGTCAATGATGATTAGACCGGATGTATGGATCCATACTCCTCTGCATCTTAATATTCGGACTTTTAATGGCGCTAAATTCACTTGTATTAATTACGGTAACTAATTGGGTAGTCGACGATTGCCACCATTTATCTACATGTAGGCCTACTAAAACAACATGATAATACATGGTAGTGACGTACATCCTATTTAAAAGCACTATTTTAGTTTCCCTCCGTTTTGCACTAGAAATGAGCATTACAGTCTCACACAGAATGGATTGGTTTAATATTTCACTATCAGGTATTTATCGATAGATTTGCGGCACAACATTACTCTACCTATTTAATAGAGTATGATGTAGACAGAGTGTATTCCAAAACTACAATTGGGTATCTAAGCAAACATAAACTATTTACACATACTATAGAAAACGAAATCAAACATTATGATAATACCTACCAAAATAATTGTTTCAAGTGAATTAATTTTAATTTAAACCAAAATCAAAACAAAGCACACAGAATTGAATTTTGGAGCGTTTAAAGCTATGCACAGGAAATTGTTAAAATTATAAATAGGAAGTTGTTAGAAGTGGATTATAAGTAATAAGTAAGAATGCCAGGTGACAGCTAATGGTGCTAGTTTTGGTTCACAACGTATATTGAACTTTGAACAATGAACGTATATTGAACTTTGAACAATGAACGTATATTGAACTTTGAACAATGAACGTATATTGAACTTTGAACAATGAACGTATATTGAACTTTGAACAATGAACGTATATTGAACTTTGAACAATGAACGTATATTGAACTTTGAACAATGAACGTATATTGAACTTTGAACAATGAACGTATATTGAACTTTGAACAATGAACGTATATTGAACTTTGAACAATGAACGTATATTGAACTTTGAACAATGAACGTATATTGAACTTTGAACAATGAACGTATATTGAACTTTGAACAATGAACGTATATTGAACTTTGAACAATGAACGTATATTGAACTTTGAACAATGAAGGTCCGTGATATATTGAATTTCCAATTGGCAGGCAAACAGACAAAGTAGCATAAGCTGCAAAAAGTTTGTTGTATAACAAAACCTTCAACCTAGCCCCCCCCCACCCTACACAATATAACGCTAACAAAACGGAACCCACCCACCTACCCAATGAGCGTTATATAATATGTGAACTGCCCCTTATTCGCAAAAGACAATACTAATTCATAATTTTCGTTTATTTTTCTAATTTACAACAACGCAATATGATTACAACTCATTTACAAGTAGGCCTACAGTATAATATATTTAGGCCTATATAGAATACGTGAGTCTGGCGTAACTTAGTATAACTTTTGGTTTTGCGCAATGATTATCTAAGAATTGGCATACGATGATTATTAGCGCAAAACCAACGGGTATAATTATTATGTTAAGCGAACTAAGTCGACATTGAATTAGCTGTTCTCTTGGTGTCATTTCCACATTTACAAGTTAACAGACGTACATCTAGGCATGAATCCGATTGTTAAGGGTAGCTGAATAGCAAAAGCCTCAAAATCATTGCCTCTGGTTCCAAGGTGGGCCATCCAATTCGTGTTTTTAATGCTCTGGAACCCCAGGACAAACATTTCGAAACAAAAGTTGAGTGATCGTCGTCAATTGATCATGATTTCTATTGAGTTCCACGGCAAACTGACTGAAGGAACGCAACAGACAGTTGCCATATATTGTAGGCCTACAAGTAGGTTCTAACCTGCACGTCTTAATGAGTATATGACTGATTGAATTAATCTTTCAAGTAGGCTTACTTGTTTTATTCTTCTTTTATTCTTTATTCATGTTTTATTCTGGTGGAACTTACAAACTTTAGTAGGCCTACAGTTGATCGAGATTAAATTTCTGCCAAACAGAAGTGTTTGTAATGAAGGGGTAACTTGAAATCGATTTCATCCACCTTTCCATTTGAACACGATTGCATCGCACATTTTCATCTGAACTCCATCAAACACTTCCTTCTCTTCTTCCACTGAAAAGAATTTAACTAAAAAAGCACATGTGAAATGCGTAACACTTTGTCATCGGACAAAAATTCACAAACACCTTATGACATTTATTTTCTATTATTAATACGAGTCGTAATGGTCCGTTCATAATAATAATATTCGACCTTTGCGCCTACCAGCGAGTGACCCTTCCTTGTTTAAAGCTTGTTTCAACCTTGACCGAGATATAACATCGACACACAAGTTCATCAGAGTCTCTCTTTAATCTACGATAAATATAAATTTCATGTAAAAATGACATTGTCCTAATTGTTACGCCTTCTTATAATTTTTTTTGCCAGCACTTCCGTGCACATTACACGGGGTAAAGATAGGCCGTGATTACAACGATCAATAGCGTCGCCCTCCCCTATATCCAGGCTTGGGACTGGCACTGCCAGAGTAAGCCTGTGTGCACAAAAGGAGCAAATTAAAGGTGCTCTCTCTGACAATGACAATTCTTTGCAAAATATACATGTAGTTGGAAAACCGTATCCCGGAATAAGAAATAAGACGAAACCACAAACCATTTCTTTATTGGACAAAGATTGAAAAGCAAGGCATCTGAACAAGTGACCTTCAAGCATATGCATTGCTGACATGACCTACTACTTGACCCTATGACCCAGATAAGACATACATCAAGACCTGCGTAGTTAATTATCCCAGATTAAGTATGGGCCAATAATAGAGAGAGATACTTCTAATCACAACCAAACAATAGAATTAATTTATAAGAAGAAATGCTTACATAAGTAACTAACAATGATGAGAAATCATCGCATTAACAGCTCCTTTCCGATCTTCTAATCCAAAACAATCGATAGACATACCTCAACCTCAACCTCAAAAACTGCGCAGTTCATATAGATATCCGCATCAACTTCACAAAGACTGTCCATTTACTGCTGATATGGATCTCCACATATGCAACATCAAAAAAACCAGACAAATACTGCCAATACATATTTCTATTTATGATAGTGTCTGGTGACATAGTTCCAAGTTGTTTATCCAATGCACAACTCATCCTAATATAAACACATTATGTGTTATTAGTAAATGCTACACATGTTCATCTAACATACTTAACACACGACTAACACAAATCTGTCACATTACCAACACACTATTCATCTAACATATTTAATGCACGACCATCACGTAACGTGTCGGTCCTCAACACAGAGTCGATGATCTCAGAGTGTCGTATGTAAATTGAAAACCTCAAGACAACCATGCAGAATTGAGCGATGACATTTGAAAACCTGTGATGGAGGAAAAAGTCTTCTCTTAAGAAGTCTCAGAACATCTCTGAAACCTATGATGCAGATAATGAGACTTCTCTATAACAAGTCTCAGAACTTCAACCTCCCTTAAGCCCAATCGTTGTATAGTTATCTAAAAATGAATCCACGGACGAGTTCAACACTTCATCGATTGACCCATTTCGGTTGCAAATAGGATTATCTGCCAAGGGAGTCGTTGGATGCTTTAGGGAAAACATGCAAGATCAACCTCTGTCCAAACACTATAAACATTCGCCACCACAACCAATACCACAGCATTACACTCTGACGTCATCACCATGTCCAAAACCAAATCGAAAATTCAATGTTCACCCAATCAAGAAATTTCCAAAGTTATTCTTTGTTACCACCGCAACACAACTTAACCAGTTTCAACACACAATCCTTTGTCAAATAGTAACAATCGAAATACTATCACACTCACAGTGTAAGGTTAGATGTTACTAAATGCTTAGATATAATTAAATGCTTCTAGTCTACAATCAAAAACAATTGCTTATGTGTAACAAAACCTTAAGGATAATGAAATGCTTATTGCTTATGTGTAATCATCAATTTTGTTTGTTTTACCAATCTCATGTAACTTGTTACTTTGGTTTGCCAAATAAACTTGAATTGAATTAAACTTTAGGGAAAACGAAATGCTTACATGTAATTAAAATTTAGGTGCAATGAAATGCTTAGGTGCAATTAAACGTTATAATCATGTAAAAAACGTTTATGAGTCTTAACCATCAAACAATTGATTTCGTTGAACAACATATCATTATGAAAGATGAGCAGTAAATGATTTCAGGTAATCTTTTGAGAAATCATTCTGGATCTTCTGACATCAGATAGGAAAATCAGACAACAAAAAGACCTGTTAAACCTAATATATGGCTGCTACAATAGCTTCCCCCAATCACAAAATCGGTCTTTTTTGTTGGAAGAGAGTTACAAACATTGCCCACAAATTCAAATGAATGCAAAACAGAGATAGAGATAAAACAACAAACAACAGAAACTATTTGCATGCATAAACCACTTTGAAGACATACAATTCATACCATTCATACAATTCATACCATTCATACAATTCATACCATTCAAAAGCACAATGTGTTTGGAACAAAATCATGCTTGTATTTATCCACGCATGCATTTTTTTATTAAGGTAGGATATCTTGTAAGAATCTCTGTGCTGTTGATGGAAATAAATCCTTAAAAGATTCAACAATTTACAGCCTCAAATACATCTTCAAAAGAACCTAGTTGTTGCTAAGCATAATCAAGTACTTATTGCGCCAATTTAAGTCAGAGGCGCCATCAGTGGATATGTTTTATTTGGGAGACAACAGCGCCTTCACCACTTCCAGTGGACAGTATTAGGAAGGAATGGAGAATGGAAGGCAAGAACCAACTGAGCAGAAGTTGTTTGGCAGCACTTGCTGAGCTGCTGGAATGAAGAAAAACATCCAACAAAATAAAAAATAACCAAAAGTCGCCCAACACAATACACAAACGAATCCAAAACATTCATTCCATGCCTACATTCCACATCCAAGTCCTGGCTTTTAAAAAGACAATCTAAGACTTCCCCAGTTCTATTATATTATATATATAAATATATATAAATATATATATATATAAACATGAGTCACCATCTAGCAACACTAAGGAGGAGAAAAATATATAAACCATATTTGTAAGAATCTTTATCGAAAGCCGGCGCATGTTGCAGCTCACAATATCGAGAAAATGTCCAAAAATGACACGACCACAAAATTCATCACTCAACTATTTTTGGATGAAGTAATAACTTTGTTGCTCGAATTTTATTCAAACTCAAAACACGCATAATCGATCTTTCGTGTGATTTTTGGCAGTTACTTCGAAATTGTAATTTGCTTTTGATAGAACATCTCACATTTCTTAACCTGACATGACGCAATCACACTTTTCTTTTAGTCTTCAATCATATCTTCATTCTTTCCTCAAACTCAATCAAGATCTCAGCTTCAATCAAAACATAGATGTCAGAAAAATAAACTGATTTCTAAATAAATCATCAAAATAATGCACTAATAGTTGTTCACCATTTAGAAAACAGTCGGCATATGAAGTTGATATTAGAACAGACATCTCATCTCAACCATAACTGAGCATCACCGGCTCTCAACATAACTGGGAAAAAGCAACTAACCCCAGCCTCAAATTTCACAAGAAAATATATTTTTATGTCGAGCAAACAGCCCAGTTAATTTTCACCACAATCGTCTTTTACGAATTGGAAGAGGGGGCGCAGGTTGTCCGGACCCCTACTCGTGAGCGGGAATAGTTGCCAGGGCCTCCCCGGCGCTCCGTTCGAGACTGACACTCGGAGGTCTAGGCCTGTGGGTGTTGACGGCCTTGACATTGAGAGGCAGGAACTCCACCTTGCACCCGTACGCCACAGGGGTCAGTTTGATGACGGTGTGCAGCGGCACCTCAAGATACGGAAGGTTCTCCTGCTCCTTGTCGAGGAAGTAGGCGAGGAGACAGCGGGCGACCGCCTGGTGACAGATGACCATCACGTTCTCCTGTCTCTCCAGCTCCATTATGACCGGCTCCAGACGCGCCACAAGGTCCTGGTAGCTCTCTCCGCCAGGGTAGCGGTAGTGGTACTTGTCTGTGTCCCTCATTGCGAACTCCTCCGGGTATTGCTCGTGGATTTCCTCATACGTCATTCCCTCGCAAACTCCTGCATCAATCTCGTTGAGCGCCTTCCAGTGCTCCTTCTGAGCGGTCAGTCCCTGCGCCGTCTGGATCGTCCGCTTCATGAGACTGGTCCACACCCTCAGGTTCGGAATGTTCTCGTTGTCGACGAACTTCGACAGCTCTTCTGCGAACCGTCTCCCATTCTCTGAGAGATCCCCGTCTCCTCCGATCCGCCCGCAGAGGTTCATGTCGGACTCCCCGTGGCGCGTCAGGTAGATGGTTCGAGGCAGGATGTGAATATTCATGAGATAGTAGACGACACGGCTCTCGATGTGGCCCTGGATCCGGTTGACGAGGTACCTGTCTCCCTGGTCGATGATTCGGATGTAGGATAGGTCGCGATCCAGGGTCTCGTCAAACGTCTCGTAGTCGAGCTCATAGTGCTTGATGCGGTTCTTGAAGTCCTCGATGGCTTTGTCTCGGTCCATGTTCTCGTAGTCTGGACTGGAGATCTTGACCTCACGGATGTTGGCCTCTACGATGCTGTGGTCATAGCAGAAAGACTCAACGAAGAACGTCTTGAAGTTATGCTCCATTAGATAATCGCGAATCTTCTTTCGATAGGACCTCTGTGCGTTGGTAGCGTCGTACACGGCAACCTCTCCGCTCTTTTCCAACCACTGACACATGTCCTCCAGCGCGTCCGTTGCGCACTTCTCCCGTACAATGAGCGCCTCTTTGTTGTTTGGATCGAAGAACTCTGTGACGCTCTTGTAGTGAGCAGCCGCCCGGCGTCTGTACTCTCCAACATTGAAGACCTTTGTCTCTATTCCGATCCAGTTCAGATATCGTGTCAGTTTCTTTGCCATGTACGTCTTGCCGCGTGCCGGAAGGCCGACCATGACTATCGCACAGCGGGCGATGACGACGTTCTCGATGTTGGCCAACATTGGCGCTTTTCTTGTTGTCTGGCTGTGTTTAGGCATTGTGATTGGTTGATGACCTCCACAATGTCTTCAATTGCCTAGCCTCTTCCTCTTCTAAATACATAACAATACAATAAGTTTAAGATCACATGAAACAAACATATTTTACTGGGTTTAATTCTTGCTCTTCTGTTGTATATTGAGTTTAAGTTCTAAGCTAAGAAAACCACAACAAACAAACGCATATTTGCTGAAACCTGCTTCTATTCATATTTCCAAATATTATCAGAGAGTTCGAAGAGAGACCCCAGAGGAGGCAGTTACTGTGCAGGGATCGCAAGCAAGTCCCTTTGTGCACAATCGCTGCTCTGCTATAGAGTGTGCACATCTGATCGTATTTTGTTGGAGGGCCATCCATTAAATACAGTTGCATCATATTAAGATAGATACATACGGTACATTAAAAGCCAGACCAAGGGTAAGACATTTACCAACAAAACCTGAAGTCAACAGAAGTCAAATGCAAACAGATCCATTAATTATCAAAAACAACTCAGATTAAAGACTAGATGAAAATGACCTTGTTATCATATATGTCACAGGCAATGAGTGAAACCAGGCATTTTGTAAAATGCCTGGCTATTAGGCAATTTGTAAAATCCTCGATGTATGGTTGGGATTAGGCATAGGGTTAGGGTAGGGTTAGGGTAGCGTTAGGGTAGGGTTAGGGTAGGGTTAGTGGTTTGCAAAATCCCTGGTTTCAGACAAATGCTTGTAACATATAATAATTTATTCTCTGGTTGGCCATATGTAAATGTAAGGTAGTGACTCTGAAAATATCAAAACAAATACAATGGCCAATGACTAGATGTTCTGTGTCTGTGTTCAAAACAGTCAAATTATCTGTCATATTCCAAGCAGCTCATTAAGTCCAATAACTCAACACCTTCATTTATCCTTAACTCCATTCTACGTAATCATAAACCACATACGATCCACAAAAACCAAATATTCCGCTTGATAAACACAGCGTCTCCAAACCAAAACCAAACCAAAACCAAACCAAAACCAAACCAAACCAAAAAGCCACTAAATGACGAGATTAATTTCTCCATAAATTGAATGAAAGCCACGGCAGACGGAGAAAAGATTGCTTGCAATGCGCCTCCGATGGATCGATCAATGAATTAATAAGTGTGCTTGGAAGCTGACAGTGCCCTGTTTCCATAGGTAACGAAGGATAAGTGGAGTAGAAGCAGCTGTCCAATGCAGCCAAGTACAGCATAAGTCTCTCTTTAATACTAGCTACAGCTCACGAGTGGTCAAAGTACATACCTCTCTCTCTCTCTCTCTCTGTCTCTCTCTCTCTCCCTCTCACGCACACACACACACTACACACCTATACATACACACACCTACAAACACCAGTGGGCTGTCTCAAAAGCACTTTATCTCAGTCCCTGTGTCTGTCTCTGTCTGTCTGTATGTGACATGGGCAGGCTATCTCAAAAGCACTGTTCTATGCCTCTGCATTTTTCTCTGCATATGCAAAAGCCCTTTTTATTTTATTTTATCTGTCACTGTCTCTGTGTATGTCTCTTTCTCTCTTCCTCTAATGTCTGTCTGTATGAAAAGCACTTTTCTATCTGTCCATGTCTCTGTGTATGTCTCTCTTTCACTCTGTCTGTATCAAAAGAACCCTGGCTCAAGGCATAGATACCTTAGCCAACTCCACAATAACAAAGTCCAACAGGTTGTTGTTGTCCTTGACAGCCTCTGTTGGGCCAATTATTGATGAGAGACTATGCCTCGTTTCAACTGCCTCTGAATTTTTATGCAACAGTGAGAATCCTTCTCTTTAGGTCATGCACAGCTGCACATCTGGCAAAGACCTCCAACAGTTCATACAATCCACAGCTCAACAAATAACTAGTGGCTCAGAGGTAAGAAGATGCCTACATGAGCAAGTGTTCAGAAACAGTGCTCCCTATGCGAAAATGCCAGGGCCTCTCATGCGTGGCACGGTGGCTGATCGGTCGCCCAGCAACACTCAGTTTGTGATGAGTGAGCAGGTTCGACCGTCGTCCGAGGCGTCAGTCGCTGTGTAGGGATCTTGAGCAAGACCTTCGTACACAATTGCGCTGCATTACAACTAAAGTTGCGCCATCGAGGAGTGTGTGCACTTTTGAGCATAAGATGCTAGAGGAAGGGCGATATCAAATTTCCAAAGAAATAAATAAATTAGCCAGCATATATGCTGCTCAAGCTGTAGTACTGAGAGTGTCTCTGTCACCCAACCGACCTTTAGAGAAACTAATTCACTGTGTGACAGAATCCAGCAACTCCTGACAACTGTCTTACAATGTTTTCATGAGTAGACACAGAATATGCCAAAGGAGGAAGAAAGTCCACGAAAAGATGAAGTTTTTATTTGACATCTATTTAAGGCTAAAATCGACTCTTTAGGAGTGAACTTCTGTTGAAAAGAGTTCCATAGTATATGGTCAGAAAGAGAGATTGTGAAAAAACAGCAGAGATACTTTGCCATCCTTATCCAAGCAACAGTCAGAGAAACGAAGTGAGAAGCTGTGTACAGAGAAGTCACAGTGGTTAGCAAAGACTGAATATAACTAGGTTGTCTTAAATGTAATGTAATGTAAATCCTTGAAAATATCTGAGCGCCCACAAAAGCCACATCATGGAGACCAGCTTCGTCACTGGCACTACACCGAATCAGCTCCACAATAGCCAAGCCTCTATTATTACGGTGCCTGATCAAAACCCGAGATGTCAAACCAAAACGTAGTCTTGTAAACATTTAGCCAAGTTTTCAAAGTTATCTTTACTATGGTATGCAAGTAGGCCACAAATAGGTATGCAAGTAGACCAGCGATTTTGTCTTTTATTTAATTCTTACACAAATTAGCAAGCTCAGCACGGGCTACTTAGAATCAGCCCATGGATCCCATGGTGTATCGCATGGGTCTATACTGGGTTGGATCTAATTTTTATCCATTAGTCATAAAATATCAACAGTGCAGCTGTAACTAAGTCTTAGCTGGAAAGTTAAAATCTCCAGGGGAATGGGAATTGTCAAATGGGTACAAGGGGGAGTAGTCTGTCGTTTTGGGAGGGTCTCATGGGGATTACTCCACCTCATTCAGAAAGTTGCCAATTTGGCAAACAAGAGGGAGAATGAGAAAGAGAGAGGGGTACAGAGTGAAAGAAACAAAACAGTACTATATAGCAGGGGAAGTGCCTTCCCCTGATATACATAGTACTGTTTTGTCAACAGTTGTTGAATTGTACATTTTCAAATATCTACCAATCTACAACAGGTGAATGTATCAACAATATTTCATCCATGATCATGAATATTCAATTATGTAAATTAATGGAAACAAAGTGAAATTCTGACATCTTTTTAACAGACCTGTAGGCTCATGTTATTTTGTCTATTCTTGTAGGCCTATTACGAATCAAAACAACAAAAGGCTTTACAGGTTTCATCATTGAGCTACATGTATGAGTCTCTGGATTTTGACCCATGTGGCCTTTCCAATCAATTTTGTTTTGATTAAGCACCTGTGAATAAGCTGATCCGAGTGACTTTGCTTTTGTGAGTGCTGTAGAAATTGCAAATTTATAATTGCCCAGATACAAATCAAAGATAAAGCCGTTTAGCGAATATTCAAAATACTAAACTAGGTATATTTAGTAGCTTTAAAAGTCCTGTACAGATAAAATATTCTGATAAAGTCGTACATACCCGTTCGACTGAAACTATTGACTGTACTGAAAATGGCTCAAGGACAGTTTTTATGTAAGTAATTACACCAGAAGACGTGATTGGCCCAACGACAGACCAATCAGAAATCCGGATGTGTTGGCGTGGCCACGTTTCATCCTAACTAACAATCTGTCATTATTACGAGAAACGCTAACTTCCACATTCTGATTCATACAGATAATATAATTGGGCAATACTAATGCCATCTGCTGGCATCTATATCCTGATTAAATTCTTACGAAATGCCAACATTTCGAAGAATGAAACAGTCCCACGATGAACCAAATTTCAATGACCTTAGCGACACGCTGACGTGCATTAAAATGCCTAACAGAACTGTTCACGTTCAAAGTTCGAATCCATTGCAAACAGCTGAATACCTGCAAGAAGTCTATCTACAATCTGGGTTCAAAATTTTCTAAGTACCGATGTAGTAAAAGATTGAAATATTACCTTCAATCATCCACATCTGATCAACAGCACACCCACAACCAACGACCACAAAACCATTGAACTAGAAAGCGACTTAGCGAAAACATTACGTCATCACACTACAGCAATGTAACCGCCATTCCATTGCCGCAATAACTATGGTGATGATAGAAAATAACAAGGGCGTAATTATTAGGACCACTAAATAATACCATATTGTCTAGGACTGCATAATTCCGTCGCGCTTACGCAAAGAACAGACTCCCGTCTAAACGAAATGTAAAACGACCAGATGCATCAACACATCAAGACAACCAGCAGTGATTCCACCGATGAATCAGTCGTACGGTTGATCTCCCCGGTTTATGGCTTGGCAACAAAGCGGACCAAGCAACCCATCTATTGCAAACTTAATTCGATATATAATATGGTCACTCTGATGCGGAATTATGGGTATGACAGAGAAATATTTGCAATTTATGACACTAGGGCAATAAGCATAGCCACTCTCGCCAGGCGCCAGGACAGAGGTGCAAAAAATAAGATTTTTAAAAATCAACAGTTGGGTTTTTGGTTCCTTTAGTTTTATTTTTTGGGGCGTTTTTTAGTTTTCTTTGGATTCTGTTTTGTTACAAAAAAACATCAAACACAGCATGGGAAAGAGCTCCAACTCGTCTTTATAATTAATTTAGCAAGATTCTGGACTGGATAATGCACAATTAGTAATATAATAGATATATTAGTAAATTGAATACAAATATTTAAAAAAACCAAAAAACCATTAATGGTTGGTAAAACCAGCATACATTGTTGTGATCAGAATGATCTCATTCCAATGACCTTGGATTATGATTTTAAAGAAAATCTCGGTAAGTTATTACTCTCATTGTATGATTGAAATGATTCAACTCATTGCTTATCAGCTCATCAAATGTTGATCATGTCTTTTGTCCATGCAGCATTGTAAACTTCACATGACACATCTAAATCTAGCATCTCTATAAATTGAAATCGACTTAAAATTACATGGTTTTAACATGTGTGGCTCAGAGTATATTTAACCCTTTAATGACAAGAGTGAACTAAACTTGACTGGGAACTCAATTAGGCTTATGTTAACAACATCAATGGCTATATCATTCAACATTGCCTACTCTCACTTAGACAAAGTGTCTGGACTGTTATGGTTTCACACTATGGGCACAAACGGTGGCATGGTGGCTGATTGGTTATTTTTCCAGTTTTGAAACGTAAGTCCGATGGAGTTGGGCCAATCTGGCGCTCAACTCAATCAAGTCAGGCCAACAGAATATTGAGCTCCCTAAAAAAATCGGTCAGTGCCAGAAAGACACCAAAGTAACATATAACCAAGTTCTAATTATTATTATTATTAATATACAACAAAGACCCACGAAAGACAATTCAAGAAGACAATGTAACAACATCGTAGACAAAAAAACGATCAAAGTTCAATAAGTCCTCAATGAAAGCAACTCCCACAACTTGGAATAGTCTCTGCGCCGATGACATCACCACACGGATAATTATTACTATTAATATAACATTTGTTATGTATGAAAATTAAAGTCAACGGATGAATCTATTGTAGAGACATCACTCTCTGCTCCTCATCGAAATTGGATCGGACTGATGCGTAAACCGATGCAATCCTTTCCAATCTCAGTCGCCTGACAAACACACAAACTTATCGGTACAAATCGGAACAGCAGAAGCAACAAATAGGTCGTCAAAAAACACCCAACCAAATCAAATTTAACTAATGAAAAACGTGTCTAAGAAGCCTAAATTAAAAGCAAAAAAACAAGAGGGTCTCAAGAGGGTTTCCATGCCTATCAGAAACCTAACCATAAATAAATGGGAGGAGATGTGCCCAAACTCTTTTGCCCATTCACTAACTGAGCTTATTATGACATATGCTGCCATGACCAGTCATTTACACCTGCTGGCTACTCTAGCTCTGTTTTCATCAACCTTTAAAACACTCTTGTTCAACCAGGGTTGGACTGGGAGTGCTTCCACTCAAATAATCTTTTAAGAGGGTGCTACATAAATTGGCCTAAATAATAACAATTTCATTAAGGATGACACTTGTACCAAAAACATAGCAGCAGTGCCATTTAATTGAAGTTGTTTTGAGTGAAGATCATCACATGATTGTAAATGCTTCTTCCACTTGTGCTAAATAGGTTTTAACAGATCACAATTGTATCAAAGTGTATTATACAAAAGTATACAGAAATAACAAAAGACACAATGACACAGAAGTAGATGAATCACTACATCCAATTCTATTTTTCTTCATTTCATCAACTTTTATGAAAACAAACAACCAACAAATGAGATACAGAGACAGACACACATATACACATAGAGACAGACACAGAGACAGACAGAGAGACAGACAGACAGAGACAGATACAGACAGACAGACAGACAGACGTCCTGTCCAAATAACTAACCTCAGTGACTCTGCATACTTGACCCTTGAATTCTGGGAGATAACAAGCGCCACTCAACGGACACTTGGCCACTGGTTTTCCCCTAAACAACAGTTCAGATGATTAGCAGGACAGAAAAACAACTCAAACCCATTTATTAGACAAACCAGACAAAGACAGGCAGCTGTCAATCATCGCTTTGGTACTAGTCACCGCCGTCTCATTACATCTGGAGGACCAAGAGCAGGATGCAAGAATCACACAAAGACCCTTCAAGAGATGGATGTTTCTCTGGGGTTCCTCAACTCTTCAAATGACATCTCTTCAGAAAAAGACTTTACTGATTAGGCATAAGTAGGGTAGACATTTTACACCAGGTACTGATCCAAGTAATTGGATGGAATATTTGCCGGATCTTGGTACGAACCGAGCACCATTTGTTCCATATGCAAATCATCACATTCTCACGTATTGAGAAATAACCAAGATAAAGTTCTGTACTTGTAAAAACTAACTAATACATTTTTCATTTAAAAAATAATTATTAAATTAAATGGACTTGATTTCCAAAATTTTACCTTCAAATTGTGATTTTCTGGTGAATTATAAATTAAATGAAGTTTAACAAACTAAGAATTGACAATTAGCATTTGCAACTATTTGTCAGTATGTGATATCTGGCAGTTCCCCACTTCTGATGGTTTCAATCAGACCCCATTTATGGAGCAAACATGGCTGCTTTTCAGTCAGAGGTGAATGTTTGAGGATGATTTGAGAACAGGTTTGGGCAAATTTTTCAAATTCTATATAAACAAAATTCTCAACAACCATTAATAACCTTCTTCTTCACAAACACACATCAAACTCTTCCCAGCACTGCAATTCGTACAGTCAGTTAGCTGTCAACAATTGCAATTTGGAGCTAGATAAATTACGAATACAATTAAGCCTTTTGTCATCAGCCTAAGTGCATCTCAAACCAATGACAAAGGCATAATTGTTTCAGACTGAATGTGTATCAGTGGCCGCTAATTATATAATAGTTTCCATTGTCACCAGTCGGAGACTGAGTTTCATCTGCTCATTTCACACACAGCATACTATGCTGAATACACAGTGTTCACATTGATTCAAAATCCATCTTAACATCTACTTTAGTAACACCTTTCACGACTTTTGAAGGGATTCTTCTCATATCATTTAACCTTTGCACCTGTCAATGGGACAAATAGACACTGCTATCTCAACACCAATTCCAACAAATGTTCAATACTTGAAAGACACAGATAGCAGTGTATCAAAGGTTCCTCAAAACGGTCGAGATCTTAGCATGAGGCGGTCGACGCAGGATTAACCAGCATTTAATGCATCTTACTTGTAAATCGGAGTATAGGTGGCAGCACAGATGTCAAATGGATTGTGTTGGTCGTACTTCAGTTCGTGTGTGTCTGTGGGAGTCTTTTCACATGCGGCCAAGATCTTTCGCGTCTAAATCATCAACAACAACTACATGATGACAATCCCAAACATCATCACAATGATTATCATCATCATCATCATTTTCATTAATCATTATAATAAAATGAATACGTGACTACCAACTCCCTCTCTTCACAGCAGCGTCAGTTTCAATCGTCATGACTCATCATCATTACTCATTACAATGATGACTCATCATTACTATAATCAACATTGTCATCATCATCATCAAGATTGCCATTATTATCATAATGATGCGTTACCATTTTCATGAAAGTAAAAGAAGGAGAATTAATTGTATCAAGAAGCATTCTAATCTATTCAAAGGACGAATTGTAGGAAACATCGTAACCGACCGGTTACGGCACTCATCTTGTAATGTAATAGAGAGGATATCTAAAAGTACAATTACTTTACACTAGTCAATAGAAGAGGAGTATTCTCACCTGTTGCGCAATGTCTGGCTTAGGACCGAGTTCAAGAAGACGCGATGCAAAGGAAGCGGCCGTTCGGAAGTTCTTCAGTTTGAAGAAGAGGTTGAGAGCCGTTCTGAGGGTGAGGATGAGGTGAACCGGTTGGAGGTTGCAATGCGTGAAGTAGGCGGCCATCTGGAGAGAGAAAAAGACAACAACGAATGAAGACACAGCAGATGATGATGACTAACAGCTGGTTAATTAAGGATTGAATTAGTAAAATGAGCAAATAGGATTTTGATGAATGCAAGACTAAGTAGAATCCACTGTCTTCTTATCTCTTTAGCAATTATAATTTAGATAGATGGAAAGCTACTCAGAGGAACTCTCAGCCTAACCACTGCGACACAATTAGTCTTACGTAAGGCATAAGCAATAATGCTGGTCGTCAAAGGGTTAAACAACTTGTAAAACAAACGCCTATTACTCCTTGGTAACAGTCGCATCTTTAAGGAGAGTGTGTTCCAGGCGTAAGGGCCAACAACTGAGAAGGCGCCACACTGTTTGATGGAAATGCTTGTTTCTATTAAGGGCTTTAATAAGAGGATCAGTTTATGAGTACAATCCAGGATGGACAGCCACATCACACACCATTTTCTACAAATCTTGGAAATGTAATAATCTGCTAGAATGATTAGATTGAAATTGGTGATCAAGGTCTCTAAGCATCTATAACACTGTTTATATAGATTGTCACACACACACGCGCACACACAAAAGCACTGTATAGATCGAATGCGTTTGAGATAAGGTTCCCCTCTGATTACCTCACAGATGCGTTTCTGTTCGTCCAGTGTTTCCTTTGGCATTTCCTTTCGCTTCTTTTCCATGTTCAGTCCAATTATATACTCTTTACAAATCTCAATCAACTGCTGGGCCTAAACAATCAACACAAAGACAACAGCAATCAATCAGAAATCAACTCATTCCAAGTTGGCATCAGATACAAACAGAGAAGGAATTAAAAGCAATGACCAATCATTCAGTCATAGATGTCAATCCCAGACCTCAATTAAATCTGCTCAAAATTTGAAAGCCCTGCAATTAAAACTCTTGAATACAATCATCAGACATGGCTTTCATGACTGCGTAAGCCGATGATACTCGCGCCTAAAAAAATACAGTCCGCTTGCAAGGGAGGTAAACAAGCAAATACACAGTTCTGTGGGAGACAATTCAAGAGAAACATTGGAGCCCTTTGATTCTAGATTTTCTAGAAATCCATGATACCACAAAAGCTCTGTGTAAAACATGCCCAGCAATGCTTGCATCAAAAGACTTGACCCACTCGTTGCCTAGACGACGAAGACTAACCTCCGAGATTTCCTGTTTATTGTCGACTACGAGCAGAGGAATACTGAGCAGAATTGACCGGAACTTAACTACCGCATCCTCAAACTTTCCCTGCGTAGTCAGCTGATAGGCCAACTGGAGACGTTGGACCAGTTCGGACAGCTTC
The DNA here is from genome assembly GCA_959347315.1 of Bimastos eiseni. Classification (NCBI taxonomy): domain Eukaryota; kingdom Metazoa; phylum Annelida; class Clitellata; order Crassiclitellata; family Lumbricidae; genus Bimastos; species Bimastos eiseni. Next base: position 359,560 of record OY365819.1, on the reverse strand, counting down.
AGACCGACTGCTGGAACGCCTCCCTTCACACCGGCCTCTTTCCTGGAAGAGTCCAAATCCAACACAGAAACATCGCAAGATGAAACAAAGTCTTAGAAATGACACGATCTCGATATTCACCTCGTTATGGTCAGGTTTCGGTAATAAGTAAACAAGTATGTTCTATAATAACCAGTTTCTAACCTAATAAATACATTAACCTAACAAACATATTAAAGAGAAACAGTAAATTTCTTTGCATCAGGCCATTGAAAGTTCCCAGCTACCATTACATCTTAAGATTAGGTTCGTTTGAGTAAGGTAAAACACAGGAAGCCCACATAATTACAGATGTAGTAAAAGTGACTGTGAGGGGGGCTTATTGCTTAATTCCAAGACTTAATGAATCATCTGTGTCAAGTGAAGCATAAAAGGAGCTTGTCCTTCTGTCTGATGACTTTGGTTGAGTCTCTGTCTCATCACACTCATCTCCCAACCCTCACATTGTTCCTCTGCTACAGTTTCAACAAAGCCTCCATGTCACTAAGTCTACCTTTCTTCAAAGCAGATCTAAGCAAAGACCAGGAGTCAAAGAGCTTTGTATTTGTACAAGAAAGCGCCCAGCTGTCAAGTGGGTAAGGACTAGCGACTGACCAGTTGCGATGTGGATATCCGAAGAGAGGTGGAAGAGAGGGAAGAGCCTGAATGCACGACCTTCCTCTGGCAAATGTCTCCATAAACAGCGACTTATATGCCTCGAACGACACAACAGCCACCTGATCATGCAACAACTGAAAACAAAAACAGTCATAATGTAATGTAATACTTATATGGCACCACTCGAATCAGAGACGCTCACGACTCAACACAAAGCTAAACAGAAAAAAGGAAAGTTTTCAAGCGCTTCCGGAAGACAGCAGGAGAAAGAGAGAGCAGCTCCTTCCAAAGAGGAAAGGGGAGGCTGTTCAAATACACAGTTGTAATCTCCATCTCATTAAGTTGAAGTTTTCTTAAAACTCGTTCAAACAGTTACCATGTCGGATTTTTCAAAATGATTTAACAGAAAAGAATTAATTCAGTGGATAAAAAAATCTTAAAAATTGCATAAGCAGCATGAATCGTTAGACACCGTCATTGGCTGCAGTTGTATAAAATGCTGCGTGTTAGTGAGATTGTCTTCTCATAAATGTCCTACCGATCAATTCACTTCTACTCTGTTCCCTCTCTTGATGATATTATTCGAATCTGTTTTGTAATGGATCAAAGTTATCCATCGTCTGTTGTCAAATAAAAGTTAGTCATAAATTAGGAGAACTAATTAGTATTCATGAGTGGCTTCACATCCATTGCATGCACTCATGGAATACAGCAGTCCACTTTCTAATCTAGGTCAACGGCAAAGGCGTAAGAGGTCAAGGATCAAGGGTTAGAGCATTGCAAAGGGGTCAGAGACTGCTTACCCTCATAGCAGTTTCAAATGATCCGGCCAACAGATGATCGACAGGCAGCTGGGAATTGTTGCACCAGACCTAACAACAGACAACAGACAACGCTCACAACAACAAATAGAAACTAAAAGAAAGCGAAAGAGATGAGAACTAATCACCAGAAAACAATCAATTCTAATTGAGAAGATTTTCATACAATGACAATGCTTCAAAGGTTTAGAAACAGAAGAGATGTCATTAAGTTCTAGATACTGAAGGTCTCTATAAATTGGTCTTAGTGTAATCCTCTACAGGTTCAAAGTACAGTCCTTAGCAACAGTCTTTTATTAACTTCATGCACTTAATTTCCAAAGGAAACTTTATTCAAAGCCTAAAACTCTCACTGCTAATAAATTACAACAATGCAAACGAACTCTGACATCCATTGATCTTTTCCATTGTTCTACAGTACAACATCATCAGAGGGTTGGACCCAGTGTTGGAATTAACACACACAAAGCAAAGAGAAAACAGTTAAAGAGACAGACAGTGAGAGAGACAGACAGACACACAGAGAATGGTAAAAACAAACCATAGCCTGGCTGGTTCCTTTTGTTGGAGGTACAAACGCCCCGTCCGACCCTCCTGACATACCAGTCCCAACATCCTAACACAAAAGACAAACAACGATCAATCACAGAAATGACAATTAATTCATCTGGAAATAAGACCCATCTCTTCATATCATCGCTCAAGAGCGATATAATGATTATGTGGTACCGCAGAATATTTTCAGTCTTAAGTCGAAAATTTCACATTTGGGATATTAAATTTCATTTGAAAGAACTACTTTCCACTTCAAAATGGCACACAGAATTATTGCTCCAGTGAGTTTCTAGTCAAAGTTGCTCATGAAAAGCGCTTTCTCATTTAGTACCATTAAATAATGCAAAACCAAAGCAACACCCAATCACAACAATCATATAAAAACATATAACTTTTAGAAAAACCAAAAGTTACAAGTGTTTACAAAGTATTTTTAACAATTTTGTGCAAAAATCTCACAATCAGAAACGAATTATCTGTAACGATATTTTTTTGTTTAATTCAATTACTCATAATTATTACGATATATGACTGACTTCTACAGCACTCAATAGTAATAATTATAAGTTATTTTTATTGACCTCAAACAGCTGAAGAAAATAATGAGATATGAGTAACTTATCAATTAAGGTTAAACAGGGAGAATTAGAAAACTTAAAATGCACCATCTCTTTGGAAAAGATTCCATGACCATCTGTCAGTTTCCACTTACCAGATCTGGAGGCAGTTCCAAGTCCTCATCCTCGACATTCCACCCTCCTCCTTGTCCAGGGGTAACGTCCAATCCCTCTCCTGGAGTTCCAAATGCGCCGTCTGTGTTCAAAAGAGAGAAAGAAAAATGGATGAAATGCATTGGTTTATAAGAAGTCATCCATCCATTCATCTGACAGATGACACCTGTTTCATTCTTATACAACACAGACACCTGTTAAACTGGAGATTCGGAGGGTCAATCAAAATAACAGTCTCATCGTTCATGCACTGAATAGCAACTCAGAAGGGAAGTATAGTGTTTGAGAATTGAGATATAGGGATTTAGAATAGTGATTTAGAAAATTGTTTAAAATAGTGGCTTATAATAGTGACACAGAATAGTGGCTCACAAAAGTGGTTTAAAATAGTGGCAGACACGTACATTGTAATCATGAATCCCGTTTCTTAATAGCGAATGATTAAACGTAAAATAAACTGCTGCTTCGTTGTTCATCTGACCTTCATCGATGATGATTTCGTCGTCTCCCCATCCGGCTCCTGCCTCCTCGATGTCAATGTCGGCTGCCATTGGAAGAGTTCCACCACCCGCCTCTGTCAACACAACACACCCACCACATACAATCACACACACACAACCAAATACCTAAAAACATTATCATCATCCACACATATTTAATTTCTCAGCAAATGTGGTAACTGTTGTGATCAGACAACCGATGATATGTTCGTTGCCAAACCCCACGCTCACCTACAGCGTTTACTTGGAACATTTTCCTCTGTATTCTTCCTTCTTTAAAGACTGAACAGTTGATAACAATTAAGAATTATTCCACATCAACTCGTTAAATTATTTCGTTTTGATCCTGGTGAAATGTAGATTTGGATTTGAGTGTCCATCCTAATAGAACAGGAAATCCCATCGAAAGAATAAAATGACAGAAGCAATGAGAGAATATGGAAACAGCAGATTAGGATAAGCCAGGTTGTGTAGAATATTTTGAAAGTGGTCACTTGGCTGGTGGACAAGAGACGCTGGACAAGAGGTCGTTGCATTTCTAAGCTCCAACTAAACAACTCTTACAAACTCAACAACATCTGTGGATGAATAGAACATAGTCTCATTTTTAAAATTTAACAGAATGCATCAAAAAAGATCTTTTATAAGATTATTCCACAGACAATGCAGTTGTCAATATATAATCAATAATAATAGAAAATAAAGTAATAATTGTCAATAAAACTGTCAATTTAATACAAAGTTCATTTGCATTTTAGAACTCCATTTTGCATAACACAGTTAAGGAATTAATAATTGTTATAATGAGTTGCCATGGTGACGTACGTTTCTGTCCCACTTGTCCTGCAAAGATGCTCTTGGTGACAGTGAGCAGAGGCCAGTTGCTCTCCTGTTGCATGATGGGCACAGGCGGTTGGAGGAGGGTCGCGTCTAGATTAACCTCCGGCAATTTCTCCTTCCCCTCTTCGTAGCTCTCGCGGATCTGGTCGGCCTCTTCGTCCAAACTGTGGGTCGCTGCCGTCAGGTAGGCCAAGGACTCTACACCACCAAACAATAGAAGCATTGATCAAAAGAATAAGATAACAATGGACACAGACAACCAACCAAAACAATAGAATAACAATGCCACTGAACGACAATTGACAGCACAACGTCAGTCTATTGAACTAATGATCGCAAAGACATTTGAAACTAAATGACTGCAAAGATGAGTTGAGTTATGTCAGAACAAAGGCAGAGACGATTAAAAGGTGTCAACACACAAAACTAAAATTTTCCTCGCCTCAGATTCACATTTAGGCGTGACCCTGTGCTCGTTACAAATTTAATAAATAAATAAATAATAAATAAAGACACAAACCATGAATGTTCACTTGCTACAATTCCTCTCTGTATGCACAAAATCTCCAAGAATCATTGAACAGACAGAAGATTTTGAGTCTCAATTAATCTCATTTCAAATGTCTCTCAGTTTGTTGAATCTGATGACCTGTTTATCTTCTGCTTGGAAAAAAGAGAGACGAAGTCTTGCACTCACTCTGTCCACACGACTTCAGGATCTTTACTCGCTCCTCGACGTCACCCAGATACAGCGCAATCTGGAATTGGCCGCTAGTGTCCTTGCGAATCTCCGCTACAGATCAAGTCACAACGATTAAGTCACAAAGATCGAGTCGCAATGATCGAGTTGCAATGATCGACTTGCAATTTTGATCGATTACCAATGTAATCATATCAATCAAAACTTAGCAAACTGTATGATTTCATTTACACACTCAACCACTCTGGCAACTTACAGGGAAACAAGGAAATCAGGCAGCTGACTGCAGTTCACACACAAACCCTTCAATGTTTCTTCAAGAACCGATTAAAACATTAAGATATAACTGGTTGCAAATGAAACAGACTCAATAGCACGTCTCAATTTCCCTCAATTTCATAGTATTATCACTTTGCTCTCTGTCTAACATAGCTTCTAAAATGAAACCTAAAAGTCAGACAACTACAACTATTAAGACTAAGATCTTCCAGGATTAGGTTGCTAACTAACGGACAACATGCATTATTTGGTAAATTAAAATTCCTTAACTAAGACTGTTTCAGAGAAAGAAATCCACAATTACCGATCTTCATCATCTTGCGCAGCTTCTCAAGGTTTCCAGTGATGAGATAGAGGAAGCAGAGTTTGTCGAAGTTCTTTGTCCTCTGGTAGGCCATCTCCACGACCTGGTGGTTTCCGTAGAGTAGGGCGGCCTCTCCCAGTCGATCCCAACAGTCCTTGTCGTTCAAAGATTTTGCCGCTTCCAAAGCAATCTATAACGCATCATAAGGGGACGAGTGAAAGGTGAATCACTTGACGTAATCTCACCAAACTAAACATATGAATATAAACGAATGTCACTTCGAGATGCAACTGCCAAAACCTCCAATCAGTCTAGTTATGTTGCCTCAGTTGGTTAAGGCACGACTGAAACCTATGCAGAGGACGGTTATACAATAAGCTTCAAAGGCGTTTAATATCCAATAATTTCCTGTCCTATATCTGCTCTGTCACTGGTGCCATCTCAGATCCTCCTCTGACTGGAATTTGACCTTTTCGTTCCATGTGTTAGGACTACAATGGCTAAATTCAGATCATCCTTTGATATCATTTTTTCCTCTCTGTGGAATGAGCCTCCCTCTTCTTTTCGCTCTTTTCCATCTTCTCTGGTCTTTTTCTCTCGGCTTAAGGCCTTCCTGTTCGCTGGGGTACATCGCACTAGGAGCGATTCTAAAGGGGCTTTGCTTTGAGACTGACCTCGATGTTTCCGCACTCAAGTGCAAGTCCGAAGCGCGTCTTCTCGTCCTTAACAAAGTGGAGCGCCACTTCCGGATATCCCTTCTTCTGAAGATACGCGATGATCGACTGACCAACCAGCTTAGCGTTGCGCACCATGTGAAGAACCTCGTCGTACTTGCGATTGACGAGAGCCAGTTTGAACTTATACTCGGTGGAGTCGATGCCGAGCACACGAGGGCGACACTCGCGGTCGAGGCAATAGATACTGTTGCCCTTTATACGCGTTATGTAGATTGGAAGATCCAAGGTTCGAATGATTCCATGATCGCTAAAAACAGAACCAATGTAAAACCAACGAATAGTTTATATTTATCTTTTGTAGTCTAAAGACTCATTTGACCCCTCATCGAATTCATATATTATTTCCAGTAACAGGACAATTGGTCAAATGCTGTGTCAATTGCATTCCAAAATTACCATCCATTTGACAGATGTAGTAATATAATTACTAATTAGTAACTACATGGCACTCTGCAGCATTAGTATTATCACTAATTAGTAACTGCATGACACTCTCTAGTATAATCAGTACTAATCAGTAACTACATAGCACTCTGTGGTATCATTATTACTAATTAGTAAAGAAAATAAACCATTATCGGTCGACTAAGACTGGAATGAGGCAGCCAGTAGTCGATAAATAAGCTAAAACTGCAAGTTTGAATGGTTGTTCTTACCCGTTGATGAGGGAGTATTTGATGTGGTTGCTGGTGGTGTAGATGAAGACACCCGATTCATCCCATGCTCCACTCTTGATTCTAACCGTCTCATGAACGGAACAGAGGCTCTCCAACTTACGACTACAGATCGCGATGTCTACAAAGACAAGAGAATCAGAACTACAGACACATCGACAACACATCAATCGGACGACCAAAAAATTAGTAACTCACACGCAGAAACCGATAAATAGAGGATGAATATATCCATCATTGTGTCATCCATTCACTCTGAACACACATGGAACAGACTTAGGGTGAATTAAGTACTATGCCACCAATGTACTACTTCAAGTTAAATGAATTGTAATTGTCGCTAATGAAAGAAAAAGGAGCATTGATGTGGAAGCATACATGTGAAGGCTTTCTGATCTATTCTGAAGAATAGATCTTCTTCAATGACTATTTTATTTCTCAGTTTTTAGGATGAGAAGAATCTGAGAGATGAAAATGATAATTTTTAGTTGGTGAATATGAACTTACTGTGCTTGGAGAGCAGAGCCAGATGTGACATATCTCCTGACCACACAACATATTTCACCTTTGCCAACTTGATGCTTGCCAGCGTTCTATGAGAAAAACAAGAGAAAACCAAAAGAATAAGAATGAAGGTTGATTTCATTCAGGATTTCAATCATATAATCCTAAAACAATAAATAAGGAAGAAAATCAAGGATCATCTGCCTCCCTTTGTGAAGCACATTATTTTACTTCCAATGTTTCATTTGTGTTAAGTTGCAAATATCGCTGGTGAGTAACTCTTCAAATGGCACTATAAAAATTTCCAATCAAAAATGTTGCAAAAAAGATAATGATTCAGAGAAAGTGAAAAGACGAAGAAAACACTAAAACTTATTCGAATTTTTTTAATTGAACATTTATATATATATATATATATATATATATATATATATATTTACATAGGTCATAGAGCAAAACTAAGCCAAGTCATTTGTAGAAAGTTTCCACAGTTTCTATCGGAAGTCTAAATGAAACAAATAAGTTGATAACTCTTGGAGCATTAGAAACGGTTTCATTGTGTGATCATACCTTTTCTGTTGTACGTCGAAGAGCATGACGCCATCATTGTCTTTGAGCAGAAGACAACCGGTGCCAGCGTAGAAGATGTCGTCACAGTTTGGCACCTGCACCTTCTTCGTTATCTCGTTCTTCAGGTTCTTCACGACAACCTGAACAACAACAGCAGCCCAACGCTTACAACGGAAACCGACAACGGATGCAACACAAGATTGCTGCACCTTATCCACTTCATGAAAACTAGTAACATTGAGAGTTTGCATTCGGAAACACAGCTCCATCTACAACTCCATAAAAACATAAAAAAGGCCCTAACAGAGAAACAGAGAATGCCATTCTTTAGAATTCAATAAAAGGAAGAATGAGAGAAAGACTGACTGAGTGGGTTCTATCGAGAACAGCAAATCGGTTCCTAGCGACCCAGACGGAGGTCAGTCCAGACGAACGCCTTCCCTCTGGAGCTGCAAAACAAACGAACAACACAACAGAATTATAACTGATTTCTGTCTCTCTGCCAGCCTCTCCCACTGCTTGTCCACAAAATCTCTTTCTAACTGTTGTAATTCGTGCAACCCACACCCACCATAATATGCTTCAACAGTATGCAATATATACCATCCTACTACCATTCACCATTGCTTAATTAATGTTAATTCAATAGTTAAGTTAAGGGCAAAATAAATGTGATTTATGGAATTTATGGATTTATTACTACCACTTCTGAACGGTTCACCTTACCAGAGGCACTTTATAATACAATACAATACAATTGATGAGATCGAAAGAGACGAGCACAAGACGAGGAGATAAGAATGAATTACCATCTGGATTCTGACTGTCTGAATCCTTCGGAACAGTGTACAAGTCATATGTACTGTTCTCCACATTTGGTGCTCTCTGCACAAGCAACAATCAAACGCATCTAAGCAACACAGGACATTTCAGAATATGGTTATCCACATGAGGACGATCGAGGGGAAGAAGGGGTTGATGGAGGTCATTCTCTGGCAATCGCTCCTAGGACAATCCTAAAGGGGTTTCATAACCTAATCCACATTGGCAGCCTCAGTTGCAATCACAAATCACTTCAGAGAGAAATCAAAATAATAAAATTCATTGCCAATTTTAAAATTAATGAAAATCAGTTAAATAATAGAATTTCTTAAATTCTTAGAATGTCAATTTTTCGAACCACGCTGCTAACCCAGCTGAATTTTCAAATATTTACAACAACTAGTAATGATGTTTGATGCAACCAAGTAGAAGACACACCAAAGAATGAAGAGAGTTCATCTGAAGAGAGTTAAGAGAATAACAAAAGACTGAGAAGAACTCAATCAAGAGCAGCTGATCAACTCACAACACAAAGAAGAACGCAATTCTCTGCTGGATTGTACGACATACTGTAGATCGGAACACGAGATCCACTGGAAAAACAACAGACAGGCAAACATCACATGGACATCAAAAGCGGATTCAGACAATCCAACTCATCCAACCCATAAAACAACAAAGCTTTCATCCGTTTGACCAAACGAGACACAACAAACATCCACATATTTGAACATCTACATCTTTGAAGACATCTACATCTCTGAACACATCTACATCTTTGAACACATTTACATCTTTGAACATATATCTTTGAACATCTACATCCTATTCAAAGCCCACTAAATTCCAATTGGGAGCATGAACTTATCATGTGAAGTAATTATGGGGAAGAAGACACATAAGACAAAGAAAGACAGACAAAGAAAGACAGACAAAGAAAGACCAAGAAAGACGAATAAAGACAAAGAGAGGAATCTGACCCTCTCAGCTGCATCACTGCAACATCCTTGGATGTGTTGAAATCCAGTTTGCGTAAATATCGTTCCTTGACATAGTAGAGGAGGTTCTGGTGTACGGCAAACGCCGGTCGCTCTCGCTCCAATTTAAAGATGATCATTCCCCCATCGTGACCTGTCATCAAATGAAACAACACAGTCCTTCGTATAAAGCCACAGCTGCTAATCCTTTATTGAATGGCTTCTTACACAGCAATAACTGCTTATATAATCCATATCCCGGCATCTAGTCTCTTGTGAGCTGTCGACAGCTACGGCTCTTCTCCAAAATATCACAATTTCAGAATTAGAGTAAAAGCCACAGCTCTCAACTGTTCAATGCATGCTTGTTCTGGTAAGAGTGTGACAGCAGTTCTGGGATATGATTGGAAAATAATACACATTTAAACTCATTTGGGAAAACATTAAGAACACAAAAAGAAGACGCCCAGCTATTACTCTTCCTACATTGACAAATTGCACCACTAGATGTGCTCTAGAAATGCTTAAACAAAATACAATTCAAATTCACCGTACACTTCTGAGTTTCCTCATTTTAATTCTGAATAACAAAAATGTCATTTAATCAAGCAATCAAAGAGAATCATCAAAGACAGAGCAAACTAACAAAAACACAAAGCAGTGAATACCAGCGGCAAAGATGTTGAGGGTCGGATGAGCACCAAGAACCCAGAATCGATCGTGCTCTCTGCGAAACGTGTTCAGACAGGTTCTGAAGAAAAATGGTTCAACCAATTATTTAAACAGAAAATTTATTTTATTCTCAATAATTAAAAATACTAACAATCTAATCTGGATGTTCATTACTACTAAATATACAAAGTTGTCCTAAAAAGATCTCTGAAGATTCTTTTTTTAATAAATCAAACTGTGAGTTACTTAAAGACCCTTTCCTACATCCATCCCAAATACAGTTTTTCATAATTACACTACCAATGAATACCTCTTCTGGCCACCTGTTCTGCTAAACTCATTAGATTAAAACACAGAATATCTCTGGCTGTCATCTAGTTGAGAGTGAGCATTGAAATGAAATCCTAGGTGACGACAAATGACGCAGGAGGAGTGGAAGCTGTGTCCAACCTCTTGGTCATATCCCAGACGCGGATGCTCTTGTCCTCCGAATTACTGATGATGAGTTCCTGTCGAGGGTGGAAGAGGACACATGAAACATTGTTGTAGTGACCTCTACAGGTATCCACCTCCCACGCCTTCGACTCTGTCCACATGCAAGACACGCAATCGGATTAGCAAGTGCATGCATCAGACGCATGCAAAAACAAGGAAATGAATGGATTTGTTAAGATATTCGGATGTTTAAGACTTAAGTGAAGAGTTGCATTGGTTCACCAGTCACTTTAAGTCACCCTCTTGTTATAAGGGTCAAAGAAAGAGACAGACCCTCATCTTAATATAAATTAATAATCACCTAATACAAACGCTGCTAGACAACAGCACCACTGAAGCGACAATCTTAAAAGAAACAGATGAACAGAATAGAAGTTCATTTACAAATATCTACTCAAATTAAAAAAACCATCAAAATCATCTCCATAATCCCTCATCAGCTTTGGATCATTCTACACAGTCTACAGATTAATCCCAAAAGCTTTGTTCCAATAGCTTTCCAACGGATCAAACTGTTTGATCCTGAGTAAGAAGTGATCCCCACATTCCTGATTAGCACGAACTAAGTAGCCTAGAAATTAATCCACAAAGTTTCATTCCCAATAGCTTTCTCAACAGATCAAATACGATCCAATGATCTAACCGTTCATCCTCCACAGCTTCACTTGTCGATCATCTGCTCCAGAGACGATCAGTGGAAGAGTGGGATGGAATGCGACCCAGTTGACTCCACGATCGTGTCCCTCCAGAACATGTTTAACGATGGCATCCGTCTGACCAAACAGTTCAGTTGATCCTGGACTCTTGAGATGATCGGTCAGACCAGCCGGACCAGGAGCCACGTTCTTCTTCCGCAGCCCTGACCATAAATGTCATGTAATTTATATAGCGGCCCTACAAGGTATCTATCTTTGCCTACGTTTGTCCCACCAGCTGGAACAACCTCCCCTTTCCTCTTTGGAAGGAGCTGCTCTCTCTTTCCCCTGCTGTCTTCCGGAAGCGCCTGAAGACTTTCCTTTTTTCTGTTTAGCTTTGTGTTGAGTCGTGAGCGCCTTTGATTTGAGTGGCACTATATAAGTGCTCCTTCACATTACATTACTTCACATATGCACCCCCATAAATGTCATAGCAAATGGATGTTTTTACATTTGTTAGCAAAACAGTGCACAGTAAGCTGAAATAGTCGCCAGTGGTGGGTCCACACACACACGTGTGGAACCAACCAACGGATTTCTGTCGATAACTCACAGATGGCTTTGATGTTGAGAGTCTCCTGGTCAAACAATTCATGTCATGAAGACAGAGAGAGACAGCAAATGATTAATGACTTTGACAAACAACAGTATATACTCGCTTTAAACTCTTCTTTTCAGCCGAGCTAGGGTCTTGGAGTGCTACTGAGTAGTAGACTTTAAGGTGCTCTATATAATGAATGAATGAATGAATGAATGAATGAAAGAAAGAGTAACTTTAAACAGAAATCAAGACATACAGCAAAGAAATCATCAAAATCTACAATGAAGAGTACATATCAACAATACTGCTCCTTTATTTCACACCGCCCCCAACAGCATCGAAATATATGTTACACGAACAGCAGACAGTTGGTTTCTCATGGGTATTAAAAGAAATAGCCAGGTGACTAGAAGTGAATGACCACTGACCTGAAATGTCCCAGACTCTGACGGTCTGGTCGAGGGAAGCGGATACAATGAGGTCTTCCGATGGATGGAACTGAGCACACATCACGTAATGGCTGTGACCAGTCAACACGCTAAGACAACAACAACAATAACAGATGCTCAGTCATGTCCGCAAGAGAAGGTATCCATGGATCGTCTCAACATTTAGGTAGCACATGTATGAACCTGTCAGTCAAAAGCACCAAGATGCTCCACAAAAACTCAAATAAACATTCAGTTCATCATCATGCAAGCATTAAAAAAACACAGGAGAACCATTGAACATAAATTTTCTAATGATGTGATTCTGCAACTTTAGGCCACAAAGAACAACACATATAGCAATTCACATCTGTCATTCGATGCTTTCACAAGAAATACCATCGTGACAATTGAAAACAATGCTCACAGAAAATAAACACAAAACAACAATCTCTAACACATAACAAATGGCAAGATAGTTAGTTGGCATAACAGACAATCTTCTGAAGAATGGCAAGTATTATTTTATTGGCAAGACATCCAATAAACCTCTGTGAGGCCACCTACCTGATGCAACTGCGCGATTGCCAGTTCCAGATGCGAATCGTCTGATCATCGGAACAACTTAGAATCCACGGATATTCCTAAAAAGCATTCTCAATTCTGTCAACAATCATTGTCATCATCATAATCGTCCGTTTTTTCAATTGTTTCATCATCATTGTCATCATCAAAATGGTTAATATACTCAATTGTTTCATCATCACACTCATACTCATCACCCTTCAAGCATCATGATCATCATAGTCAATTGTCATTATCATCATCAACAACTACAAAGTGCAGAATAAACAGAATGTCAAGTAGATGTACAAAGAACGGACAGAGGAGTCCAGTTGTTAGGTCCATCGATGACACATTCAACCATCGAATCATCAGCAGACGATTCTCAGAGACTCACGTGATGAAAGGTTGTCGTCCGAATGTAGTCAAGATGACCGAGCAGAGTGAACAGACATCGTCTCTGCTTGTAATTCCACACCTACGATCAACAGCAAAACGCGCCTCATCAGATTACGCAACTCTGCTATTTATACTCCATCAATCTTTTTCAGTGGTTGGTCCATCCATCTGGAATGGCCAGCTGGTTGACCTCGATCTTTTCCTAACAATGACCTTTCAATCCTTTGTAAACTTTTAAAGTGGCTGGGCTGGGAGCACCTCTGAGTAGTTTCACTCGATAAGGTGCCATATAAATTCTTGAAATGAATGAATGAACAACAGGAAGAGAGACTTGCTCTCTGAATGAGTCCATTCAATCCAAGAAGTAATGAGGGAGCAGGCAGAGAGACAGAGACCAAGGAAGGCAGTCATCTAGTCAGGCAGAGAAACAAAGCAAAAGGTGTGCAGGGAGGCAGAGATTCTGTGCTCAATCTATTAAGTCCAATACATTGGAAAGCATCAGAAATAAAGATGTGTGGGGAACTGACCTTAATCTTGTAGTCATCACCTCCAGACACAAACAACGGCTGTTGGCCATGGAAGCAAATTCCTCGTACAGGACCTAACAATCAACAAGAAATATCTGCATTTAGATAGGTCCTCTCTCTCTGTCTGTCTGTCTCTCCATCTGTTTGGTTTGCAACATAGAATGAAGAGGTCTTAATAACCAAAAATCACCTTATTATATGATAGATCAATTGTTTGCCTGTGAAAATAAGAGTCTACAAACCATCGTGTTCATCGAACTTGTCAATGAGAGTGCACATGCGATAGTCCCACAGTTGGATGATGCCGCTGTGAAGGCTTGTCAACACCCATGGTCGCTTTGGGTGAAAGGTCAATCCTAAACAGATACAATGTAGTGTCATTAAATAGGTCTAATTGGTTGTTTTCTAAGTTACAGATACAACATTCCACCATCACTCATCACCTTGTCTAAACCTGCTTTTCAAATCATACAATTTGCCTAAATTGTTCCCTACAGTGCATTATTAATCTTCTATTTTACATGAAAAGGGAGAGTTGACGAATTACAAGTTATTATACCAATATTACCATTACATTACCATACAAGTTTATTAATGACGTGATAAACACAGTCTCAGCAACTAATACTGCTGTCCATCTGAGCACACGATGTAGAAAGACGCTATATAAATGTAACTAACCATACACCATTAGGGGCATTGACTAATCAACCAAAGCTCTTTCTTCGCCCCATTAGTTGCATTTGAACGAATTCTGACCCATTTCATCAATGGAAACTTAAGAATTATCAACTGGGTTCAACAACGGACTGACCTTCCGTATGTTTACTTGATTATAACTTGGGTTTGATGTGCCATTGGTCGATGCATTGGGCATCAGCTGCATTACATATTATGGCGAACGTGTGTTACTAGTAAATATCTAATTAAGAGCAGCACATCTACATTACCATTAGGTTATGAGATAATTTTGCTAACGATGTCTCGAGTATTTTTACGGAAGGGGAAGCCGCAACGATGATTTTAACTCGGCAGCGTGCGGAAGAGGCGAAAAAAGCAATGATTATGTTGAATTTAATTTTACCTTTCACTCGAGCAGATTTTGTTTCGAATTTAGTTAACATTCTGTCATTTGACGACAACGTCAGAAAATTAAAGCTTAGATACAAATATTATGGAGCAATTCCAGCGTGTCAACAAAATGGCCGACCGTGCTTCGATCTAACGCCCTACACGATTGGACAAGTGGCAGAAGACGTCGCTATTAATTTGTAATCAAGATTTTTATTGGTTAGATGCGGCCACGTAAATTCCAAATAACGCACGCCATCCATACGAGCTGTAAGTATTGTATGGAACACACGGCTTCTGTAGCACATCCGTAGGTACCTCAAAATATAGCTTTCTATACATTTTGTAAGTACCTTAATCAGAGGCGCTCTCAATCAGAGGTGCAAAAACCTAGATTTTTTTTAAATCAAAAGTTTTTTTGTTTTTGGTCTTATTTGGTTTTTAGTATTCCTTTGCATCTTGTCACAACAGTTTTGTTATCAAAAGCATCAAACACAACATGAAAAAGAGCTCTAACTTGTTTATAAAATTATTTTAGCTTGATTTCCGACTGAATAACACACAATTAGTAATTTTATGGAAATATTAGCAAATTTTAAAGAAATATATTTTTAAAAACCAAATAACCAAAATATTTTCAGCCCTGCTCTCAATGATGAAAGTCACACAAGAAAAGAAAATTCTGAAGAATACTGACAGAAACAGATAAAATCAAAGAGCGAGTCGAAGATGTCCTTCCAGTTTGTAAAATATTTTAACCCATTTGTTAGTTCTTTGATGGCTGTTGTCATATTTGTCAAGAGTACTTTATGTATATGAATGTTCTACTACCTTGTTAAAAATTGATGCATTTCTTTATGCCTTTTGTAAGCTACTTTGCACTTGTTGGTAGTCTAATAAAGACTATTCTTAATTAGTTACTTACTTGCACGTGGTATTGGGCAGACGCAGTTGAGTTCGAGGTAGCAAACAACACACTAGAGTTCAATTTAAAAACCTAGGTTGTAATGTTTATTAAAAAAACTAAGTCAAAGGTTTAGGGTTTTTACTATTCTGCTGGTTTGGCTGTGTTTGTAGCTAATTAGAATAATGCTTGTAGCCTTGTGTTATACATTCTGCAAAGGCCTCAGCAATCGATTGAAAATTTGTTTTTAGGTTTTTAAAAAGCCTAAAAGCCTCATAAGTAAATCTTTAACTTTTTATATTTTATGAGTCAAAAGTTCTAAATTTGCTGGAATTGTGATAATTGAAATGCGCATGGCAGTCTACTTTCACTGATTTGTCATTGCAAGCCACAGTGTATACAGGCTAAGGGAAGTTCGTTATGAGCTTCTGGGTAGGAATTTTGTGTCCGGTGTGTGATCACACATACTTTAAAACTTTCTAGAAAAACGTAGGTTTCTTTCCAGCCCTGTAGTTTGCATTCTGCAGTGCACATATCTATAATGAATGTGACAGGTTTTTTAAATTTGCAGGTCGCTCTATAGCCATTGATGTCCTGTCTGTCTAGAACAAACTCCCTCCAGCATCAAGACAAGTATATCTGATCCATCAAACGTACGAACTCGAGATAACCTCACCTCTTACTATCTTTCATCTGACAGAGTCCTTCACCAAAAACTTAAAACACTGCATTTTTCCAAACCTATCTTGTTGCCTCTTCTATTTTAATAAACAATATCTACCTTAGCTGTCTGTCCAGATCCTGAATCCCTGTCCAATGATTCCGTTTTGATATTTAGCACTACTGGATAAGCTTGTTAGAGTCACTTCACTTACGTGGGTGCTGCATAAATGTAGAGCTTACAATTACGATACAGAATGCATTGAAACAAGGCAGAATCAATTATGAAACACAGCAAACAAGAGGGTCCAGTCTTGCTTCTGAGCAAACAAAAATTCTGAAACCAAAACAGATTTCAATATTGTTTTTACACAACACTACCTCAGAAAATGCACACAAGTAGTCACATTCCTTATAAAGTATTTGTTGTCTGGTCTTTCAGTTTGTCAAAGTAAGAAATCATATGCATGAGATACATTTCTTCACGCCAATCATAGTGCTAACAGTAGATGTAATTAACAACAGTCAGCTGTTCATCCAGTCATACGCAATGATTCTTCGTCAGATGACAATGAAAAACTCATTCAAATGTACACAATGTCTGTAACGGGTTTTCTGTCCGTGTTGAAATTACGATTTATTTTCCGGAACTTTGTCAAAGTCGTCCAGGAACTTCTCCTGCTTCACTGAAAATATCGTGTAGAAATCTAGCAAGCAGTTAAGGAAAGCACTGTCCAATCAAAATTAATTTCCTGATTCAAAGCATATCTTATTTGTAACAAGGACCAAATGCCCCTACAATTAAACACTGATTTGTAAATACATATGTCTAGCAGACTTTACAAGCCGATTAGACATGTTACCAGGTAATTTCCAATCATTTCAAACTGATCTTGCATAAAACCTGATGTGTCTGGTACACTTGCCCTGGTTTGACCCAGTGCTCAGATCAAGTTGGTCACTGTATATAAATCTTAGACATCAAAATTTTAGACATAGACAATGGCTTTACCAAAAAACTTAAACAGTTTAACCTAGGCATCAACAAATGTTAGATATCTGAACAAAGCTGAGCTGGAAGCCCTGCGGAAATCAGTACCCTATGTTTGTTTTCAGTCACTTCTCACCCAATCATTTCGACCCATGTTGGAACTCTATCGGTTGGGTTCTACGAGTGTGCAAGCACTCGTCAGTGGCGACTTCTCCAGTCATTTAAGCATCTAGCTGACAACACATTCCTGGGAAAACACGCAGTATCGGGGTGCGTATATTTGGCATCAACAGTGAGGGAAAATTAGGTTTTGCGAGGGTCAGGTTAGGCATTGTACGGTGGGTGAGGGTTAGTGTCGTCATGAGTAAACATGGTATCCTCTCTACCGTATGCCAAAAGATAACTATGAAACACTGACCTCCATGCATATATTATAGTCTGGATATTTTCTCATCAATGATAGCACGCTGAGTTATGTCGCATATTATCGGAATCCCATGCACCCCGAAAGTGCATGTTTACCTATTTCAGCATTTCTCTTGGACTTTGCAAGCAGTAAACATCCTCATAATAATAACAATACAATAAGATTTAGCTTTTAATATTCTCTAACATGATCGTTCTCACAGGCACGATCCAAGGCAATTTATCGCCTTAGCATCACAAATTCATTGCACCTGATTATGGTGGCTTGGTGCATGGTTAAATGTTGTGACATCAATACAATACTTTTCATCAATCCAGCTTCTATTTAAACACGACTCCTTTCACTACATCCAACTTCCATTTAAACATGATTCATTTCATCACATCCAGCTACCATTTAAACATAATTCTTTTCATCAATCCAGCTCCCGTGCATTTAAACAGAATTTTCCTCATCGCATCCAGCTTCTACTTATACATCCAGCTTCTATTTATTATGATTCGTTTCATCACATCCAGCTTCTACTTCGGCATGATTCTTTTCATGCTAAGTTATGTGACAGCGGTCGGAATTTGGGACGCTTAAACGATAAATTACCCGATTCATAATAATGTCGGGTAGCATAGAAACACATTCAGCGCATAATAGCGCCCCATAATAAGTGGCAAAGGATACATACACCGAGCACACCGGCGCCTATTAAGAGGCCAGTCAGTTTATTTCTGGATCGCATGACTTTCATATCTTTTGCTCGGTCAAAGTTCATCTGCTCCAATTTCTTGACGAAATGCTGATCTGAAGCGTTAAGCTTGTTGAACTCTTTTGCCATATCCACCGAAGGCATTTTCTCGCTTTTCTCCATTTTTCTTCCAATGTCAATCAAAGTAGTAATTCGGGTCAATGGCCACAACACATGAATCGATCTCAGCAAAGACAATGAATTTGAGATTCAACATATCAGAAAACGTCACCTCGATCATCAAATTCCTTGCTTGACCATTCAGTCAAACAAAGTAAGTAAGTATATTGTCTTACTTAATTCAACCGCATGCAAACGAAACAACAGGAAATGTGAACAATAACAATTTTGCAATCAAGACATATCAATACAGACATCCTCCGAATTGTCAGAGAGCAAAAAGAATGTAAGCAAAGTGGATTTTAGATAAACTCCAAACACGTACGTATGGCCTACCATCCAATTCAGCCGCCTTAGTGTCTGCCTGCCCACTCTCTGGATCTTTAATCCCTTCATATCGATTATTTTTTTTATTCAGTACTTCTGAATGGGCTGCATCACACGACTTCAATTTTTGGGTGCTGAATAAATGTTGAGTGTACAATTACGACCAGTTGCTATCCTATCATTGCAAATACAGGAGCATCATGAGGCCCGTAGCCAGAGACGAAATCAAGAGGAGGCAAATCCTCTGCCCTCACATCCTGGGCACTATATGTATGGGATGGGCGCCGTTTGTGAGGCTGCCACTCGTGTGTGTGATCTGGATTATTTTGTACGTGCTGTGATTTTGTAAGCATCATCATTAATGAATATGTTCACTTGCTTACGTACTCCGGTTCCAAATCCTTCCTTTCCATCATTTTATCTCGTCCCATTTCCTGCATATAGGGCCTATCTGCTATTACCAGTCTTACTATGTTCCCAGCATTCCCCATCCCATTACTTATAATTGGACATGGTGGAGTCCTGAACAATCACACCCGGGCATTCCCCACGAAATAATGTCGCATGTCCTCAGGGCTTAAAGTGTGCCTGGACGGTCATGGACGGCGTCCAGGCACTTATTTTCGAGGCTGGATGCCGTCCTGCCACTTATTTGGCCAGCAGAGCCTGGACGCCGCCTGCCATGAGTGTCCATGCAACAGCGCAATTCCTCTCTATATGTACGTTATTATCAACAGGAAAAAGAGGAGGAAAAACTGTCGCGCTTCGCGCGTGTGCAACCTTTCTTTTTCCAACTTCAAAGTGATTCCGGCTCCACTGGCCCCTTGTCGACAACTTCACACAGGAGTGCAATTCTCTATAGGCCTACGCTTTAAATTACAACAAATATTTCACCAACAAATAATTGATGACTAAATAATGGTTGATGGAACAAACAGCCTAACGAATGATAACAAATTGTATTTTTCGCCTATTATATTTTATTAAATATAAGTTGGATTGATAATAATAATGTCTGCAGATCCTACTTCTGGTTCAGCAAGAAACCATTTTTGTCCATTCAACTTCTATTTAGGCAAATATTCTTTTCAACGATTCAATTTTTATTTCAGTAGGCATTATGTTCATGTAAATAGCATCTATTTAGGAAGGATTTCATTCATCCATCCAACTTCTATTCCAGCATCATGAATATCACCAATCCAGCTTCTATTCGTCGACCTAATATGTTGGCGCTCTTCCTTTGCAATTTTTAGTTCGTAACTTTTTGACACTAGGGGCCATCCATATGTGACGTCACGCGCCTAGGAAGGGGTCACAAATTTGTGACGATGTGTGACAAGGAGGAGAGGGTCTTTGAAATGTGACGTCACGTCATCACATCAAAATACGTAATTTATCAAAAACTTACACTAATTTAACAAGTTCCACTTAATTAGCAGTAGCTGTTACCACAATTAAACAACACTAACTATGATTCTGATAGTCTTTCATCGTGATGATTGCATAAGATTGTAATCATTATAGGCTACATAATTTTTCCAATTTTCTTCGTTCTACTATAATAATTTGAAATATTGTCCAAACTTGCGTGACGTCATTTATGGACGGCTCTCCTAGCGTCCAGGCACTTCTTTTTTACACTTTAAGCACTGCATGTTCTAGAGGCTCGTAATCATAATCGCAATCTAAATCTTAAAACTGCTAAAGCGCTACTCAAAAGCCAAACGCAGGGCAACAGCTACTTCAGGAGCACTGCGTCGAATGAAAGGGCTTCGTCGAAAAGGCCCTTGTACCTTTTTAAATCCGTTTTGTATATATTATGCAAACACTTCGACTATAATTTCAATGCGAATTATTATAAACGGATTTAAAGAAGTACAAGGACAAGTAAGAGCACAGCTTCTTATATTTCGTTCGAACGATTGGAATAAATCAAATGTGATGAGGCCAAATATTTTGGAAAACGGATCAGAGGATTGGTCGCACACCCTGATCCACCCCTAGCCACTACACTGCACAGAATACATTATTGCAACAGCCAAAGCACGAACCTGTAATCGATTTCACTGTTGCATTCACACTTAAAAGTCAAAGCCAACTTCACAAACTTCAATTATGTCAGTGGTCAAGAGTGTGTAGTTCTCTGCTCAAAAATCAAACACAAAACTCAGATATTTCCAAGCAAATGAGTCAAAATCAATGAGTAAATAACACGGTATAATAAATCCAGTAATCTTCACCAGTCCGAAAAAATTAGCTTGAATAAGAAATTTTCAGTGCAATTCACTGCTTAGCGCTTGAGAGTTCACAGACCTGTAGTGGCTACATCGAGACACAATTTATGCAGTTTTCTCGACAGTCGACCTCGATCCATACAATAACAACATGCATGCGTGACATGACTGAGAATTAAGCTCACGAAACAACTCTCAACTCATGAGCGAAGTCCGTTAGAAGTGGCAACAAATTAGACCTACCGTAGCACCGGAGAGTTCGCCAAATATTATTTCGGTTGGCAATTAGCCATGGTTATTGTGAGAACGGTCACAGAGAGCTTATTTTGACACCTTAACGACGATTGTGCACGAATAGTGACTGGGAGCAATTGCCCCTCGTCATTATAATGTTAAAGCCGAAAACACGAATTTTTCGTTAACGCCTCAAAATTCTAGCACAAACAGCTTCTTATTAAACTACCGCAAAGACATTCCAAGAAAATCATTGACATTTTAAGAGCTCCCATTTCCACAACCTTGCGAACAGTAACTAATTTCAATTGTCGACAAATCTATAAGACAATCAGAGAGTTGAATCAGAAAACGGTCTTCTTGAGTACAACCCAAGCTTAGTCGAACCAGCGTAAGCGTCAGCGGAAGTCAAGTGATCTCTTGTCGGAGACGATCGGAAGGTTTCTAGCAGATAAGTGGCTCTTGTTTCTGCCAATCTCGACGATGCTGCTGCGTTGATGTTTGCTAGATGGGCATTCAGGGCATCTGAAAGAAGGGCTTCGTGAGATTTCTGAACGGTAAATTCTGTGCTTCGCTGTGGACCTTGAGACCATAACGACTGGAGTCTCAGCTGGATCTCGAGTTTCTGCTGCTGCGTCTTTTGGATGTTTAACTCCGCATCTGACAGGGAACGTTGCTTTTTGCAAAACGACAGCATTTCACCATACTCATGTATAATTACAGGACTTATGCATTCATTGTGTTCTACGACGTAATAGGTATTCTGAGGTTCAGGCTCTACCCGTTTCTCCTCTCTCCTAGTCACCATTTTACAGCTGTTGGCAACCAACTCAAACGTGGCTTTGTCTGTGTTTTCCACAATAATGGCCTTCGTTTGAACGACTGTTTTGGGAGCGACCTTCAGTGAAGCGGAGTCACTTTTAAACTGATCGATATTGTCAGTTTGGTCTGTCTGAGTAGATATGTCTTGACTTACAGAACGTGTGTCATACGAAGTCTCCGTTTCAATTTGGCTTTCAACACCATTTTCTCCCTTCTCACTAAATACCTCATCTTCACAAAGGACTGTTGTAGATATCGCGCCTCCTGGAGAATTATTTTCCACTGTTTTGCTTGGTTGCACAACAACGCCTGCTTCCGATATTTCAGCCGAGAAATGGCCATGTGTCCTTTCAGGAAAGGAATCCAGATTAAGAGGAGGCGGAACTTCGGGAGTGGCTGGTTCCATCACCGTTGAACTTGTCTGTGTCTGAGATGTAATTGTGTTCAATGGCTTCGGATTTTTGTCGCTGTAGCCAAATAGGGAAAGCATTTCTATTCTGCTTCGAATGGTCGATTCAATTCGTGGTGGTGATGGTTTTAACAGAGGCGTCTCTTGGTCAACGTTGAAAGAGGTTGTGCCATTACTAAGTGGTACAACTAGACGTACATCTGCGTTGATTTGTTTTACAGCATACTCCCTCATCAGAGGCGGCATTTCGTTGTTGGGCATCGGAGGCGGACTTGGCCAAGTGAAGTCGTCCATGTCCATACTATCCTCAGAATCAATGTACTTGATTTCGTTTGACTTCGGACAATCGCTTTTTATGTCACTATTCTCTAAATCTCTTGCAGGTTCAACGTGCTGATCCACCTGTTTTGAGTCAGTCTCTTCCCTCTGAATCAAGTCTTTCGCAGGTTCAACATCCACGTGCTTTGTGTCATTCTTTCCCTTCTGAACCATGACGATCTCCTCGGTCGTTGTCACTGTCACAAAATGCCACTCCTTACTAAGGGATCGGCGCTTGATCAGAGGAACACTGGCTTCGCGATCGCACGCGTTCAGTCGATCGACGCTTCGAGCCACTCTTAACCTCCCTGTTCCTGCAAGCAGTTCATACCTCCTGCCGTAACCGGAATCCGTTTCGGAGCGGGTCCGCATCACCAGCGATTCTTCACTTCTGGCTGGTTTTAAAGATATTCTCGATAAAGTTGAGACGAATGGGTTCCTGGATTTTGTTGTTATGTCCTCGAACTCCTTTCTTTCCCAAGAATTTACCTTTAAGTGGTCATCGTCGAAATTCATAAGATCTACCTCGTTGTGTTTTATATTGTTTAGACTCTCCTGGTCGAAACCATCGACGTCATATTCAAAATTCAGAGTGGGGGCATTGCCTTCCTTTTCATCTGCATTTAATCGCACTTCGTCGTTTATCACCGGATTGCAGTGTTCTATGATGGCTGCGTTTTTAGGACTGAAAATCGCTGGACTCTGATTCATTTGACGAATTTGGAAAGGACTTTCTTTCATCTCACTATCTTTAGTTTTGCTATCCGGAATTTCAGATCTGCTATCAATATCGTCGACTGCAGATTCGTGGGTGCTATTCATTGCTAGGCGATACTCGATCTTCATGTCGTCTGCTTTCGAGGCATTCTCTTTGTGCAAGGCTTTTGGGTGTTTCTTTACCTTCTTTCCCGTTGGAGGCTTTATCTCTATGCTCAAGTCGTGCGTGACTCCTTGGATTTTGTCGTTTGAGTCATCATAGGTGAGTATCAACCCATTCAGTTTTAAATCGTTAAAAACTCCATTTGTTATGGTTGTTGATTTCTCGACTTTACTTTCTACCAGAGCGATGGCTTCGTTGTCAATGAATTCTGGACTTAATTCCATTTGCTTGTTAGTCTGATTCTTCATCTTTGTTTTGTCGGTTGATTGATCATTTTTTCCGTTCAATAGATTACGACAGAGAGCGTTGAGTTTCATGCCAAAAAGGTCCCAGAGATCGTTATTGTTGTCATCCGTCAAGATGTCTGCTTTGTTGTCATCTGTGGCATGTGTCAACGAGTCAGTTTTATTGTCATCTGAGCTGAATGTCAAGTTTAGTTTCGCAGGTTCCGTCGTTTCTTCGCTAAGGTGCTGCGTTTCAGTTGCCTGGTCAACAGCTACATCCGGAGACTGATTTGGTTTATTCCAGTCCTCCAGGCTCTTGTCGAGGGTGTTTCCCGATGCAGTGGAAGACTTGGATGTATTTCTCTTCCTCGCCTTCTTCGCTGCTTTGGAAAGTGGCTCAGCTTGAGACGTTGAGATATCGGTCGTTTCACTGCCTACTTGCAGAACTTCTGGCACCTCCTGGTCAATGCTGATATTTGGAGACTTGTCCCAGTCCTCGAGACTTTTGTCGAGAGTGTCATTTGCCGATGCAGTGGAAGATTTCGATGTCGCCCTCTTCTTCGCTTTCTTTTTCCGGGGCTTGACCTCGACGACCACCGACTGGTCCTCTGTCAGTTTCTTGGCAGCGCTTGGCGGCAGAGGCGGCTTCAGTTTCTCCGGATCCTCGAGGTTATTGTTGGCCGTGGTAGCGACGGTGGCCTTCGGTACCCTTGGAACTTTCTTTCTTCGTGGTGGATTATCGTTGTCGTCTTGAGACTGATTCGTCAACGAGGCTGATCGGGTTCTGCGGGATTTCTTCCCCTTCGTCGGCTTCTGAGCTGCCTGTTCGGAATTTCCTGGCAGATCGGGCATGTGGCGTTCCTCGTAGGGGGTTCCCGGAATGCTGGAAGCACTGGCGAAGAACTGTTCGTCTATGGACAGAGGTGGAATGGAATTGCTGCGTAGTTCATTGTGAACGGCTTCCGTTGAACTGTAGCGTTTGTGTTGGAGATCGGATGGCACTTGATCCCTGCGGCTAACGCGGGTTGAGCCCCGAGGTCGAGAACCAGGAACACCAGCGACGCCCTCCATTGGCTTAGGACTGACCGGACCCTCGGAGTATGCCGACTGAGCGTCTATTGAATTGTTCAAGGGGTCTGCGGATCGCATCCTTTTGCGATGAGCCACTGGAAAGTCATAACACACAGAGAATCAATTCACAGCTCAGCATGATCTGTCTTTCTATGGTGGCTATAAGCAGGGTCAGAAAGGTCAAAAAAGAAGCAGATGATCGGTTGACGAGCATTTATGGAAATCAGAAGAATTCTGCTCTATAATAATCAACTCCCTTGTAGCTGAAGCTAGGGGTCAAATCCTCTGACCCCAGGCAAATTCGGACACTAGCTATGTGGGTGTAAACTGACCATATCCCACAAATAGCTCGGTGCGTGTGCTTAAGCTAAATAAATAAAATCCCACGAATTTTCTAACTTAGGCATACACCTACAACTACGGTTGCTTTCCATATAGATGTGTTCAATCATTATTTGGAGAAACGTTCTAAATATACAGGTGTCATTATGATGGCCAGTTGAGAATTCTAGCGAGTAAAGAGATGCTAAGCTCTCGACATTACACAGTTTAAGAAACTAATAGCAGCCGATATCCTGTTGATAACAGGGGAATGGACAATTGCCCCGAACAATTGCCCCTCCCCGTACAATTGCGCCAGACTTTGACAATAGCCCCCTGAGGGCTTGACCTTGACGACCACCGACTGATCCTCCGTACGTGTGTATGTATGTATACATTTGCAATACACACATACATGCATATATGCATATAGGGACAAATAATTATTGTCCAGAGGGCAAATGTCCTACCAAAAATGGGGGTGGGCAAATTCCGGAGAGGGGGGCCATTGTCCTACACTCGATAACAAGTTCGCTAATCGCGTGATTTACATGGCTGTTATCTTCGATCCTAATCTGGTTAAAGCGATCGACACGTAGGCCCCACACTGTTACATTTACTTAGCGCCTTTCCGGCAGTAGCTGTGTGTCAACTACTATCCTGTAAAACGTATAGGACGCAAATTGTTAAACGTCACCTGAGAGGATTAGAATTTAATTGGATGCCAAGAGCAGAGAGTGTTGAGGTGAATATTGCAGACATGCCAAAAGCCTGGTGGGTGCTTATTATGAAGCAGCGTAACGACCTATGGACAATTTATTGGAGGCCATATAACTGGCGGAAAATTAACGTGAAGACGACAGTTGGTGTCGTGACCGATAAAAGAATGGTTGAGTTATGAGAGGAATTCTAAGGTCACCACCGCCAACAGCGAATCCAGTGCGACTGCAGAGGTTAGTCATTGTCATAATATAGCCACTCGGTCCCTAGGCTCTCTTCAACTTCTGCCTATTCGTTTTTACCCAGTCACCATTTCTCTTGGCACCCCTGGGGCGACTCGGAAAGACCCCAACCCTGCTGCTGTGGTGACGCAGTGTATTATATGGATCGCTTTAGACAGACTTAGTGTAGCCCGACGTTGTTCAACGTTATTCAGCGGTAGTAACACAAGGTAAGCTCACAATGCCATAGGTGCAGGCTAGACTTGTCCCATAAATTACCCAGCAGCGACACGCGGTTTGCCTCGATCTGTTTAATAGACTCCATTCGTTGACTTCCCTACTACCATCTATGCTGCCGTGGCGGGTTGCTGTGTAGTAGTTTGGGGCACTTACTTTCTGCCTTGTAAGTATCGAGAGAGACAATTGACTGAGTGTCGTGCGATGATCCTCTGCGTTTCTTCTTTTTACCGTTCTTTGGATCTGTAAACGAGAGACTTATAATCCAATATCAGTATTCTCTGGTGAAACGAAAGAACTCCACAACACACGACAATAACCAAAGCATTAGAAGTAATAATTATTTGCCACATCTGTTTCTGCGTAGCAAATTAACCTTTGCTAATGCATCACTAAACCGAACGCGGTGTCCGTTAGACAAACAGAATCTGCATATATTAACAGGATTCGTTTAATTGCATAATAATTACAAGACAGTAGCACAGCTGTTCGGCAACATATGAACCGATTGCCATGGGCGTTCAACGTTCAACAGACGAATTGGCTTATCGGAAAGTTGCTCTAAGAATAACAAGAGCGTGCAAAAGCAGTGAGATTGGGTCGATGCATTTGAACCAGGGCGATGAGGCCGAGAACGAATTGATTGGCAATAAAGCCTTTCAAACAGATGTCATCGCTACTTCAAAGTCCAGCTGTCTGTCAATCATATTATAAGCTGCGATGTCTCCAAAGAGAGGCTCAGTTGATCGTCAGTCACGTCACTGGCAAAGTGATTCATCACAAAATGCATATTCATCAGATGCGGCTGCTACCAATCGCGTCAGAGATAAGCTAACTATAATCACAGAATGAATATTCATTAGATGCTGTGACCATTCTTAGAGGATTAAGTTAGAAGGTAGAAAAATCCTGAGACCTTTTACACGATCTCTTAACATGTAGATTGCAACACGATAAGGTTAACTGCAACAACTAACGACACTAAAAACGCAAAAATAATGGTAGAACACAATAAGATAATTCGCTGTAATATGAAATTTAGGTGTAGACCAGTGACGTTTATTGACGATTCAAATTGACATACATGTTCAATGATTTCTTCAGCGCTAATCAAGAAAACAAAACTGATTTTGCGCAGAGTTTTGCACCACTTAGAAGAAGGTGCAAAAAGTGCAATAATTGACAAGAAATGAAGTCTCTAACCGTCGCCCGAAAGGTCGTTCTTGTCAGCTATGGAGTCTGCGTTGTTCATCCGTTGCCCAGCGATCACTGTTCAGAAAAAAATGCTTCCCTTCATGTAAGGACGAATAGCTGCTGCTGTGGTTGATGATCGATGATGATGACGAGGAAGACACTGATGGAAGACTGGAAGTATATTGTAGTTAAGGTGGAGGAGGAATGGTTGTGGTAGTGATGGTGAATATGATTTGGAGATGCTAAGCAGAATGTAGACGATTAACGAAGGGCATTAGATTTACATTTCATAACATAGTCACAGGCTAAATAAAATAATGTGCTTCGTAAAAACGCAAGCAAACACACACACACACACACACACGCACGCACACATGCACACTCAGCCACAAGCAATGCTAAACTATGCGCCTACAATTATACTCCAAGGTATATAATTATGATAGGTTATGTTATGTTGTCTAGTGTTATGTTGTGTAATATGTTATGTTGTGTAATATGTCATGTTGTGTAGTATATTATGTTGAGTAGTATGTTATGTTGTGTAATGTTGTGCTGTTAAACGTTAAATGTTGAACTGAGTCGTGTGATGGTATGTTAATTATGTAATGCTTTGTGTGCAGAAATGTGACACTGACTGTTGTAGGTCTTGACGTCGAGAAGGCAGCAGTCCTCTCCGTGTTGGTTAGTGGCAGTGACCCAGACGCCTTGGTCAAGGTCACTGGTCACTCTTGCGATGACCAGAGAGTGGCAGAGTCCACCGGAATCGTCGTCGTTCTTCATCTGGTACTTCGATGACTCTTTGATTCTTTTCCTACCTATCTGCCATCTGACGACGGGTCTTGGGAATCCAGTTATCCTGACGCTTATTGTTCCCTCTTCGTCACATTTCAGTAGAATTGGTTTCTGAAGCTGAGTGTTGTCGATGATGGGAGCAGCAGCGGAGGCTGTAGCAGGAGGAGGAGGGGGCTGTTGTTGCGGAGTTCTACGCATCTTCTCTTCACATGTGTCTATTGGGCTATAACTGGCAAGACACATGCAGTGGTTACCTCTAAGCAGTTACCAAAATTGTGCTATATAAGTAAGTTTAAAGATGAGTACATGTATGCATGTGGCCTTAACAGATCGCCTGTAACAGTTCCGTCCGGAGGTGCATGGGATATTTCAAGTTGAGTTCGAGTTTATTTTATTCAGTTTTTAATCTAGTATGTATCTTGCGTCTCACTTTCTCCGTATCAGTCCTCGTATAATTATGTCCTTCTGTCTGTCTCTCTTTGACTCGGTCTGTGCCTCTAACTTGCCCTCTACCTATCGGCAACAACAAAAGCAAGGTAACAGAATAATGTGTGGTCGACTGTGTCAATGTGAGAAGCCCTTCGTTCTTTTTTTCCACACAATGTGGATTCTTTTGTGATAAAATGTCCTCTTTACATCGTCCGCGCATCCAACTGTGTCGAGTTCATACACTGCCAGTCGATCTATGGTTTACCTGGCTTCGCAAATGTTAGCCTGATGTTACGCAAACAATTACAAACGTTACAATTATGCTGTGCTAATACTGTACTGTTACTAACGCTGCGCCAATGTTAAGCTGTCACGCTGTAGATGACCTCAGTCACAATTGTTCAAAATCCAACTTGGCAAATTCTACGCAAGTATTACGCTGATGTTACGCTGTAGCATCAGTACAGCGCTGATGCTTACGTTTTTCATCAGGCAGTCATAATATGTTAAGGGTTTGTTTACATTGTGTAGTTTCATTTGTGGATTTAGATGTCAGGTTGTGTAACTTCGAGATAATAAAAAGCAACCTATAGCGATGGATGGACTATAACTGCATGTACAAACAATTTTTGCATAATCGTTCAACCGAAACAGACAGACAAACAGTATCAGACAGACAGACAGACAGACAGAGTCCTAAGATTCGTGTTAATCGAAAGATCTCCAACTTTGCTAGTGCCAGTCTGAAGTCTGTATGAGGGAGGAAGGCGCCGCTAATAATATTTACAATGTCTTTGTTACAACTATATAGACTGTAGCACAAAGCGTTGGGACAACAGTTGAACTCTCTGACCTTCTCTGGTATGTTCAACCTCGACTGCATTGAAATCTTAGTCTAGTAAGATCAGCTGATTCCTTTGTTCAACCCAAATCCAGAAAATCTTTCTATTCTTTCATTTCTAAGAAGAACCCTTAAGACACCCAGAACGAATCACTTGTAGGCATTGGTTTTATTTGTAGACAGACCGCAACGCATGACAATCATTAACAACGGATACGATGTTTTGGCCAGAGATCCAAGTCCAGCCGTCATTAAGGCCAAAATCTTTCATCCACCACACCTTTATCTGCCTGTGTAAATAATCTCCTTTATCTCTTTCTCTATCTGTTTCTCTCTTTCAATTACCTGTTTCTCCATATATGTCCCTGTGTGTCTCTCCCTCTCTCTTTCTGTCTCATTGTCTGTCTGTCTGTCTGTCTGTCTGTCTGTCTGTCTGTCTGTCTGTCTGACTGTCTCTGTCAATCTCTAGCTCACTTAATATACCCATAATATCGAGTCCAAACCGCCTAAAGTACGGAATAAAACCAACGCACTTAATATCACCTATATCTAGGCGACTGTCCAAAGAGCCTATCTAAACTCGAGATATCTACAGAGGATTGATTGATACTTCGTGTGATGAGGGAGGGGCATTTCTACATTTAGCTATCACCTTAAACACGACCAATTAATGCAAGCATAGACTTGGGTCTTTGCTAATGTGTTCAGAATGACTCGTCTCTGAGATCCATGCGCAGGCTTCTTTGCAAAATATATGGAGCGCTATATAAATGTATACTGGTTGGTTAGAGTATAAATGAATCTACGATCTATAGGCACAGTAGGCCTACAGGTCTATAAGTAATATATGAGCAGATACAAATCCGTGAATAATAATAATAATAATAATAATAATAATAATAATAATAAATAATAATAATAATAGTAAAGACGTTCAATTTTTGACATTTGAAACTGAATGTTTTTACATCTCCATTTCTCCCACTTAATATATCTTCATTCCCTTCCTATTCGGGTATCCATATTTCTTAACAACAAAGACCAGTCACTACCCGCTCCGAGCCGCAAAACTATCTAACACAGATAAATGGCGTCTCCATACAAGAAATCAACCGAGGTCGCTCAATCACAGTCTGGCCAATCACAGAAAGTTGCACAGGGATTAAAAAAGGCGAGCGGGGTATGTAGTCGCTGCCTTTCAGTTAGACAGTTGTACCTGAAAGACGGCACAGTTCATCTGCATGGACCGCGAAACAGCCCGTGTCCAGGTTCGAAGCAGCCACCACTGGGCCATGGTTCGGCGCAGGCGCTGTATGCAAAGGCAGTCGAAGTTGTTTCAGTCTTGGGTTTCGCCGACGAGGAGTGGGGGGATTTGGTCTTGTTCAGCATGCGCACGGGAAATGTTTCAGGAGTAGAAGCAGTGGACAAGGCTGTCACATATAGTGTTGCCCGACACTCTAGACAGAATGGCGGCAGATTGCTGAAGCATGTCCCAAAAGGAGCCCGTTTCACCTGCTCCCGGGCCCTCACTGATAAAATTCGTGCCGCCACTCGCATCCTCTGCAGTCAAGACTGTCCGGTCAAGGCGACACACGATTCTTTGGTAGCTATGCAGGAAAGGCATCCGACAGACAACTGGGCTGCCAACCTGGCTGACTTGCCGGAAGTGACGCAAGCCGTCCCTTTGCAGGTCACGGAAAGAGAGGTCGAGGACGCGATACGGTCATTCCCGGCTGGTTCATCTGGGGGACCGGATGGTTTGCGACCCCAGCACCTACTCGACCTGCTCAACAACCGAGAATCAGCTGAGACTCTCCTACAAGCGTTGACCGTCTTCATCAATGTGTTGCTGAGGGGTGAGTGCCCACTGGAAATACGAGAACTTCTTTTCGGAGGCACCCTCATCGCCTTTTCAAAAAAATCAGGAGGTCTCAGACCAATCGTGATTGGCTACGTCTGGCGACGGCTGTCTGCGAAATGCGCAAACAAATACGCTTTGAGGATCCTTCTTCGGCCCACTTCAGGTGGGCATTGCAACACCGGGCGACAGTGAAGTAGCGGTTCACTCTGCAAGAAGCTTCGTCACGGATATGCCGCGGGATCATGATTTTGTGAAGCTGGACTTTGCCAATGCATTCAATACCTTACGAAGAGATGTCATGCTGCGGGCAGTTTATGACACAATACCTGAGCTATACGCATTCATCCATCAAGCTTACTCGGCGGAGTCCATACTACAGTTTGGTTCCTTTGTGGTGCAGTCTCAGATGGGACCTCAACAGAGGAATCCATTGGGCCCGCTGTTATTTTGTCTGCCGCTACAGTCAACTCTCCAATCGCTCCGCTCCGGGTTCAGACTGGGCTACCTTGACGACATTTCGTTTGGGGGCAGGAAGGAAGAGGTGCAGCAGGAAGGAGGAGGTGCAGCAGGACCTAGCCGCAATCAATGAACTTGAGTATTCGCACGGCATTCGGCTGAACAGAAACAAATGTGAATACTGTTCTGAAATCGAACTAACGGACTTGGAATTTGAAGACTTCCGGAGGATGAAGCGTGATTCATTGATTCTTCTTGGCGCTCCGCTGTTTAAGGGACAAGCGCTCGATGAAGTTCTTCTCAAACATAGCGATTCTCTGGAATTGGCATTGAAGGACTTGACCTGCCTCCAGGCTCAGGCCGCACTTATGCTGCTACGCTCATGCTTCGGGGCGGCGAAACTGATCTACCTCCTACGAGCAGCGCCCTGCTGGGGACACCCCCTTCTAGAGAAGATGGGACGACCAAATGCGAGTTGGATTAGAAAACATCCTTAACATCAAGCTCAGCGATATACAATGGAAACATGCCACACTTCCGATAAGAGACGGCGGATTAGGAATTAGACGGGTGTCGATGCTGGCATCTTCAGCTTATATAGCCTCAGCTGCATCGACCAGGTCGCTCGTTGCCGATGTTCTCGACTCGGAGGATTGGATCGACGATCATAAGGAAGAAATCCTTGAGGCCCGCACACCAACACTCCCGGATGGTGAGGTATCGGCCTTGACCAGTCAGAAGGTTTGGGACAGACCCTTGATTAACATCGACAAAGCTGCAGTGCACAACTACCGGTGACACCCGAGAGACAAACTTCCTTTTCCAGAACTTGTCGGCATTGATCCAACGTTTCAATGCGGTGGCTTTTCAGGGCACTTTGTCAAGATTACAATCCACTGACAAGCGGCGACCCAGATGGCCTGATGACAGATCCGTTGGCAATGCCAATGATGAATAACACTATATGTGACATAATAATAATAATAACGATAATAATATTGATAATAATAATAATAATAATAATAATAATAATAATAATATTCAATTCAATTAATTCAATTAATTAACGTTCAATTAATCGAGCAGGAATCAAAGAATCTGGGATTGCTATTGAACCGCAGCAAATGCGAAATCGCGTGTCACAACACCCAGATGCCGAACAATGACCCTGCGTTCCAAGAGTTCACGAGCATAGCCCTCGAGGACATGACCTTGTTGGGTGCACCTCTAATTTCAGGTCCAGCTGTGAACATGGTCGTTAATTCAAAGGCCAATGACCTCGAGAGGGCAATCGGAAGATTGTCCTTGCTTTATACACATGACGCTCTGGTTCTGCTGAGAAACAGTCTAAGTGTACCGAAGCTCTTGTACAGTCTGCGCACAGCCGTCTGCGCTGATTGCCCGGGCTTGGCTCGGTTTGATCAACTGCTGAGAGAAGGACTGTCAACCATTTTAAATGTGGACCTTGACGATGACCGCTGGCTCCAGGCTTCTTTGCCGGTGAGAGATGGTGGTCTGGGAGTTTGTTGTGCATCTACGCTGGCACTTTCTGCCTTTCTGGCTTCTGCTGCTAGTACAAGCGAACTCCAGGCATGCATCCTACCAACAGAGTCTGCTGAGGAACCATATGAACTTGCGAGTTCAGCACTCAACGCTTGGAAGACCCTGACAGATGCAGAACCACCAACAGGAGCAGCAAGTTATCGCCAGAAAGAATGGGACCTCCGATTCACAGACAAGGCATGGAAAGGTCTGCTGGATTCCAATAACAATCCATGCGACCGTGCTCGCCTGCTGGCCTCACGAGCACCTCATTCTGGAGACTGGATGCTAGCGCCCCCTGTGACTGCCCTAGGCCTGCGCCTCTCAAACGAGGATGTACGACTGGCAGCCGGGTTGAGGCTAGGAACGACGCTCTGCGAGCCACATTTGTGTCACCAATGTCAAGAGAGCGTCGACGCAAAAGGGCTCCATGGACTAATTTGTAGAAGAGGCAGCGGAAAACATCAACGACACAGCATGTTGAACGATGTCATCTGGAGAGCTCTTGGCAGGGCGAAGATTCCAGCGCAAAAGGAACCTCTCGGCTTGCTAAGAGAAGATGGAAAGCGACCGGACGGCGTCACGCTCATTCCTTGGACACGTGGTCGATGTCTGGCATGGGATGTGACAGTGCCCGACACCTACGCCAAGTCACATCTTGTCGACACATCTATCAGAGCTGGCGAAGCAGCCGAACGCGCAGCTAAGACGAAGAGGGCCAAGTATTCCACCATAACCAACACCCACGACTTCGTAGCCCTCTCCTTGGAATCCGGCGGCGCTTGGAGCAGTGAAGGACTGCAGTTCATCTCAGAGTTGGGTAGTCGAACGAGTGCTGCAACCCACGATCCAATGGAGACGTCATTTCTGTTCCAACGTATCTCGGTTGTTCTTCAGCGTGGGAACGCCGCCTGCCTCTTCGGGACATTGCCAACACTCACTTAGCTCATCATGGGCGATAACAGCATAATGTGAAACATATATATTATTATAATAATAATAATAATAATAATAATAATAATGATAATGATAGTAATAATAATAATAATAATAGACAACTGGTTATATTAGATATGTTTGATAATAACAGTAATAATAATAATAATAATAATAATAATAATAATAATAATAATAATAATAATGATAATGATAATGATAATGATAATGATAATGACAATGACAATGACAATAATAATAATAATAATAATAATAATAACAATAATAATAATAATAATAGCGACAATTTATATGACGCCGTAACTAGGGCCACACCGCAATTGCCTCACAGACAATTATAACAAGCGCGATAAAGCCGATAAGCCTTAGCAAGCAGATAAGACAGTAAAATTTACCGAGAGAAAGAGAGAGACAGACAGAGGGAGAGAGAGACAGAGTCGTAACTGCACTAAACAAAATATTAAAACCTCATATCATACCGTTCTAATGCCATGGTAAATCCATTATCATCAACCCACTGCAGATTGCATCTTATGCCTCATTTCGATTCGTTTATTACCTGCAATTCATCATGGCCTGTCTCTTTATCTTCAGTCTATTTACTTGGTTATATGTGGTAAACCTTCTGTCTGTCTGTCCTTGTCCCGTCCTGTTGACCTATGCCCTTAACAGGAAAAGCCTCAATAACACGGCACTGTTATTAGCATCATCATCGATCCACCCAATCTCCGTCCACAGCTGCTTTTCCCACAGCACATCATTCACTTACGCAGATCTATAGTACGCATGCGCATCATGTGGTTGAATGACAGACAGCTAATGAGGACAGGTGCGAGTGAATCAACGGTTTCACCCGGATTCATATATAGGTAGACGTGCCATTAGTGGAAAGCAGCGATTCGCAAACGTTGTCATCGGTTAAGAAAGAGTTTCCTCGATGAAGTGTAGAGTTATATCGTTCGAATTGGACCAATTATCGTAATTTAATTAGACAGGTTGTAGCAGTAATGCACTTGTGTGCACATAAACACCTATATTTATGCATATCTATCTAATTCAATAGATATATAGACCTATACTATGCATATACAATTATATATCTTTTGATATTTGATACATACTGATATATAATTATAAATCTATAAATAGAATAGAATATTAAAAAGACATACACATCTATATTTATGCATCATTATATCTACAAGATTCTCTGACAGTCTCGGTAGGCCTATATAACTTATTAGGCAAACACACATAAATTTATAGGCCTACATGTAACATCCACAATTATCTATGTAGCATACATTGCATATAAACAAGGGCCTATGCAGTGCCCTACACACCTATTTTTATGGACATAATATAAATAATATTCTACAACATAATATTATACGGTATATTAATGGACGTTTGGATGTTTTATACTGCACCTGCTTTATCTTTAGGGTCTTAACCCTTCCTGGCTCCTTATAAAATGCCGGGTCGAGTAGTAATCTCAGTTTAACGACACAGTGTGATAAGAAAGATCATTAGCGTTGCCCTCCTTCTTTAGCCTGGCTTGGGAAAGGAACTGCCTGAGTGCTGGCAGTGTCGGAGTTTGTGCCCTGGACATGCATGTAAGGAGAAGGCCCTGTTAAAGACAGGTGCGATGTCTAAACACAAAGGTAGCCTTGACAGATCAACCGTAGGCCGATCTATCTCATCGCGATACAAACACCACAGACGAAATGACTACAATGACGGCATATATAATATACGCACATTGCTCTAGACTAATATCATAGCGGTAGACGAATGGCGACTCACCTGTTGCCAAAGAGGGAACAAACGACTTATCATTACAACAACATCCGTGAGTGATTCTGCGGTCGTCGTAAGGTTACCGATTGGTCCAATGTATCGATCGGAAAACGTTCGCTTCACGCGTCTCTCTATCAACGCACGGACGACGCTCGACGGAGGACTTTGAACGACAAAATCCCAAGCGACTATTTATAAACGGACCCACACTAACAATATATTTCTAATCTTCACACACGCACATATGAAGACTCAGTTCTATACTTCTATCTGAATCGCTTCTCATAAACAGGTTGACCAATGCAGTTTCGTTCAAAAATGCGCCACTGCTCGCACTCTGGCAGTGCTAGTCCCAAGCCTGGATAAAGAAGGAGGGCGACGCTTATCATCTTTGTTATGGCACAGTGTGGTTAAACTGCAACAACGAGTACCACTAAAATACGTGCTTATTTATATACGAGCATAGATTATATATATATAGTCTAGAGCATAGATTATATATATATATATACATATATATATTATCTATGTTCGTTTACATTGTGGATTGACAGGCTGTAGGAAATAATAGCGCGGAGCTATCGCTGACAAGCAAGCGCCAACTGGCTTTCATTGAGAGACTTGCAATCACCTGCAGTCAGCCTTTTGGCGGGAGTCAGAGAACATCACGTGTCTGCAATCAGTTTATAATCAGACGTTTAGAATGTTCCTCTTTGATGGTTGACCGCATTTCATCGTTGGCCAAAACAAGGCGGTGTTCTTCTGGGCTTTGGTCAAGGTCTTAATGACTCTACGTCTTTTACGATGATTGATAGTACAGGTGTGGATATGAAATTGGGTTGTTCATAAATGACGTCAAGCTCCTGGGGAAAATGTCACACATTTGTGACGATGTGAGTTGAGGGGACGGTCGACGAAATGTGACGTCACATCATCACATCAAGCATCAAAATACGTAATTTTATTAGAAATTCTCACTCCGTTTAACAAGTTCTACTTACTCAGCAGTATACAGTTGTTTAACAACACGAATTGTGATTAGGCCTGTTGCATTCTTAATTTTGTTGATTTTATTCTTTTACGCTAGGCGTCAACTTTGTCAACTTTGAGTTTTTGAAAGTGAGACAGCCATTCTGTAACACACAACCATGAATCAATTAAAACGCCAAAACGCATCGGGTAACAAAGAGTCGCTGCACGTCGGCAACGTGAATTTAATAGTCGTAACAACCAATGAAGCAAATGGGAAGAGAGTAGATTGGACAGACAAAGAAGAGCTGGATCCGAATGGTATATTTATTGGACCGAATGGTGAGATCCACACTCTCCACATTTATTCCATCTAGGAACAATTTGCTTCTTCGTTGGAGAATGTAGAATATTGTTTTGATTTTTTCAAGTTAATGTTATTAAGATGTTTTACAAATTCTACTAGAGCTTTTAATCCTATGGAATTTACGGAATGCATATGTGATAATCAGTTTGAAGTATTTATACATTTAGCTTATAATTACTTCATTGATAGATACTTAAAAAATTGCAAATTACACATTGGACACCTATCGTCTTCGTTTTTGTCTTTGGGAGTACAGAGCCTTGCGACGGCATATTTGAGGGGGTTATGACTTTGAAACCACTTGTGACGAGGGTCACGGGTTAATTGTTCACGTATAATTATACGCCTATACAAAGCAGGGAGACAGACATACAGCTGGTGGTGGCTGCTAAACGCTGGTAGGCTACGTGTACGAAGGAAACTGTTTTTATGTGTGTGTGGGGTTGCGCCGTAGGTTTTTGCCCCGGGAGATGTGGAAGACGGCGTGCTTGGGCTTCAGGAACCTCTGTACTGCGTGTATGAAGTGTTCCCCGAGCCAACGGTGTAAGTTTGGAGTGAATTGCTCTAAAACTGTGCAAATGCATCGACTGCCAAAGACACACAAACAGACAGACAGAATTCTGGTCTTATACATAGATTTATTTTTAGTTGTGTGTAAGTGTTACGTGTGATCTGCTACCTGCATAACATGCAGTGACGTCAGCAGAGCCACCTGTTTTGTTTTGATCTACTTCAATGAGTTCAGAGTCCATTAATCGCAGATTAGGAGTCCTCTGCCCAATGACCTTTCCCTCTCTCTCTCTCTTTCTCTCTGTCTGTTTGTCTCTCTCTCTTCAACTATCTTTCAACTAGACTCATCGAGCGTTCAGTCCGACGCTCATTCAAGCGAGACGAGATCACGCCCAACAGTAAGAGTAGCCAGGTGGTCGTTCTCTTGGAACAGGTGTGTGGCTGTCCTGTCTAAATGTCTGCTTCCCTCCATTACTACTGTTGCTAGAGGTCGATGTTGATGCTTCGTGGGCGAAGAAGTGTAGGTGCAATGGGATCTAAACAATTGAATCTTCTTAGTAATTGAAATCACGATATAACAGAGGCAAATATCAGACGAGAGGCAGTAGAAATAGAGATATGGTAAGACAGAGATGAAGAGAACGAGAGGGAAGGACGGAGGGATGGAGACATGTAAACAGACAGACAGACGGAAAGACGGAGAGAGGGAGAGAGACAGACAGACAGACAGACAGACCGAGAGCCGTGTTTGCGTATAGAAAGGAACAACGAAGAATCAAATACAGTAAAACGAAAGCTGAAGAGCAAAGATTGCAATCATCACATGAAGCATTTAATTTGAGATCTGACTCTTCACAGTTAATGATGAATTTGTGGCATATCCCGGCAAAACCCCGTCGACCAAAAGACCATTATTATAGAACTGCTAACTATTTCACTCTGCCATAGAAAATGTTTGACAGATAAGTCTATCATGAGAATTGTAAGTCAATAAATAATCAACCAATTAAATAATAATTATCGTCTTTCGATACCTTACGAAATCGCTGGTTATACATCAATCTAATGGTATACCGACGAAAGTTCATTTAAGGCAACAAAAACAATGCATGCCCATTTAACAATTGCCTTTTGTAGCTCAGATATTAAAGCTGTTCAATCAAGAACCGAAAATAAATCTCTAATCACTTGAATAAAAATACACAAATACCGTGAAAAAAGCCTTCCACAAAGTTTGCCAACAAATGAAGCTATTTTAAGTCGATTATATTGACAATTGTGAACCTTTTCTTCCAGAGATTTCAGTCGTATATCCAGGTTCCTGTTTTAATGTTTTAATATTCACAAAAAATCATGCATCAATAAAAAGCATAAAACTGTCAGAAATGCTTGACCACAATCGGATCCACTGATAACTTCACTTAATGTTCACATGTTTTCGTGTAACATAAATTAGCAGAATTTAGACAGGAATGAGTAAAACGGTTAA
The DNA here is from genome assembly GCA_959347315.1 of Bimastos eiseni. Taxonomy (NCBI): domain Eukaryota; kingdom Metazoa; phylum Annelida; class Clitellata; order Crassiclitellata; family Lumbricidae; genus Bimastos; species Bimastos eiseni. The sequence goes on along the minus strand of OY365819.1, from coordinate 319,446 downwards.
CAGCTGACGTCTTCATAATTATCTGCAGTTTTAGTTATTTAAAAAAAAATATGAAGTTGTTCTCATAAAATAAATGGTTATTTCGAGAGGTCTGAATTCGGAGAAAGTATACAATCTGTAGTTTAGTTTTCAGCATTACGATAGAGGCGCTATAAAAGTATCTAAATCATATTGAAACACATAGAATGAGGTCTGCTCCTCTTCCTCTTAATCAACAGCTGTTGCTAAGGTGAATCTGCTGTGATCGGCTCTAACCCTTTGCGACAAGCAGTCTAAGTATTTCATTCATCTGAAAAGTAAGAAAATCCACAGAATTCAGTCATTTCTAAAGTAACAACAAAGGACTAACGGTAAATAGCGATAACTGTAGACCTATCAGCATTACTGCAGCATTAGTTAAAGGTTTCCTGTTTGAATGAGGAATGAGGAAAGCGGTTGTCTCATTAAAAATAAGGCTATTCCTATAATATCTAAATAGCTCTGGATGGATGAGTTTACAGTTTGTGGTAGAATGGTATAAGGTTAAGTAAAGCGAAATATAACGCTGCAGCGTAGAGCACGGATGCAAGTTTGGGAAAAATAGAGGTGCCTCACCTAACCCATAAGATGTGTTAGAAATCAGTAGACAACGAGACAATACCAATTCACAGACCAGCCAAACTGGCATAAATTCGACTGCAACTAAAATATATAATCATCGGTTGCTAGATAAAGAGATTATATTGACAATTGTGAACCTTTTCTTCCAGAGATTTCAGTCGTATATCCAGGTTCCTGGTAATCAAACCAAATCAGGCATTCGGTTAATAAAGGGATCAATCTGGCAAAACCGCAGCTTAATTAACAGAGCTGTATTTTGATCCATGTATAATTATAAGGCCCAGTCAACTTGCTAAGCACCATAGTCTTAACACCATAAACACAATATAAAGACATTAACTTGGTAGCCTATATAGGCCTACAATATATACATGAATTTCTGTATAGAAGCCGATACAGGAAATTCCGATCGTGTTCAATCGTCTATGTTTCATTTCTTTAATTACCTGATACAATTGATTGATTCTATTCAAAGTTAAACTTTTTTGGTGACTTAATGATGAGAAGTGAAGTGTCTCAACCTCAGCTAAGACAATGGTACACTAAACTCATAATTTCCATTGAAGTCTTAATTAAACCCTCGGATTACTCGCTTGGCACTCGTCATCATTGTCATCAACAGCAGCATTTTTACGTTGCCATTTGAACAACAACATTTTATATAAAAGCGATATACATATAATTTACCTTTCGTTTGTCTCCTTGGTCAGCCGGTCACCTGCGGCGTCCTCGGTTTCCTTTTTCAATAAATATTCCTCGGAATTGACCTTCAGCCACGACATAAGATCCCTATCGTATTCATCTCCCAACCACATTCCTACGCAGAACACAACCGTACTTCATACAACACCTTACACATCAAACTCCTATACGGAAAACATATATAAGAACATATATAAGGTCATAGCATTGTCCAAAACATCAATCGCAAATTGAATATAGTCATTAGATTCATGCAAATGCACCCAACAAAACTCATTCCCACACATTGCACACTGATAAGATTACATAGGATTTGGACGTAATGTAATTTGAGAGTTAGATTGTCTCCAGACCCATCTTTAGATCCCTATCAAGGCATTCTCCAAGCTCAGTTCTTACAAAAGACACAGAACAGATGCAAATGAAGACCAGCGAATATTGAAGAGACCCACTGAATTTGCGATTTCGCGATCTCATTGATTGCCTCTCGTCTGCCACCTGCTTTGCACCACCAGCATCAGTACCAGCATCCATCTTCTTCGGACACAGACTTTGGAATTTACGGATGATGGCCCGAATCACACGGAAGGCAATCTCGAAAATGATGAGAGGAGGTGGAAGAACTGGACGCGACTCATAATCGAGGACCAATCGGTATCTCTGAGTTTTCCAAATGACGTCCGCAGTTTCTTCAACTTTTGCAAAGGTATTGCTGCAACGAAAAGATAAAATCCCTAATATCTCAAAAGAATTTTCGTCAAAAGATCGTACCACCTTCTAAACCGTCATGATTTATGACGGTTCAATTCTAAATTTAAATTTAATCCAATCACAACATACACGTTGCATTACCATCGTCGAATCCAAAGTGTGTTGAAATTGCTAAATTCATTAGTTACTATCTACTTGAATCTTAATTTGTCTTAGACTATGTGACTACCTCATTGATTGATTGATCGATTGATTGATTGACTGATTGAGTGAATGGCTGATTGATTGGCTCATTGATTGATGGCCGTTTATTCTCTTATTAACATAACACTAATACTGAGTAGTCTGGTATAGCAATGAAATGCAAGGACATTGATGCAGACGTTCAGTTGTTTAACAGGAAGAGATCCCAAGAGACCCAGCCCAACTCAGAGCCTGCTGGACAACTTACAGTTTTTGATATGTGGCGATATTAGCAGGCGATATAATTTTACACTTGACCTCATTGAAGAAAATTATATAATTTGCATAAATGTTACATAACATTGCCATACTCCTTGTGATGGGTAGAACGAACTCTTTGCGTTGCTATCTTAATTACAACACTCGTGAATAAGCTAGCTTTCGAGTGGCGCCTTAGACGTTTGGAGAATACTATTACAAATACTGGAAAACATCAGTTCTATAGTTGAGTTGATGCCATTCATGTCCAAACTTTAGATTCATCTTCTTCAATTTAGTTTTCCCATTGAAGCCTGTAGGCCTATGTTTCCCTGTTCTCAGGAATATTGGATTTTAACCTCACCGAATATTTAGACTCGCAGCTGCTTGCAATTGATGAACGATAACAAACTGATATTGGAATGGCGGTATAGTTGAATTGTAAAAGAGATGAAACCAACTGACCTGAACATTGCGATGAGAAGGTTGATCATTAAAACGTTTGTGATGAGAGCGTAGAAGGCCAGGAAAATAGGACCAAACCAATCGATGGCAGGACACTTTTCGTCCTTACCAGGACAAAGTGTTCGGTTAAAATCATCGTAATCCAACGACGCACAGTACTCTGCTGAAGACGTCTGAGTCGCCAAAGGATAACAACTCTCACCTTCACAGCATCAGAAACATCGGTGTGTCAAAACAATCACCACAATATCCACCCGAACCGCCACCTTCACTGTCAATCACCATCACCACCAGAATCACCACCATCCACCATCAATTACCACCACTGCCATCCTCCTACCATCATCATCGTCATCGTAATCACCACACTCTCGACAGTTTCCTCAATTTAATAGCTCCAGCAATTAAAGATTGATAATGTGAAAGCTTCCCTCCTGTACAGATCAACTATACCCTGTTGTGCTTATATATTCCGTCGATTGACTGTCATTGTCGACCTACCAGACACTTCTTCAATGTTGAACTCGCCGTAGACACTCCACCAGGCACCGCTCAGAACATCCCCAACAAGCGACAGTCTTAGTTCTTGATTCGGGTAAAGGATGGCATTAGCAGCGATGCCGTAAGAGATTATGAAGATCATCAAAATAATCATGAAGTAGAACAAATCATCGATGATCTGAAACAAGAAGCGGATTCAACTGAACGATTTACAACCGCTTCATATTCATCATCGACATCTTCTTCCTTCCTCCTTCCTTCCCTCTCACTCTTCCACTCACTTCCCCATTTCTCTTCCTCTGTCTCTCCTTCACACATTCTCACTCTGTGTCTCACTCTATCTTCTCCACGGAATAATTCATCAGTCATCTAATATTCGTGTAATAAAGCAGCTAGGTTACACTATTATGGAAAGAGAAACGACGAACACTTTCGATCTTTAAATTCATCGTTTTGCATTCAGTTGATGGTTCATTGGTTCCTTAACTCACCATCCTCCCGATCATCACGAGTTTGGGTCCGAGCTGTCTGAATATGGAAAACATGTGGAGAATCGAGAAGTAGAAGATCATGAGACTAATAGCAAGGACGATCCTGGCAGCATAGAAGCATTTGCCGCACGAGGAGATCGGGATCAGGCGAAGCACCAACCCATATACAAATGTTAGGGTAGCTATTAGATCCACCCAATTCCACCCGTTAGATAGGTAGCTGAAGAATCTTTGACGACCTCCCTCGCGACTTTCTGCAATCTACAATTGCATCACAAACATTTCTCGACATGTTTGATCGTCCTGTGATAAACGACATAAAGATGGCATGTAGTAGGCCTATTGTTACTACTTACCCGAGGTAAAGATCAGGATTCTCGTGAATCTGAAACACTAGGTATGCCCATGACCAGTTATTATTATTATTATTATTATTATTATTATTATTATTATTATTATTATTATTCGCAATGAAATTATGTTTTTGCCTGTAATTTCTAATTACATAATGGTAAACAAATAATTTCATGTCACTAGAAAAATAAAAAATCGTTAATGAAAACATTTCTGGATAAAAATTGTCGTACTATGATGTTTTCTAGCATACAATTATATATGCAATTATACTAATACAATCTGAAAAGTGAAATTGTGTTAACAGCTGCTGCTTCTGAAAGAAAAACTACGTATGCCTGCGTTATGCAAACAAAAAGGTAAACAGAAGACGTGGGTTTCTAGGAGAATTTTGTCTGCATTTATTGACCATGATAATGTTAGCAATATGTAATTTTGCTGAATTTAAATTATGTAATTTATCATTCGTAATTTCCAGCAGCACTCCAGAGTAATTTATGATGTGTAATTCAATTAAATTTTCACCAGTAAATTATAATTTTTAATTGAATTATATATAAGTCTGTAATTTGCCCATCCCTGCTATTGAATGGATTGATAGGTCGAAGTTCCACTTCTAAATGACAGCGTGCGTCGTTTGCAACTGAGAGAAATATCAAGAAACGTGACAAGTAAAAAGCAGGTTTCACCCACCTGTCTGATCTCTTCGCAGCAGAGAGTCACGACCCACACAATAAGAATAATTTCTGCAGAATTAATCGTCGGATAGAAATTTGTCAGCAAAATTATGCTAAACAGCAGGAGAAATACGACATGTGACGCCTTTAAGAAACAGAAAAGCAACAGCGAATAATCAATGCATACAGGAAAAAAAGGAAAATCGACATATTTATGAAAAGTATAGGCTTAATAAAATAAGACTTATTTTGTTGCATTAATAGTCATTATTATAACTAATCAAATATTTATTTATTTATTCACTTGAGCGATGGCTTAGGTAGGCTATTAGGAAAAGGAGAAGCCATAAATAGTGTATTCAATTCAAGTTTATTTGGCAAACCAAAGTAACAAGTTACATGAGATCGGTATAACAAACAAAATTGATGATTACACAGGAGACCCAATTAAGGGCGGAAGGTCCCGCAGGTTCGGGCCACCAATAAATTAGGTACAAATTAGTCTGGTATAGAGGCAAAAATGTGAGTAGAGTGTTTGAAAATAACATGATGGAGCAAAGCAAAGTATGAAATAACGATCCATCCAGGCGACTGGCTGTTGATGCCACGGATGAGGTTGAGAGTGCTTGAGAATGAGTGTAAACTATGGTACCTACATCTGTGTTTGGTTAAATTGGCAGTTGACCAGAAGATGCTGATCTTTAGTTTTTGTTGGTGGACATACTTCTGACGGGAATCAAAAGTCACCATCCGTTGAATGGAAGTTGCAAAGAATCAACTTAATCAGAATGAAAGCTTCAGACTACTTAGAAAGAAATGATGACATTTGCTGTCACCCAGTAAGACAACCACAACGAATGCAGTTCAAATAAACACAGAAAAAGAAGACTTACACAATTGAAGGTGAATTTGACACAGGGCGCTGTCAGAAAGTATCCCACTCTCTTCCAGTACAACCAAAATGAATTCTCTTTCAACTCAGCATCTGGCTTAATGCCAGCGGGTGCTGCTGCAATGGCTGCTGCTGAAGCTGCCGCTGCAGCTGCCACTGACACTTTTTTGTCTTGCGGGAATTTCCTACAGAACCGTGGAGTTGAAAGTCAGTAACAGCAACGCTGTATTCATGCATGTACGCATTAATTTATGTTTGCATGAGTTCTTGTGTATCAATCAATCAATCATTCATTCATTCAATCAATCAATCAGTCAATCAATCAATCAGCCAGTCAGTCAGTCAATCAATCCTTTTAACGTGTTTTAGAATGTTAGACTGCGATTTCAAGGACCACCATATCCTACAGCAGAAGCGAATTATTGAACATCTATGGAGACATACGATGTAATGATTAGAAACCAATGGAAGATAACATTGACGATTTCGAGTGCATCGTCGAATATCTCACCTCGTTGATCCCTCAGATCTTTTCTCACCTGCTACGCAATCTTTTGTCTAAAAAAAACAATAATGGTCTCACAGCGAAATTGTAATTGTGATTTATAATTGATGTTGGGCTGGTCCATATTTAATCAATCGATGGCTTTCCAAAACCAGTCATCTCTAGTCTTTTCTTAACATCTCTCTTAATCGTTCTCATTGTCTCAATGATTATCTCCATTCTACTTCCTCAGCATCACTGTCCTTTAATGTTCAAAGCATAAGCCGATGGTCGTCGCTCCAGTTGAAATCGTAGTCACAATCATGATCAGGTACAAATAACTGAGACAACTGGAGTTCACGGGGCAGCCATTCAGAAAAGTTCATCACCTGTAAAAATTGTTTTTAACATCAACTAAACGGAAGTGATGTGGTGCAATGACAAAGAAATACGAAGGCAAAGCAATATGCATGATTCCAAGTTATCCCGAGTTACTTACAACTTCACTTTGCGCCGCTGACGTTTTTTCTCGGAATTTCAGGAAGACAGGAGCGAAAAGGAAGAATGGCGGAATACAAAGAAGTATCCTCTAAATCAACAATAGAAAGCATTCAGAAACTCAAGGTTACCAGTGCGTATAGCAGGTCCAAGGCTAAGATTACAAAAGATAACATACTTCAAGTTAGGTCATTTTGTCTTTTTATTGCAATGCATCAATTAACCGACGAATGAGTTAATGAATGAGTTCAGGGAGGAGTTATGAAATGACGATCGACAAAAATCGTGGTCAATCACGGTTTATACAACACCTGTTGCTGCCACATACGAAATATAAAAAAATAAAAAATCCTATCAATTAGATTTTATCCCATTTCGGGGTCAAACTGCACACATTTACTCTCTACATTATGGACTAAATAGTAATGAGTGACTATTGAACGAATCTCATGCAGATTTTAAACAATTTAGGCTAGTTATAAAGCTTAATTCTTCTCGGCATCTCTCATGTTCATCCAATCCCAAAGCATAATTCACCACCCCTAGCCTTAATCCTAGTCTCGCCCCATCCCTAACCCTCGGCCTCTGGAGAACCTTTTTCTAGTATTTACCAGTCATTTAAATGGACTATAGACTACTCTGTCCAGCCAATTTCCGCTTGTCTAGCTGTAATCCTACCGTCGTCCCCCGACCAATAGGCGCTGGAGTAGGGGCCAAAGACAATGTTTTTAGGTACAGATTGAGCGACTGTTTCAGAAAGCTTAGTTGCCAAAATACTTATCTGTTGACTTACCTTTGGCACCACCCCTCCTTTGAACTTTACATGACCTTATCTGCCTCAACGACTTCATATTTGTGAATACGTTAATTGGCTTTCTTTGATCGTTGTAGAAATTGGAAGTTACTGATTGCGAGCATACTACTAAGGGATGGTTGTCATCGCTGATTTTCCCCATCCAGATGACGGTCAGCAGATCCTGACACGATTGGTGAGCGGTGACGCTCTCGTTTTTCGCCTGGAGTGCCATTTCCAAGGCAGTGAGATCCGCAAAGGCCTGGATCGGGCGAACGAGAAGGTCAATGGTCATTTCCTGGTCGGAGGAATAGCACTCGGTCAAGAGTCCGGTTGTGAGGCCATCGAAGAAACTGTTCAGCACAGGAAAACACAATGGTGAGATGGGCAACCATTTTGCACGACTCAATAAAAAAACTACAATAATGTAGTATCGCATTTTAAAGCTCCTATTTATAAAGGCACCCATCAGGTAAATACTGCGGAGATCGGTAGGCAGGCAGTCCCAAAACAGTCTTACTAGCTCGCCATATTTATAAGAGAGAGATAGAAAGAGAGAGAAAGGGAGAAAGATAAAGAGAGACAGAGACAGAGAGAAACAGAGAGAGAAATAGAGAGAGAGTGAGAGGAAGCAGAAGAAAGCAACACAACGTCAAGTCTAATATAATGACTTCTTGATTAAAGGAACAGCTGAATTCAGGATTCTCTTCTTTAAGTGAAAAATGGATCTGGTTTCTGTCAAGTGTCGAAGCAAGTATGGGGTCATAGATTGGCAAAAGAGTGGTACTGTTATCGAATAAGTGGAAAAGCACCATGGGTCGTTATAGGCACGAAATATTTATCCTGTTTCTGCAATGTGGCAAAGCAACAGTGGGTCCATCATAAATGCAAGATGTATGGATCTGGAAGGCTTAATCGACAGTGGAAAAAGAGTTCTGGAAGCTGGAGAGGCAAATTGAATGTACGGGTAACAATGGCCTACAGGGACTGATCTGCGCAATACTGAAACGTATGAATGGATGTTGAAGCTTAAAAGAGTCTAAGCAACACTTTGTGACTTTGGTCATAATGGTCACGGTGGATGGATCTGTAAGCTGATAAGTAGCGAAGCAATTTGATCAATAGTAATAGACCGGATGGGACGGATATGGATGTTAAAACGAGAGGGAATGATTTAGAGTTTCATTGATTTAGAGCTTAAACCAGGAGAAGCGAAGCCGTTGTGCGCTTGCAATGGAAGAGGGCAGTCTTTCTAGGCAATGTTATTATATCTAAATTATAATTAAAGAAACAATCAATCAACTAGCGTAGTTCCTAACGCACTCCACTTGACTCTGAAGTTCCTGCTTTGATTCGGAATCTTTTTCCTTCTTCAGTAAATTCTTCAGCATCAGATGACCAATCAACGACAGAGCAAATGTTTCCTAAACAACATCACGACATCCCTGTCAGATTCGTTTCAACAAGCTTTTTAATCAGATCTATATAATTTAGTGTAATGTAGAAATTGGAATATTTCTCAGAGGCCACACAAGTCATGTCACGGAGAATTTGATAAAGCAACACTATATCAATTCAAGTCTGCAACAGGAAAACTGTTCTGTTTCGTTCAGAACAAAATCCAGAAAATTTAAGCTGAAGAGACATCAAGATGCTTCGGTGTTAATTAATCGATGATAGGTCGTGTAGCGGGGCAGAAATACAATCAAGACGCAGTTGCGTGAAGAGTTCGGGTCCCAAGTGGGTCTTGTACCAACCTATCTGGCAGACCCATTTTCGTCGATGTTGAGGGTTTCTTTCGATCTACTGATAGAAGTGGGAGCGCCTTTCAGTAGCTTTAATTGAATCGTTAGTCGTTCGACTGTGCATTGTGGCAAAGGCTTGATAGTAGTTTGAGGATGAGCTCGCATAGGCCTACTCGATTAGTTCAGATGCTAACGAGAGTCAGAAATTGAGCTGCTCATTATAGTCTATCGTCCGAAAGTGGGGTGATATTATATAGAACCCTGCTAAGTCTCCGTGTAACCTACTGCATACAGTCATTCCGTTTGGAATTAAACTAACTTACTTTAGCTTTGCATAGGAAAACGATGGCCATCGATTGCAATCGGCTGAGAATGGACCAGAAGAACAATTCCATCGCTGCGTCGTCCGTCGCAGATGCGGATTTCGTAAAGAGTGGCAACTTCGCCAAAGCCTCTAACATACGCAACATGGCCACCAGCAAGAGCATTCGAATAATTATCGACTTCAACCAACATTTACTGTTGTCAAGATGCCTGATAAATTTATAAAGGTTAATAGAAATGTTCAAATGAAGGTTAAGGCGTTTGTACCATCGTACATTCTGGTTGTGTTTGAAATAATTTATTTTGGTTTCGTGAACTGGTCATAACTTTACATCACTCGCAGACATTCCTGTAACAAGCATTAGCTTGCAATATTGCATGTTAATGTAACTGAAACGCTGTTTCACATTTCTTGAAAAACTAAATCAGTACGAAATAGTGAATCAATTAGGCCTAATAATAAATTATTCGTAATGAATTTAACGTTCTATGTTGAAACGTCCTATGATGAACAGTCCACTTGATAAAACGTCTTTTGATGAATCGTCAGCGATGATTAGAATCGTCCGGGGATGAAACGTCCTAGAATCCAATTGTTGGGATCTTAAAGCTTAAGTGCCGCAATTATTATTGATTCTTCTAACCATATAAGGCGGTGACATAAAATTATTTCTCAATTTGTAAAGCGTTACCACGCAATTCGGCCGGGTCAAACAAGCGATTGACCATTTTTTTGATGAAGCGATCCAGCGTTTCCAATTTCTCATCCAAAGTGTTGATATCCTATTAACAAACACATCGCATTCGATGTAATGCAAAATACTGTGTAAAGTAAACGAAGAGAATTTGTTTAACAAACGACCTTTGAATCAAATGCATTTGATTGTGAGTAGCTCGGAATGGGTCGTTTGCTGCAAAATAGCGAAACTCGTTCTAGATAGATTACTGCAATCATTTCTTTAAGTTAATTGTCATTTAATCTTATGTCTGTAGGACAAATATGTATATAAGTGGGCGTGTGTCCTGTATAAGCTGTTTTAGACAACTCACGCTCTTGCTCTCTCTCTCTCTCTCTCTCTCTCTCTCTCTCTCATTCTCTCTCTCTTCTCTCCACCTCTTCCCCTTCTCTATTAGTCTCTGTCTTTCTCTCCACATTGTGTATCTCTCCGCTCTTTTTGTGAGAAGGTATTAATTAATCGACAGTGGAAAGAGAGAGAAACTGAGAAAACAAGAAAAAATAAAGAAACGACGTAATAGATGGACTAAGCTTCTTAGAGATCTTCTAAGATTTCTTTTCGGGTGATCGAGCAGCTACTTTTAATTGCTGACAGCGTCGAACCTTTAGTGAATCTTTCAGATGCTTTTTCCTTTCCATTGTCTGTGAAAATAAAATAAAGAGCCAAACACGCATTGACGACAATGATCGGACAATCCACCAGGTCAAAGGTAAACAGATGTAATCGCACTAACGCAGTTAAGTTTAAATCTAATAAGTGATTACAATTATGGAAATGAATCGTAACTTCTGCTCTCTCACTTTTATTATGCAACACGTACTTAGACAATAATTGATCACCTTTAGCCAGCCACTTAAACGTTGAAAGTGAACTCTAGAGTTCGAGACAAATCCGTCTATTGCCTCTTCAACCAATAACCACAGTCAGTCGCATTTTAAGAAACAGTTGAAGTTAGGACACACTTAAAAAGTTCACAAATTCACGCGCACATCTAACACATATTAAATTATCGACAAGCTTTACACTATCATAATCAACATTAAAGTTAGTTGTAGATCTAACTGATGAAGTTCATTCTGCCAACTCAGCTTCAGAATCTGTTTTGATCAACAGACGATACTGGATTAGGATGAAAATGTTGTTTTCGCATAAATCTTATGATCAACCAGAGACGGCGCTCTCGTTTGACAGGTGGGGAGACACCCAATGAGGGATAAGATATTTGGGGGGCCACGTATAATATGTCCCCTCTCCGTAAAAGGTGTGGGACTTGTCCCCCTCGACCTTCCCCGAGATCGCCGCCCCTGTGATCATCCAACTGAATCGATAGAAAAACAATCATCTTTACTTTCTTGTAGAAAGCGCAGATACTGTGCTTCTTCAGTAATTCGCTGAGATGCAGACCTCTTTCTAGAAAGAACTTAACGAAGTCCACGCGGTTATTAACGATGGCAGTGAATGCCAACTCCTTCAATTCATCTGCCTTCAATGAATAACAACAGATAGCGCATATTTTGATACTGTTCGGAACAGGCGCTTTATAAATAAGTCGACATAATTACAATTGCAGCAGCATGATTACTTGAATGTTCTTCAAGAAAATGGAATACAGACAAGCATGCATGCATGCATATTGACAGACAGAGAGAGATACATAAGGCGAAACGCAAGTTGAGAGAAACTAGTCTTGGGAAACATCGTGCAGAAGTCTTTTGGGGCTGATTTGATGTAAAATGCTCATGCGTCTTCAAATAGAGTGAGAAAAAGTCAAAAATTATTAACTGTTTGAGATTTTTATCATTCTTAATTTTTTGTCGCATATTGCCCCATAGTTACTGTAGATGAAAAATAATTGGAACGCTTTATAATGTAATGTAACGAGAAACGTCTGGGTTTCTAAAAGCTTTAGAATTAAGCCCACGTTTAAGCGCGGTTTTGTGCATTTTGAGTAGCATTCATTGAATAGATATTCATTCATAACATATAAAATGTAAGAACGCATTTTGTTGCAGTTTCACTCACCTTTAATTTAGTGTCGTCTCTGTAGATGTGTTTTTTAACGACGTCAATTCTGTCCCAGGCCAAAGCCAGCTTCATCTTATCGACTACACTCGTCTCACCTCCTTTCACTGCAAAATAGACCTTCACATGACACATCACCCTTTGCAGAAGACCAGAACTTCCACAACAACTACTGTACTAGTAATAGTAGTGGAAGCGATAGGGGGAGTAGTTGATGGAAGTAGTTCTTTCAATGGCATTTGAAGTAGAATTAGCAATAGTGGAAATTATAATAGTGGTAGAATTACTTCTATTAGCATCAGTGCTAGGAAATCTTGTGATATACCATTGCAAAGGTTTCATCATACATTATATGCTGACAAACACAAAATAACTATAAAATAACGTATTTAGAGTAGCCTGAGGCTGTGTGGCCATGTCTCTGGACGTTCCAGGTAAGAATCTATCAGCTCACACTGGCTTCTCATCAGCGTTATACTCGTCATTAATTGCGTCTTCAACAACTATCATAGTTAGTGCGAACTACGTATTATGTAATAATGTGTGCGGTCTATGCAGTGTGAAATTTAAGGCCTGTCAGAAAGCTGAGATGCGTCAGAAGAAGCGGATTAGTCAGGTCGTGTTTGAAATTACGAACTTTGTAAGGTTGGCAATACAAAACAGTCTTGTTGTATTGTAATCTTGCCTCTGAGCAAAGTCATGATGATAGCGTTGTCGATCCTTCCTACCGAACCTTTGTCTTCCAAATGGAAGACGGTGATCATGTTGTGGTGGTCGAGGCAGAACTCGATGTTGCTACGGACCTTATTCAACTGCTTCTCTTCGAGCTTCTGCAAGTCCTTCGAAAAACGTTTCATTGCTTCTTCAACTAATCTGCGTCGTTTAACACCACACAACACCAAACAATGCTATCGGCTCATTTCAAAGAAGTCTATCTTCAATTAATAAAATAATAGGAAAGTTGATTGTAAATTGATTTGTAATTCGCTTATCGCACCGATGTCTAATTCACAAGGCATATCCACCGATGGCGCTTCAAACCCAATCTGTAATCAAGTAAACCCACTACGACAGTCTATGATAGATGCGTGATTTGGAGACGGTAAGTCAAGACAACGGCGACATGAAACGTGAATATAAAATGAGTATCTGGAACCAGCTGTCAATGCAGTGACAACTGCAACCGATTTGGAATTCAAAACTTAACCTATATTCTGTAAAAACCCATGTTCTGGCTCTGCCAAGATGAACATTAACGTGTAATTGGACCCACAGAGAAGTTGAAATAGGAAGCCATCAGTTTAGAACAAGAACGACATTAATTGGCAGACAGACGAACAAAGAGAGGGAGCTGAATTCAAATGCTTCTGACTAACTTTTGAGAGAAAGCAGTAAAGACTGAGAGTATCTGTGAGTGTAGTGAACATGAGGCAGAGATCGATCGCATAGAGATATGCACTGAGAAACAGACACATACACACAGAGTGACAAAGAGACAGACAGGAGGAATAGAGAAATAGTGTTACTGTTGTTTCTGTTCTTCTTTTCTGAACTGATTGAGAGCGTGGGCGAGAACATCAGCTGCTCTTCCGGATCCCTATAACGTATCAATCCACCAACACTCAACGTACTGAATTCTCTCATTCTAATTCTTTGCTCGTAGTTATAGGATATTACAAGGAATGCCTACGACGTTCAAAAACAGTAGACTGAGAGCCTAAGATGTCATGAAAAGTAAGATATCCATTCATAATGCATTGAACTTCTGCGCACGTGATTGGCCATCTCGGTAAATTGTTCGTATTCTGCGCCATTTTGACGAGGGTTTTGATCCATCTGCAGACTTTGCCCAGTGCCTTCGAACATATTGGAGTTCTCAAGAGCTAGGTTTGCGTTCTCGACAAATTCGTCGACTTTGCATAGGATTTTGAGCGTTTGAGAGGCATCATATTCGCAAGTTGTCTAGGCTATGTGACTGCACTGCAATGTCAGTCATGCGAACTGTGTACGCCCTCTGTAGCCGAACATTTTCGTCTCGGTGGATGGTGGCTGACGCGGCCACTGGAGCTGCGTCGACCGATCGTCTCAGGTGGCTATTCAATCTACCGATCACCAACCGACGAATTCCTTTTCTACGTCCTCCTTGTACCTCGACGAATATCCGAACGTGCGTATCTTCAACTATTGAGGGACTACTCGTCGACACCGTCTCCGTGTCTGCGAATCGGCGTTGACAGTCGTCGCTCTACCCTTTGACGCAACTTGGCCCAGAGACTTTGAACAATCATGCCATCAGTCAACTGTTGTCGCGAGTTCGTTGGATGGCTCCACGCTTGTGGGTAGACCTAACATTGGTGACTCTTTTAGCTTACTGTGCGCTGTTTTACTAACTGTTATGGCACTTACTGAAATGACATTTAGCATCGTGTAGACAAGCGTAGAGAGCACCTCTGAGTAGATTTCTTGAGGATGCGCTATATCAAGTTTCATTGATTCATTTATTTCTTCATAGGCCAAATGTCTCCACTGTCTGCTGTGTGCGTGGCCGTCCATTTGTCAGTGTTTCAGAAAGTGTATCCCTCTGCATGACTATCCGTTTGCATGCTTGCCTTTCTGTTTAACCCACATTCATCTGTCCGTCCGTCCGTCCATCTGCTTGTCTGAGTGCCTGTCCGTCTGTTTATGCGTCTGCCTTACCTCAATGATGATAACCGGGGTGTTTACTTCAATCGCCTCTTTAACTGTTTTGATGGTGTTCGGACCTCCTTCGAAGACGATGCAGACGATCGGA
Organism: Bimastos eiseni; assembly: GCA_959347315.1. Classification (NCBI taxonomy): domain Eukaryota; kingdom Metazoa; phylum Annelida; class Clitellata; order Crassiclitellata; family Lumbricidae; genus Bimastos; species Bimastos eiseni. The sequence goes on along the minus strand of OY365819.1, from coordinate 304,218 downwards.
ATCTTCACTAAGACAGAAAAATGCACTGAGCGAATCAAACCTGCGAGCAAGACCCACCCATTTGATCAAACAGACAGACAGACAGACAGACAGAGAGAAAGACAGAGAGAAACAGAGACATAGAGAATGAAACTGTGTATATAGGGAGCGAACAAGAAGAGATGGAGGGAGATTGAGAGATAGAAAAGTGAGAGAGTGATAATAAAAGCAAGAATATAATTATTTCCTACCTCCACACTCCTCGACGCTCGATATTTTCTTTTCGAGAGCAGCTCGCAGCTTGATTTCCTTGCCGTATTGATGCTCTGTACCGTTGTCGACCAGAATGAAATGCGTGTGGTTAGGGTCGAGAGGAGCTTCATTCACTCCCTCTTTCGGTTCCTCGGCTTCATACAAAGCCTAGGAACACCAACGCAGCATTCTTCTCAGCAATGCAATAACTTGGACCAAGCTGTATATTGTTACCGCTAATGTCCTGAATGTCCTGGATCGGTAGCTTAAATCCATAACCGACCGATAACCTATGTATTGTAAGTTCTGACTCAATCCTACGGCTATACGTTTTTTTCTAGGCCCAACTATATCTACCAATATTTGTTGCTTTAGCATCTGAGACCTTGGAGTCTTTGAACACGGCCAATAAAGTGAAATTTTACTAGGGCGGAACTTATGAACTTCAGCACTTCAAAAGAGGGCGCGTGCAAAATTGAACTTTGTTATTACGCTAGGATCCAGCGTTTCAACACGGTGTTCTGGCACTTTCACCAACTTGGACATAGTTCAATGTAGGACCAATTCCGTACAATTCTGACCTTTTAATAATGTTGAAGTCCCTTAGTTGTACTTTATTATCTCAATAACAAATTATTTCAATAGCATGAAAAGATTTTGCAGCGAATTAAATTAATCATTCAATTTGTAGAATTTATGCAAAAGGTAGAAAACGAAGGAGGTGTTGAAAGAATCATATTCTTTACTTCAGTATCAACGTCAAGTGTCTCTTTGTTCGTGATGCATCCCCAGGTGGCGATTCCAATGGCGACCAACGGTTTCCGGTTTCCTTTCTTCAAGGCGTGCTTTCCGATTGCATCACCAACTAGTTTCATGACTCCGGTGTTAGTTCCTCCAGTTATAATCCATGCACCTAAACAACCAAATAACCACACGTCATCAATTTCATGAACAATATTTCGACAAATGGATTTAGTAGGCCTATCCAATGTACATATCAATCAAGACAGATATTAAAATAAAATGCCTTCTTAAAACATCTGGAAAATATCTTATGAATCCTAATTTTAGAGAGCTCGGTTGAATACGAATTCAGTTCGAATATCTTAAATACAAAGTCATCTTCAATTGGAATCTCTCTCTTCTGTCTCAGTTGCAACATCGAAATATCTGTTGTATTCTTCGTTAGCGTGAGGTGGAATCGTCTCTTGACCGAGACATTGGATTGGTTTCCTGGGAGTTGATTTGAATTCGCTTGGTTTCGGAATGTCACTGGCCAATAAATTGTGCAAATTATAAACGAGTGCCACAAAAGTTATTTCTGTTTTTGCTTTTATTATCATAAGAATATTGGTTGTCGCACTGGTTGCTTTGTGACCAATGTGTGTTTAACTCTCTCTTCGCAGGTCTTTGGATGTCGACTTTGGAACCGAAACTTGCCTGCCTCCCTGATCTTAACTTGGCACTTGTATGAACGGATCGTACGACTTGGCGTTCTCCTAAATTTACGACTACCGTACCTGTGGATTGGGCTGCTTCGACAAGACCCTTCCGAAAGACTTCTTTCATCGCAGGCTTAAGCGATGCCTCTGTGGATAGTTTCTGTGCTCCCCCTGTGATTGAGATCAACAGATGTGGCTTTCCCATCTTCCATTTATCGTTCATCAGTGTCCACAGTTTGTTCACATCCGTCGAATGTTGGACACGAATGTACTTTGAAGAAGGAAACAAAATTACTGAGAATATTAATCGGATTTTAACGGACGAGATTTAGAACAATGACTGCACGATAGGATGCGAAAAATGACACGATGTCGTTAAACGGAAGAAAATCACCAACATCACCAACACTTCCACAACCACTACTACCGCTGCTGCTACTAAAGCACCCAATCATCCGCCTTCCAAAGTTTCTTGTGCTTTATGAATACCTGCACCTCTGTCTCCTTGGTAACTCGACTCGCATCTCCACTAAAACATCTCTAAATGCAAGCGAATTAGCTTCTAACTTTTAAGCGCCTTTGTAGCGGCATGTCTGCGTTACGGCGCTGTAGAAGTTGTCCGCTTAATAACAACTCGCACTTGTCTCCTTATTTGGGTTTAAAAATTGTGATTGGGCGATTAAGATTACGATGACGAATCTAAGGCTCAGTTAGCCAGTAACCAGGTGAAGAACAGTTAGATAGCAGGTGTTATAGCGCAAGTGGTATATTAGGGTGGACTATGTGGCGTCTCTTGAAGGAGTAGAGCAGTTGCAGCTTCGAGAAGCAATATTGACGGCTACAAGCTAGTGTCTCTGATAATGGTATTAGAGATATTGTCCCTTGCCATGCAGTGTGTATAATTACCTTGGCTATCTTCTGACTACAGGCGAGAAATTGGACGTTGTTCGGTTTAAGCTTATCGGATGTCTCCTCATTGTTTTCGCCTTTTCTCGGCTGAAAAGAGCGACAACAACGCTAATGATGATAATTTACTGCAGCACAACCATTATCATTAGCAATATCATCATCGTCACCACCATTATCACAATCCATCAAACTCATCGTCATCATCATCATCGTCATCATCACCATCATCATCATCATGAAAAGTATGTTAATGGTGTTAAAATGATGCTTAATGACGCAGCAAAACTGCTTTGTAATAGCGATGTGGATGATGACGACGAACCAGATGGCAAAGATGACAACTTGGAGTGGCATCTTACGATATTCATGTTTCCGCTTCCGGTTGAATGGCTGACCTGGTTATTCTGTGCTGCCCCATTGCATCCGTTAGAGCCAGAGGGATCTGTGACAATCAACACCGTTGTACCAGATTGGAAACTGACCGACGATGGAATTTCACCAGAGGATGGCTAAGATACGGGTGAGAAAGGACGTTGGTCATTGGCGGTTACTGGGTACTTTGCAGGAACCCACGCGACCTTTGCAAGGTACGCAGATTGCATTAACAGTTGGTATGCGTCTCAGATCACAGTTAAATTTCCGGAATAAATGATAATAATAATGATAATAATAATAATAATAATAATAATAATAATAATAATTGATTAAAATGAGAAAATCCATTCAGCTCAATGCAATCATAACCCATTAACGCCGTTGCCTTCCAACGCGCGTTTTGCTTTTCCATTATTTTGACGAATACTAGCAGCAACCACAATGTTATTTATAGCATCCGACTATGTTTATAATTATTCATGTGGGACCTGAGGTATCGCGGTTCAATGAATGATAATGATGACATAGTGTGAATAATCAATCAATCTTTACCTTGTGCGGCGTGAACTCGACGCTGTGATCCCCTCATTTGTTCTGATGCTCAGCTCCGTAGACGCCAGATGAAAGGCAGGCTTAGATTCTTATTGGTTTATTTAGCCACAGGTGTAAGAGACGCAAATCCAATGTTCTTTTTATAGATCCATGTCATAGAATAGTTATTTAGCATTCGTTTAATCAACTATTGCTATAACTGGTCATTTCATGAACAGAGGCAACTTCCCCTCTCACGATTTTACGCAGTGCCTCAACACCACGCATACATGTTAGATGTACAAGGATTGAGTGCATATGTATTGAACGACTTAATCTAGGCCTAACACGTTTGAGTACCTTGTAAATTCACTTCAAACACAACTGGCTTGTCCTTCTAACGATCGAGCTGACATAAATAAGTGGGTCTAAGACAGTTTTAAAATGTTTGCCAACACATCAAAAAATGTAACAGCATTGGATGAATATTCACTGATTATTCAGTGGTGAAGGTCAACAGCCACGATAGCAAGAACGGTTGAAGTTGATGTGCCGAAGCGCGGATCCTAAATTTACAAAAGAGCAGGAAAGCGTGAAGATTGCGGAGTAGCTTGACTTTAGAGATACGTGTATGTCGGTGCGTTGCCGACTGCGGTAGCGGCACCATAAAGAGGAAGGACATTGAACTTTTCTCTCTGCTCGACGGGGAGCCAGTGGAGCGCTCCCATCATGTATTGCTGAAAGTGCACAACTGGTGAAGTACATGTTCAGATTGTTAAAGATGCGCATTGAATTAAAAATTGCGCGAATCATATATATCCCTTTAAGGCTACTCGATGATTGACCTCGGAGGAATTTTTCATACTACACTATGCGTTCTTCAACTATATTTCAATAACATTGTTCTTTATTATTAACCAGTCCATAGCAATGACTATGAGCCAGACTAATGACACATGGTTGTCTGGAAGATCGTACTTGCCAAAGGAATTCAGATCCAGCACCTCTGATGTGAGCTCCGTGTTTTACGATTTTACCAATGCACTTGTTCAACCTCACGCCTACATGTTCGATGTGTAAGGTTTGAGTGTATTTGCATTAAACTACTTAATGTAACACGTTTAAGTAGGCCTACCTTTTAAATCCATTGCATACACGACCTACCTAGCCTTCCAGCGATCTAGCTGATTTAAACAAGTGGGGTTAAGGCACTTTCAAAATATCCGCCAACACATCAAAATTGCAACAGCATTGGAAGACTATTCGCATTTTGTTCAGCGGGTAAGATCAAAAGCCAAGTTGGCAAGAACGGCTCAAGCAAATGTACGGAAAACCCAAATTAAACCAAGAGCAACAAAGCGTGAATAGGGTCGAACAGCTTGAGTTAAGAGCTGAATGATGAATGTCGGTGGGGTTCCGATCAATGGATCGTGATCCAGAAGTAGGACCTTCAACTTTTATTTCAACATAACGCTAGTCGAACGTTTATTCATCGTGTATAGTTACAAGTGAATAAGGTGATGATGTACAGGAGACGAGTGTAACGTGTAAGAATAATGATCTAATTAATATCCCGTTTATTTAATTGGACAATATCTTTATGCGACGACGAAATTTATTGCACGATCACCCTACCCCATTGGTAGACACCACTGAGTGCATGGTGTGTCTTAGTAGGCCTATGTATGAGGCTCTTCATGTGAACTTCACATCAATCTAGAGCTCAGTCGATAGTCGGTGCAGTAAGTAGACATTTGCAGTTACACTACATAATCCACCACTGACGTTAGTAAAACAGTCTACGTAGGCCCTACGTGTTTGGAAAAAACTTAACCTGGCCATTTGCTCTTTAGATCCTTCTTACCACAACGTTAAAGCCATTACCGCCTACGCACTTGAGTTCATGAGTTTACCTTTCTACCAAAGAACGACCGTGATTACCTCTCTTACAATACTTATAGCAATATTTCAATAGACGGAAACTGCAGTTATAATGACCCTCATGGCTGGCCGGAATACTCACGTTGAATCACGTTGAATAGCTCTCTTGAAGGCATCCATGTAAACAGATACAGAGATGTAAGGTAGAATAGAGAATAGAGAGAATGATACAGGAAGTAAGACACTGAGCACAACCTACAGGCACATGGAGATATATTCAGCAGAGCGGAGAGAACTCATACAATCAGCTTTTATTTATTTTTGGCCTACATTTATCTGCTGTCTAATTTACTGTGGAGAGTCTATGCCAGCCTGGAAATTTGAATAAACGAAAATTTATTGTTTTCTTGTTTATATAGATCGTGTAGATCGTGAAATTGGGCTTTTATTAATCATGAACGATTTTCTAGTTGATTTTTTTATTTTCAAGTACTATCATTCTGCAAATGGATGATATTAATTAGCTCAGAACAAAAGAAAGAAGCTGTGAGTGACATCGATTATGGAGAGAAAAATTGAAGATCACACATCGCATTACGGGGTTCGAAAATGTTTCCATTGCCCTCACGGTCTGGTCAACCTAGTCCACAGTCTGGATAAAGGAGATGGCGACGCTTAGCTGAGACTCGTCTTAACGAGTCTCAGCTAAGCGTCTCAGCGAGTCATCAGCGAGTCATCAACTAACGTGGCGAGGTATACAGTGATCATAATCCATAACGAATACTTTTAGTAATCTTAAAACTCCATAACAAATACTTTTAGTAATCTTAAAACTCCATAGCAAATACTTTTAGTAATCTTAAAACTAAGTTCCATTCAGTGGCAGTCGCATCCTAATCTGATTTGATCAATGGCTTCTTCAACAGCGCAGTAACCATAGCTTACAATTGGAGGTCGATGAAGAGGATACGACAGACAGGCCCTTTGCGAAGCACTTGATTGAGAGATTTATTATAGAAATATTATTTAAATGTCTCTCCATGAATAAAAGCTCTTTGTTTATTTTCAGTTGGACAAAATACAACTCAAACAATGACAAAAAATATCATGATATCAGCTAAAATGAGACAAAGAGACATTGAAACAAGGAGAGACACAGAACGAGATATTAACAGAATAACAGAAAAAAAGAGAGACAGACGCACAAAGAGACAGATATACATAGAGACAGATAACGGAACCCTGAGTAGACCTACCATGTGCAGTTTAAACAAAAACAGCCGGGAGTACCGTTGAGTGAAGCATTAACACTAAGTAAATAAATTTGAGGCAAAGATAAGCAACTACATGTATATTCCAAAACATCTGCAGGCAAAACTCCGACAACCGAAAGATTATTAGATCCATTGCTACAGAAGTGTCAACAAGTTTTGACGTTGCCATAATTAGAAACAGCTTCATGCTAGTCTGAACTTATCCAAAATGTCTGTAGCTGGATCATCCAGATCAGGAATCAGAGTTAATTATGCATATAAATGAAGTCATTGTATCAAGATAGAGCATAATTATCTCTGCGAGAGGTCTGACTGCATCGCGGAAAGCATTTCCATCATTTTCTTCATCTAAAAAGTAGAAAGTCCATCCGATTATTAGGCTACTAACAAAAAAGTAAGAACACACTGACAGATAAATAAATAGCAGCGAATATACACCAAAGACGAGCCGCAATAGCTATCCAGTTTTTTTAAGTAAAGACTCTCGTCGTTACGGCACTCTCATCAACGCCTCTGTGTTGATGAGTCTCACAGTCAATGGTCCGTACTATATAGGATGACATAAGGTAGACTAAGGCTATGCAAGTCACGAATTAAGTAGTCGTCAAGTAATTATTATGAGTTGAGCTGTGATTCTCAAAGACTGAAGATACTGCAACGAAGCATTCTCTTACATGGAGTTAGCGTAAAAGTATGGATAATATATAATAATAATGATGGTAATAGTAATCACGACAATTTATATGGCGTCGTAACGTGGCCGTAGGGCATACAGCTTCAAGAGCGTCTCACAAAAAACTAACTAGCAGAACATAAGCACCAGAGAAGAGATGATTCTTGAATTTTGACTTGAAGGAGTCCACTAAGTCAGCCATTCTGATGGCGGGTGGAAGTCAATTCCAGCATCTAGGACCGGCGGCTGAGAAAACGCGGTCACTGAAGCGCGTCCTCATTCCCGGTACGGAAGATTGATCTTTTGAAGCGATCTGAGCCGCAGCCCTGACGCTGAGGAATGCGCTCAGTACAATATAAGGGTCAAATTGACGTTACGGAACATTACACTAACTCGAATGTCCTCGTCAGCGTTGCTACGAAGAACGTTCTACGTCTCCGATTGCATTAAGGTAAGACATGGTAAGATGTGACACCATAGGGTTAAGCAAAGTAAGATAACATAGATGTCAAAGAAGTTAAAGTAAGTGAAATAAGACATAAATATAACTGCGTTTTGTAACGTGGATCATTGAACCAGCAGTCCAATGGATCACGTTACAAAACGCGCTTACGACGTTGGTTCAACCAGAATTAAAATTCATGAAAATGAATAAATTGTCTGATGCTGTTGAGTTCAGTTGAAAGGATAAGAATTTAAACCTGGTCTTCGATTGCATCGACTTTCCGAAGCACCTGATCAATTCTGTCGAAAGTAAAACTTCTTTACATGTAGCGCATGTTTAGAAAGCATGCAGCACCTAAGTAAATACTTTCCTCTACGATTAATTTGAATAGTGTATCCTTATCCATCATCAACATAATCGTCATCATTTTACTTGTCATCGACATTGTCATTATCATCATCGTTGGCATCTGCAGGTCAGCCTCAACAACAGCAACACAACCACCAGAATCATCATCATCATCATCATCATCGTCATCATCGTCATCATCGTCATCATCGTCATCATCGTCATCATCGTCATCATCGTCATCATCGTCATCATCGTCATCATCGTCATCATCGTCATCATCGTCATCATCATCATCATCATCATCATCATCATCACCATTATTATCAACACCTGCATCACCAGCGTGTCCTCTTTGAAGCATTGCTATTTGCACAACACGTATATATAGCCAGCCATCTTGATCTTAATGTTATTACTGTTCCGAGAAGGTTCTCAAAAAGCAACGGAGTTGAAGCACTGGTCGTTTATGGAAAATCATTGAAACATAAAAGTGGACTATCTCAGGTATCTGGTTGCTAGGGCCAGGCAACACCCCAAGTCAGAAATGAAATCAGGTCACTGTGCCAAGGGGCAAGGCGGTGCGTGTTGCCGAGAATATGATATTTAGACTCAACTGGATGCGTCTCAAGCAAAAGTCAATATTTTTCAGTAGAGTTTGGCAATTTACATAATTACGCTACATCGTTTACCTGTCGTTTGTCTCCACTGTCTGATGGTCACCTGCAACTTCTTTTGTTTCCTTCTTCAACTGATATTCATCTGAATTGACCTTCACCCATTCCATAAGATCCGTCTCAATGAAGACTTGTAACCACATTCCTACACAAAACATAGTCATACACAGTGTCATAGAAACTCCCCTCCTATTCAGAACGCAGTTATTATATATATCCCACTCACATTGTTCAATTCGAAATCCCATTCCTACATGGAACACATTTATAGGATTCCTTCCGTATATAGTACTCTCCAAACACCGTTCATACAGTTATCAGGTCCAAGTTTTATATCCAAGACCATGTCCACCATGAGCAAATGACTCACTGAGTGTGCTATTGCTTGATTTCGCTGATTGCCTCGCAGCAGCAGCAGTACCAGCGCCACACGTCTTCCGACGATGACTTCGCGATTTACGGATGAAACAGATCACACGGTAGATATGCTCGAAAACGACGATAGGCGGTGGTAGAACTGGCAGAGACTCATACTCGAGGACCAAATGGCATCTCTGGATTTTCCAAATGACATCCGCAGTGTCTTCAACTGTTGAAAAGGTATTGCTGCAACGAAACGAAACATGCAGCAAATAACTGGAAGGGTTTATTTCACATATCGCGCCACTTACTCAACTGCTCTGGTTGCCCTCACCTAACCACTTCATCCCTAAGAACCAGTAACTGCCTTCTCAAAGTATCATTTAAAAGTTCTTGACTATCTCAGAAGTCTTTTAGACTAACTGATTGTTTTATTGATTGAACGATTAGCAGACAATATAAACATAATAGTCGTGGATAGTTGTTGTACGAGAGATGAGCGATGGAGAGCAACTGACCTGAACATCGCGATAAGAAGGCTAATCATTAAGACGTTTGTGATGAGAGCGTAGATGGCCAGGAAAATAGGACCAAACCAATCAATGGCAGGACACTTTTCGTCCTTCCCAGGACAAAGTGTCCGATTGAAATCATCGTAATCCAACGACGCACAGTACTCTGCTGAAGACGTCTGAGTCGCCAAAGGATCACAACTCTCACCTTCACAACATCAGAAACACACCTGTGTTAAAGCAATCACCACAACAACAATAATACCAACAATACCATCTACACCACTAATCACAATGAAAACAATCCTCGTCTTCACAACCACAACTATCACCACCTTCACTAGCACACCACTATCACCACCACTACTACCAACAACTATCACCACTGCATCTTCCACCGATCACCAAAAACAACCATCAGAGCAGACACAACCATAGCCACAAGACTTCTCATTGTTGCAGTTTAACGACGCTGTGTGATAACAAAGATCACTATCGTCGCCCTCCTCCTTTATCCAGGTTTGGGACTGGCACTGCCTGAGTTCTTGCATCGGCGGAGTTTCGTAGTAGCTCCTCCTCCTACTTCTCTTTAACATCAGCATCATCACCATCTTGTTTGTACTCTGGACTTAACCTAACAGAGGCTAAGACTATATATGTTACTACCAGCACCGGCAGCGACTAAGGTTTGACAATCAAACAGATGAAAAAATAATGTAATAATGGTCCCACACATATGTTATGTGTTATTTTCCGTTGAATCTTCTGACTGTCATTGTCGACCTACCAGACACTTCCTCGATATTGAACACGCCGTAGACGCTCCACCAGGCACCGCTCAGAACATCCGCAATAAGACCAGCATTCAGTTCTTGATTTGGGTAAAGGATGACATTGGAAGCGATGCCATAAGCGATTATGAAGATCATCAGAATAATCATAAAGTAAAACAGATCGATCATCTGAAAAAAATAAAGAAACATGCAACTGCGCGATTTAAAATTTCACATTTTCTTAAATATTTTGAGTGAGACATATCCCTGATGTACATTCCGCCTATCATCAGTAGACCTATTTCTATTTTTTTGCATCACTTCCACTATCTTTCTATTCCACTCCGTCCGTCTCTTTCTCCACGTTGAGCCTCTCTTGCATTATCTCTCTTTCTCTTTCTCGTTCTCTCCCCCTCTCTCCCTTCTCTCTCTCCATTCTCTCTCTCCCTTCTCTCTCTCCATTCTCTCTCTCCCTTCTCTCTCTCCATTCTCTCTCTCCCTTCTCTCTCTCCATTCTCTCTCTCCCTTCTCTCTCTCCATTCTCTCTCTCCCTTCTCTCTCTCCCTTCTCTCTCTCCATTCTCTCTCTCCCTTCTCTCTCTCCATTCTCTCTCTCCCTTCTCTCTCTCCATTCTCTCTCTCCCTTCTCTCTCTCCATTCTCTCTCTCCCTTCTCTCTCTCCATTCTCTCTCTCCCTTCTCTCTCTCCATTCTCTCTCTCCCTTCTCTCTCTCCATGTCCAGTTCTCAGAGGGGTCATAGCAGGTGCAGCAGCTGTTAAGGCGGGTGTTGCTTAGGCCGAGAATTGGAAGGCAGGTAATCAGATGGCCTTCTCTTAATTCAATATCTTGGCATCCGTTGATTTTGATTTTCCCTGATTCCATAACTCACCATCTTTCCTATCATGACGAGTTTTGGTCCAAGCTGCCTGTATATGGAGAACATGTGGAGAACTCGGAAGTAGAAGGTCATGAGGCTGATAGCAAGGATGATCCTGGCGGCATAGAAGCATTTTCCACACGAGGAGATCGGGGTCAGACGCAACACCAAACCGATAACAAACGTTGCGATTGCTATGAGGTCCACCCAGTTCCACCTGCTGTAAAGGTAGGTGTAGAACTTTCTAATTCCCTCTTCGTGACCTTCCACCATCTACAATTGTATTGCAGGTCACATTAGTTCTAACGTGTCGCATTATGCTTTTTTCAGAGCTACTGTAACAGATGACCACAGGTTTTGAAAAAATAGGTATTACAATTTTCTGGCATTAACAGCTTTTGTCATTGGCTGTTGTTAATTAATGTTAGTATCGAAACCAGGTTCCTGCGTCTAGAGTGCTCGCAGAACTGCCTAGCGTATGGGATCCCAATAATAATAATAATAATAATAATAATAATAATAATAATAATAATAATAATAATAGTATCGATTTCCAATTATCGTTGCATGTACACAAAGTAAGATAAGCAACATGGATTGTCGTAAACACTGTGACTGATATCGATCTTCTATTATTGCTCTAATAAGCGTCAGTTGGTAGTAACAGGAGCGAATCAGCAGGGATAGGTATTCAGAAAAAATGATTGCACTTTCAATGCCTCACTTAAATAGAAGCGGGATTAGGGAGAGAATCCTGCTTAAGTGCTTAATTCAGCTAAGGACGACATTAATTTTGACCTAAATCTGACAGTGATTGACATCACGAGATCCAACATGACTTTAACCGACCCTGACAACTCGAATTCCATAGAAAACGTTTGAATAACGGAGGCAAAGACTCATTTAACCAATCCAGCTTCGATATATGATGATTTCAATACATCAGTTTAGTTTCATTGAAGCAGAATTTTTGATCGATCCCGCTTCCATTTAGATGGAAATTATTCATCAATTCAGCTTCAACTTAATCATGATTCTCTACATTGACCCAACCTCCATTTAAGCATTATTATTGTCATCTTCCATTTAAGCAGATTTCGTATAACCAATCAAGCTGCTATTTAAGAAAAATGGTTGTGATCAATTCAACTATTATTGATTTTAAGAAAGAATCCTTAGCTTCGATTAAATTTCTATGTAAAGAAGTATTACTTTCATCCAGCCAGCTTCAATTTCACAAATGCACACGCGTCAACCACTGCATGGTATCTATAATTATTGTTTGTGCAGAATAAGTGATCTAACGGGCAAATGTCCGAGGATTTGTCATATAGAGGCAAATAAGAAAAATATCGAGGGAACAATATGTCCGGAGCAAATGTCCAGATACCATCGGTAAGATAGTTTGAAATTGAATTTATAAATGACAGCGTAGGCCTATGTCATCGATTAAGAAATGCGATAAGTAAAGCGCAAAGTTTGCAAACCTGTCTAATCTCTTCGCAGAGAAGGGATATCACCCAAATGATAAGAACAATTTCCGCAGAACTAATCGTTGGGTAGAAATTCGTCAGTAAAATGATGGTAAAGAGCAGCAGAAACACCGCATATGACACCTAAAACAAAAAGCAACAGCATTTTATTCAATAAAAAATAACAGCATAAAGAAAATGACTTTTGAAAAGCATTCTAAGATAAGACTTATTTCGCTGTTATAGTAATCACAATTATATTGACTCTGTATCCCAGCGATTATTTATGAATTCACATCAGCGTCTCAGATATTCGGAATAGATGAGCCATACGTGTAAATCGTTGGTGATATGAGAGTGTTGAAGAAATGACGACATACACTACATTAATACAGATCACTTGCGTCATCCTCCTCCTTTGTCCTGGCCAGTCCCAAACATATTTGATCAATAATAATGGGTAAAGGAGGAGGGTTAAGTTAATAATATATATTATCACACAGTGTTGTTAAACTGCAACTAGGGTCTACACATTAACAAGACAAAAGGATTCAGACAAGGACGACTTACACAGTTAAAGATGAATTTGACACAGGGCGCCTTCACAAAGAATTCAAGTTTCCTGAAGTACTCTTTCAACTCAACATCCTGGTTAATGCCATCGGGTGATTCTTCTGCGTCTGGTACTGAAACTGTTGAAACTTTTCTGTCTTTCGGTGACTTCCTACAGAATAGTGGCGTTGAAAGTCAGTAGCAGCAAAAAGACTGCACGAGTGCAACGTATGCATGCAGAGAATAATAATTATTGTTCACACGTGAGTTTGCGCATGACAAGGTGTAGACCTACGTAGCTTTGTGCTTGTGCGATTTAGCCCGAGATGCAAAAGTCAGCATGTATGTGTGTTACTGTTCGTATGTCGAGTATTTATGTACGTTAAGTAAGTATATATTTTCCATGTATGTAGATATGGAGGTATGCATGAGTGCGTATGCGCATGTTCGCTAGTAAAATTATTCCCATGTAAGTCTCTAAACATTTAACTGCACCTCATTGTGACTTCACAAAAGCGTCACATGATAATGTGCTGTAAACATTTTACATCACATGTCATGTATGTGTGTAGCTCAGCTAAATATCACATTCAGTGTGATATTGCGTTTGCGTTACTGACAAAGACCTTCAGCAGAAACGAATTACTGATAATCTGTGGTCTCTGTTGTAATGATTAAGAATCATAGGCAGAGTTGTCCATGTGGTCAGTCGAATATTTTACCTCGTTGGGTTCTCGTGGTCTTTCTGATCTCCGTCGTCTTCTTTTGCCTGAAAGACAACAATGGTCCTATTCTAAATTGAAATTGAAATAAGTAACTTCTGTCGAGCCTGTCCATAATGCAGAACCAACGCAGATCAAAGAAATCAGTAAATAGTTAAATGAAACACCTCACGACATGTATTACTGAATTTGAACATCAACTTCAGTGACCAATTCCGGCATCTCTTTGTCTATTTCACTCATCCTCTCTCTTCATTATTGGCTTTGTTTCCCTATCTCAATCCTCTTTCATTAGCTCCACTGCCATAGGGAACAAAGAATCTTTGAAGGTCGTTCCAGCTGATAAATCACGATCAGGTTGCGCATATTTAGAGAGCAAACTAACTTGAGTTCATCGAAAAACTTCATCACCGGAATAACTAATTCTTTGCCCCAACTAAGTTGAAATGACACGATGTAATGAGTGTAGAAACTAGAAGGTAATACAACAGTTTTTATAAAGATTCCAAGTTATTCCGAGTTACTTACATTTTCGTTTTGCATCGCTGACGTTTCTTCGCGGAATGTCAGGACCAGAGGAGCCAAAAGAAAGAATGGCGGAATACGAAGAAGTATCGTCTAGAACAACAACATAATATTAGACTATTTAAACACTATTTTCTTAAATGGCCCAATTCCTCTGCCCGATATCGATAATGCACATCTAGTCCCAAGCGTAGAATTACCGAATTTAGTCGTCAGTCACCACCATTTGGTCCTGTCCTTGAACCTTATCCCACCATTTGGTCATGTCCTTGAACCTTATCCCACCATTTGGTCCTGTCCTTGAACCTTATCCCACCATTTGGTCATGTCCTTGAACCTTATCCCACCATTTGGTCATGTCCTTGAACCTTATCTCACCATTTGGTCCTGTCCTTGAACCTTATCCCACCATTTGGTCCTGTCCTTGAACCTTATCCCACCATTTGGTCCTGTCCTTGAACCTTATCCCACCTTACCTACCTCAGTGATATCATATTCGTGAATAAGTTCATTGACTTTCTGTGATCATAGTAGAAATTGGAGGTTACCGATTACGATCATACTTGATAGGATGGATTGTCATCGCTGATTCGTCCCATCCAGATGACAGTCAGCAGATCCTGACATGCCTGGTGAGCGAGGAAGCTCTGGTTGTTTGCCTTCACTGCTATGTCCAGAGGTGTCAGATTGGGAAAGGTCGGGATTGGGCGAACGAGAAGGTCAATGGTCTTTTCCTGGTCGGATGAATAGCATTCAGTCAAGAGTCCAGCTGTGATGCCTTCGAAGAAACTGACCAACATAAAATGAATAAAGACTGGTGAAAAGGACAACCACTTTCCACGTCACTATGATAAACTGCATGTGCATTATTCCTTTAAAGTATATCACCTGTCAATGCATCTCAAACCAAGTCGTAATTCTAGAAATTGGTGCGCATAAATGTCTTCTTCGCACAGGCTATCGATGAAATTCCACATGCAGTAGCCTCGGCAAAAGAGAGGGCGAAGCTATTCAGTTTATGTTAATTAAATGTAAATTTGAATTATATACACAAATTATCAACTCGCGTAGTTCTTAACGTACTTGATTTGACTCTGAAGTTCCTGCTTTGATTCGGAATCTTTTTCCATCTTCAGTAAATTCTTCAGCATCAGATGACCAATCAGCGACAGAGCAAACGTTTCCTATAAGCATCACGACATCTGTGTGAATAATTTAGGAATCATATCTGCACAATTTACGTAATGCATTGTAAATGTAGAAACGTAAAAGTAATCGGTTCTTAAATGACCCAAGTCAGGGAGTCCAGCACACCCACAGATACCATACCAACTCAATTCGGCAATTATAGCCAAGCTTTTCTCCTTCGTTCCGGTGCCATACCAAATTCGGGGGAGGTAAACCTGAGGAGACGCAATTTAAGAACAGAGGTTATGTGACGGTGTTTGGTAGCGTTGGTGACAGCCACTCCAAATTAGCAGCCAATGACAATGAATGAGAGCAAGTTGACACAATATTATGGTAAGAATGTGATTGGTGTAAGATCTCAAACATGGGACGTTGTTCTACAAACTCGACTGTGGTGACATTTTTATGACGGAGGCAGAGTATCAGGTTTTTTTTAATATTTCACATCATCAACCGATGACAGTCGATGTAAGTTAATCAACTCGTCATCTATTCCTTGACCTCGTTTCCAGTCTCACAGACGACAAGGTATTCGATTCAATCAATTCTGGGATTCGGGTTTATTTGTAGCGTCCATCAACTGGCGATGTGTTTTTGTCATTACGACCTCAGAGAAATTTACGGTTTTTTCCTTCAAATCAGATTAAACTAGATACAGTATTACGACATTTATGTTATCACCTACTGAGCTGCTCAATCCAGTCTATCAAGATGGAAAGACATGATATAAAAAAACGTGAAGATTCTAAGATTGAAAAAGGAAGACGCTGTTGACAGAGTCAAGTGGAGAAGAAGGATCCGTTTGACTCCATTGTGATAGATTAATTACTCAAGCCTGAAGGATATATTATATAATCCAGTCTATCGTCCAACAGCGTGGTCAACGAAAGGAGCTGCCTCTCTCGACCACCCACGAAGGGTATCCTTGTGACCGAGTGCATACATTCTATTCTGTGTGGAGCTGAACTCATTTACTTTTGCCTTGAATAGAAAGACGATGGCCATTGACTGCAATCGACGAAGAAGGGAAATAAAGAACAGATCCATCGCTGCGTCGTCCGTCGTAGATTTTGTAAAGCTCGGCAACTCCTTCACTGTCACTAAGACACGCAACATAGACATCAATCAGCAAGATCATTCGACTATATATACTTCAAACACCTGTAACTGTCTAAGTAGAGTTGTCTGATGAATACAGAAGGCGTAATAGAGATGTTCATGTGCAGATGTAAGTCTACAGACGTACGGATCAGATTGATGCGGCAATGTTATAACGTCAACAAAACTAATTAATTATTTACCTATTTAATCATTATCCATGAAATCAAACATAGAATATCCTGAGAATTAGCATGACGCATTGATCGTGGTCGCTACACTCAATAATGTACCAATTGATAATCATAAATAGCTGAATAATTGAATAACGATTTAATTTATCTGCGATCCTATTGCCACTGCTTATCAGACTGACTATAGCAAACGAATTGGTTCAGAAAGCAGGGCATTTAAAAACACATCGGCTCTATTCCAGATAGATCTACCAGAACGGCTACACCATGCAAGGGCACATTTTAACATGGCCTCTCTTATTAGGGGATGAGAGTGGAGAATTGGAAGTAATCGCAGGATAAGAGTGAGAAAGAGGGCGTGGAACGGGAAGAGGAGTAGAAGGAAGGGATAGATAGGAAGGGGAAGACAAATAAATGGGAGGAAAGGGTTGGGAAGGATAGGGAGATTTGAAGGGACCAAGAAAGGGAAGTGAAAGGGGAGAGTAGGACATGGGAACTCAACGTTAAAGTTATGAGACGGGCGAACATCTTATATGCATATTAATTAAACACAATCTTTGAATTTCAGAGCTTAGACGACGTACGTTATCATTATCAATAACAATGACAATTGAAGCTGTGAAGTGAAATTATTTCTCTATTATTATTAAACGTTACCACGCAATTTGGTCGGATTGAACAACTGGTCGACTAGCTTTCGGATCAAGTAGTCCAGCCAGTTCAGATTTCTATCCCGAGCGCTGAAGCCCTATCATCAAATACCTCGCATTCTAGGTTACATAAAGACTGCACAGAGAAACGAAAATGAGCTGAGTAATAATCTGCCTTTAAATCAAATGAAATCGACCAATGGTCGCTGCGAAATATTCGTGTCTTGCATGATAGCGAAAATCCTTCTAGATTGATCTAGTGTGATCTTTTCTTTATATTAATTTTATCTAAGCATCTGTCTGTAGAGTATAATGTGTCAATAAAAAGATGTGCAAGTATGCTGTGTACTCAGGTATAATTTTATAGAACTTGTAATCTCTGCCTATCTTCTCACTCTCCATCTCCTCCGCATCTCTCTCTGACTCTGTGTCTCTCTGTCTCTGTCTGTCTCTGTATCTCTCTGTATCTCTCTCTCTCTCTCGTTAGCTCTATATCTGTCTCTCTTCTGGCGTCTGTTCACTCTCTTTTTGAGAACGTAGTTTTTGTCAGTTGGAAAGAGGAAAACAAAGAAAGCAAAAAAGAAAGAAATTAAAGAAATAGGTGAACGAATTTTCGCAGTGGCGTTCTGCGATTTTTTATCCGGATGATTGAACAATTACTTTTGATGACAGACTGCGTCAAACCTTTAAGAATTCTTTCAGATTCTTATTCTTTTCCATTGCCTGCGGAAATTAAATAAACTGTGAAACGTGCATTGACGAATATACATCCGATCAAAAGTAAACATTGGGCAGCAGACCATAATATTAGAGTAGGCCTACAGCAAAAATCTCGCTAGGCATTCAACTAATAACAACTATAGCAATCAATCATTTCTTATGCCTTGTCCTATCTCTATCTGTGTATGTCGAACATACAACACGTACTTGAAAATTTTTAACCTTTAGCTAGACTGGATTTCGTGAAAATACCCTTTAGTTTTTCTGCAACCAATAACCAGAGTCGCTAGTTCTCTCAAAGATTCAGCTGAAATTTAGATTTAGACTTATTTATTTAGTTTAAAAAATTCGCCTGTTAATCTAAAAGATAGTGAAACGTTTACAAGCTCTAGGTCTAGATACGCAGGATATGAATATATCATTCATTCAAAAAATTTATAAAGCGCCGCTTCAGGAACCTGGCCAGGAGCGCTCCCTAACCATCCACGACGAAAAAAAGACTTGGACCATAAGTAAAGAGTGGGGTTCAACTGGGAAATCATTTCAGATGGAAGGGTCAAAAATCGAAAAAACACGGTGTTGTCCCTTCGTCTCAGAGCGAAGTATCCGACGTGCTGCGACGTCAGACACTGGCGGCAGAGATTGCGTAAGTAAGATGCATCTCAACCAAGAGCGCAACGCGAAACTAGGGCAGCAATGAGGTAGGCAATCCACTGGAAGACTGGCAGTCAATGCAAAACATCGCTCATGAATGCAGAATGTGGACAAGTCAGAAGATGACGCACGCTCGGAAATTTTTCGAGGCACAAGGTATAGGTAGAAAGGGCATTCGTCGTGGGTTGGTCGGTAGATTGAATAGCCACTCGTGACCATCGGTCGACGTAACTCCTGTGACCGCGTCAACCGCCCGCGAAACGAAAACGCTAGGCTACAGAAGGCGGATACGAAGGATGGGTCTGGGGCATTCACAGGCAACTTGAGAACAAAGTGTCTCTATAAAGACCTTAACCCACCTCCATTCTAAAAATTTGCTTTGAAGAACCGAAGACGTTGTGTGAGATAGGATGAGAAACGTTAATTATCGCATAAATCTTACGATTAACAAATTTGTTCAATAGAAAACTGAATTTCTCTACTTCACGGAAAAAGTAGCTGATTTTGCCCCTTTCCAGTAAATCGTTGAGACGCAGACCTCTCTCTAGAAAGAACTTAACGAAGTCCACTCTGTTATTGACGATGGCTATAAACGCCAACTCCTTCAATTCATCCGCCTTCAATAAATAACACCAGTCAACTGCCATGAAGAGGCGCTATATAAATAAGTGAGTACAGTAACAATTACAGCACCATAGGTATGTACTTCAAAGAGGTCCGATACAGACATGCATACTGACAGACGTAAAGCTAGTCTATGGTATTTAGTTTATAGAGTACGTCGTATGTTGGCTTAAAGGTTAAAGGTCAAACTGACTGATCGCATTGATTCAGATACCTTCGTAAAGACGTGTTAATTTTCTACAATTGAATAACACCCATTTTACTTCAGAGACGTTGACTTTAAATTTATTATCGTATCCTTGTTACTGGTTGAAGTATGTCATCCAAAAAGTTCCAATCCTATATCCTAGACCAAGAACTCACATTCACAGCACACATTCATCAGCTCTGTCGCAGCTGTTGCTATCAGCTGCGCCAGCTGAGAGTCGTCTCCCGCTCTCTTACCATCAACGCGACCACTACCCTACGCGCGCCTCATTGGCCGTATCCCAAAGTTCGGTCATGTCACTGATTATATGATGGATGTCCTGCATTGGCTACCAATCCAACAGCGGATTTTGTACCGCGTTTCTGTTTTGGTGTTGCGGTGCCTATTAGGTGCCGACGTGCAATTAAGTAGCATTTGAAACGTTAATGAATGGATGCATGAATGAATCTATTCATTCACTTACATTTAACTTAGTTTCATCTGTGTAGATGCGTTCCTTAACGACGTCGATTCGGTTCCAGGCCAAAGCCAATTTCATCTTATCTACTGCACTCGTCTTACCTTCCTTCACTGCAAGTACACCAAATGACCGCAACACAACTCATTACCTCTCCTGTAACACCAGCACCGCAACAAGTACAAATACTTCCCTCAGGTCTGGCTGTAGTGGTACTATTGTAGTTTTAGTTGTAGTAGCCGCAGAAGCAGCAGTATCGCTAGATGAATCAGTGGTAGTAGTAATGGAAGTTGTAGCATAATTAGCAACAGAGAAAGCGATAGTCAAAATAGTACCGTTTAAATTCTTACTACAAATATTATGAGTGGTATGATGTACTATACAATGACTTCATCTGTTTTAATTACTGACAATAACAAGACAATTGTACATGATGAACTGAGTCACATGAGACTGTGTGGCTTGGCAATTAAGTTTCAGATAACAAATTAACAGCCTACACTCACTTCTAATGAACGTTAGACTCGACATCAAAATTACATCGTCAATGACAGTTACCATCTGCTTTGCCAAATGTGATCCAATGTCTGTGACGAAGCTGAGGTGGATCAGGAGTATCTATATGGCAAGGAAGATGATTTTTCCAAGCACCGGGTTCGTATCGCCGAGAGTAGGCATTCAAGTACCTTCTGTTGAGATGGTTACTATATATAGGAACTTTGAGCAATTCCTTCACTTATAGTCACTTACAGGCATCGATGCGCTGTCGTGTGGTTCTGTATGCAACGATGAACTTAGAAAGACTGACAATACAAAACAGATTTATTGCATTGCAATCTTACCTTTGAGCAGA
Source organism: Bimastos eiseni (assembly GCA_959347315.1). NCBI lineage: Eukaryota > Metazoa > Annelida > Clitellata > Crassiclitellata > Lumbricidae > Bimastos > Bimastos eiseni. The sequence continues at coordinate 282,994 of OY365819.1, read as the reverse complement.
GTCATAATGATAGCGTTGTCGATCCCGCCAGCTGAACCCTTGTCTTCCAACTGAAAGACGGTGATCATTTTATGGTGGTCGAGACAGAACTCGATGTTGCTGCGGATCCCTTTCAAATCTGTTGCCTCTCCGAATGCCTTGTTTATTTGCGGCATCAGTTTCTTCCAAAGACTTTCTTTCGTTTCTTCGACTAATCTGCGTTGTTTTACATTCACAGGGCACCAGACAATGCAATCAACTCACAGAATCACACAGTGAGAGACATACATAGGGCCTACAGACAGACATACAGACATACAGACAGACAGACAGACAGACAGACAGACATGAGGGAATAGATCAGTAGAATTACCTTCGTTTCTTTGCGTATTTCTTAAGGGCATAGGCGAGAACGTCAGCTGCTCTTCCAGATCCCTACAACATTTAAAGCCAATATTGATCAGCACATCTAATGCTTTAGACGCAACGCATTCTCATCCTATGCTCCTGACTATATTATTGGAATGCCTGCTACTACGTGCAATTAAATGTTGACCCAGATCGACTGAGAGGCTAAAGGTAATAAAGGTCATCAAAGGTAAGACACTCGTTCCTTCATAAACTAAACTTCGATCGAAAGACTTTTGGCCTATGTATGCATCTTTCAGCGTTTTAGTCAATGTATCTGCCTGCGTGACTGTCTCTATGTATGTCTGCCTTTCCGTTCGTCCATCTATATGTCTGCCTGGTTGTCCTTCTCTTTGTCTGTCTTACGTCAATGATGATGACCGGGGTTTTTGCATTGATTGCTTCTTTAACGGTTTCTATGGTGTTCGGTCCTCCTTCAAAGACGATGCAGACGATCGGAATCTTCACTGAAAACAGACAAAATGAACTGAACGAATCAAAGGGATTCCCACAACTGAAGAAATACGGCTCACGTCGCTCGCTTTGGCAGAAGATAGCAGGGTTAGCCAGCGAGTTAAATGATGGGGAGTGAGTTGCAATAGTCGAATCGACTGCAAAACAACGACTGCAGATAAGGGAACCAGAACAGAGAGAGAACGAAGAGACAAAGACACAAAGAGAAAGAGAGAGACAAGCAGAGAGACAAACCGAGAGAAATATAGAGAGAGTAACAGAAAGTATGAGAAGGGAAGGAAAGTAAGAGTAAAGGAATATAAACATGTAATTATGGGGAATGGAGAGAGTGGGGGGGGGGTCGTTGATTGAAATTGAGAAAGGAAAGAAAGTATAGAAAAGCAGAAAGAAAGACGGAGGAGACTCAGTCTTTTCTCTGTCTGTTGCAGACATACAGACAGAGAGTGGTAGAAACAGAGACAGAGAAACAGAGACAGAGACATAGAGAGGAAAACGACACGTAGAGAGAAAGCCAGAGAGAGAGAAAGAAAACAAGATATATGGAGAGAGAACAAGAAGACGAGAGAGAGAGGCGGAGGGAGAGAGAGGGGGAGAGATAGAGAATCGAACAATAAACAATGAAAGTGAAACATGAATGATTATGTTTCTTACCTCCACACTCCTCCATGCTCGAAAGTTCTTTTTCAAGAGCAGCTCGCAAAGGGATTTCCTTGCCGTATTGATGTTCTGTACCATCGTCGACGAGAATGAAATGCGTGTGATTGGGGTTGAGAGGAGCCTCGCTCACCCCAACCATCTGTTCCTCGGCTTCATACAACGCCTAGTACACACCAACCCAACGCAAAGTCTTCGAAGATTTAAAGTATACCGAAGCAGAAGTCATGAAAAGACAAAAGACATATTTCCCCTTCCTCTTCGGGAGGAACTGCTCTCTTTTCCTCTGCTGGACTCCGGAGGCGACTGAAGACTTTCTGTTTTCCGTTTAGCTATGTGTTGAGTCGTGAGCGCCTCTGGTATCGAGTGGGGCTATAGAAATAAGTTTTTCATTACATTACATGTAGATCAACAGTAGCAGTCAAGAGGACATACAGAGGAAGAAAGACAAACATACAAGAGCAGAGAAATAGAAGTACAGAGAGACATAATATTTATATAGAGAGACAGGCAGAGAAATTGTTCGTACTAGAAATGATGGTCAGGGATATCGAGTCTCACCATTGGCAAGGTCTTTTTGGCTGCAGAATATTTCGATTCCTGTAAACGCAAAAATCCAGCGCTGTATCCAACTGATTTACCGTAGATAAAATAAGGCTTTGAGATCGTGCAAGTTTTGAATAAATATATATCTAATTAATTCATGTGATTCTCAAACTGTTATTTCGACTTTAGCTATTGTTCTGTTTTCCAATCGACTTCATACCTGCAGCTGATGTCTTATAGGTCAATCAATCAATCAATACACAATACTTAATATAGCGCACTTTCTATTTAACTATTCAGAGGCGCTCCCGGCCCAACCGCGGCTGAAAAGGAGAGTTTTAAGAGAGGTGTAAACTGAAGATGAGGAGTTATTAGGTAGGAGACGCAGCTCTATGGGAAGTCCAGTCCATACGGTAGGTTTCACGACCGAGAAAGCCCGACGCCGCATTGGTATAATCAAGAGAGACGGAGTGCTCTGTGATCTTGATTTAAACTCTTAATTCTGATTCTACTTCACAGATAGTTTGACTAATCGTTGTAATTTTAGATCTCTAGTACTTCTCTTAATTTATCCAATGTCAGTGTTGTTAGGAGCATTTTAACGTTGGTTCAATAGAGACTCAAATTACGGATGCATATTATGCAGGACATTGGAGGTAAGACCCTTTGCTTTGAGACGCATCTGGTAATGACATTTAAGGTAAAATATAGAAAGGGCCACAGATGACAATGACATCAATCAAAATAACTGTAGGTCTAGACCTGAAAGTATTAAAAAAAATTTCATTCATTATCCCAGTGAGGTTAATAATTTACAGAGCCTAGTTTAATTCCCAATTTAGGTTTGAAGTTAAAATTATCAGCATGTGTAGGCCTAATTATAGTTTTCGATAACGAAAAGGTCTATTTCTGCTTTGAGCTACGGTTTACGGAAATAACATTGTTAAAAACTTATCGTACGTGATCGTGATATGGAGTTGAAAAACGACGAGGAGGTCGCACGGCCTTGCTGGCAATAGGAGATTTTAGTTTCTACAGAGGCAAAGAAGATTCAATTAATTATACCCAACACACTTACCGTATAAACAACTAGGTTTTGCATGTCCATAGAAGTTTTGAATTCTGTTCAGGAATCACGCTAACGTGCTTTTGTTTTTCCTCTCTTAAAAGAGGTAGAGACTGGATCTCATCTTCCATCTAACTTCTGCCTATTAAAAACCTTTCTTTTGACGACGATACTAGAGCCATTCCTCGTGGTCCAGCTTCCTCTGCTGCCCAAATGGTTCAGAATGTACTTTTATTGAATCCCGAGGGATCATATTATGTATCTCTGGGAAAATAATAATAATAATCATCATCATCATCATTGAAACTACATGAGTCACACTTTCATCTACCAATATCTCTGCTGCGTTGTCATTTGAAATCCTGGGTGTCATTAGCAACGTGGGTTTGGACTCTCTTTTTGCTCTAGGGTTGAACCTCAACACTGTTCTATGTACGTGCTGTGTGCCTGCAGGCAATTTTAATAAAGAAAATACTTACTTACTTAATACTTACCTACACTACGTACAACAAAGGGCGTGCGCAAAATTGACCTTTATCTTGCAACACTAGGATCCAGCGTTTCCACGCGGTGTATTTTACGGGTACTTTCACCACTATGGACTTAGATGAATACAACTCTGCACTTTTAATAAATGCTGAAGTCCCTTAGGTGTCTTTTTTATCTAAGAAAGAAATAATCCTTATAACAAAAGATAAAAAGCGATGGAAGTGTAGAACAAATCACCATTCTTTACTTCTATCTTGACGTCAAAACAATGGCTTTTGTGGTGCTTAGGCCTACCTAGGTGGCGATTCCGGTATGTATGTACATGTGTTTGGGTGTGTATGTGTGTATGTATGTGCGTGTATGTGCGTGTAGGTGTAGGTGTATGTGTGTGCGAGAGGGAGATCAGAGAAAACGGGAGAAGTGCCGAACGAATGAATGGTCTTAACCTCTTTTGTTACAATCAATGCCTCTTTATTTGTAATGCATCCCCAGGTGGCGATTCCGATGGCGACTAACGGCTTCTGGTTTCCCTTCTTCAAGGCATGCGCTCTGATCGCATCACCAACCAGTTTCATGACACCAGTGTTAGTTCCACCAGTTATAATCCACGCACCTACACAATCAATGGTCACTCGTCATTGACTTGCATTTCAAGGAATGAATTTAATGTCGAATATAACCTAAGCCAATCAAAGACTCGCTTTGGAAGGCCTATAAGAAGTGAGTTGCAGTAGTCTAGACGGCAACAGTTAAACACATGAACTATAGGGGTGAAGAGTTTTGTGATTCTGAGTAACATACGACAGTAAGTCTGTCTATATCACTCTCTCGCAGACCTTTGAATATCGACTTTGGAACCGAACCCGAACTGCGTCACTGATTCTAACTTGGCACTTGCACGAACGGACCCTACGATTTGGCCTTCTTCCGAGTATACTATTACGATAACTACATGTATACCTGTGGATTGTGCGGCTTCGACAAGACCTTTCCGAAAGGTCTCCATCAGTGATGCCTTTGTGGATAGTTTCTGTGCTCCTCCTGTGACTGAGATCAACAGATGTGGCTTCCCCATCTTCCATTTATCGCTCATGACTGTCCACAGATCGTTCACGTTCGTCGTATGTTGGACTCGAATATACTTTGGATTAAAAAAAACAGAACCACTAAGAATGATGAGCGATTTTAAGCGGACGAGAGTTAGAACAGAGAATGCAGAAATCTCTCTATGGATACGAATTATGACAAGATGTCACGTATCGGAAGAAACCATCGCTGCCACCCCAATCACCACTTCCGCAACTCAGCCTACTACAACAACAACAACTACTGCCACTACTTCCCCCACCAATTCCACTTCCACTTTAACCACCACTGCTACTGTTACTGCTGCTTCCACTAATACACCACATGCTATTTCCATTCCTATCTTAATGCACCAAATCCACCATCTTCAAAGCTTGCTAGTCCTCAGCCTTACCTGTCTTTTCTGTGTCAACCATTTACAGTTCAAAGGTCTCATTGGCAACTGGACTTGAATCTCCATTAAAACATCCCAACCACGCTCGTGAATTAGATTGTTCCCTAAGCCTAACTTTCTACTGGCGCTTTAAAAAATTTGGTTTAAAGCTAACGATTATGATAACGAATCTAGTACACGGTTAGAAACTATCCATAGAGTCATAGACCCAGAGAAGAGATAGATCTCCAGATGTTAGAATGCTACTAGTATTACAGGCTATCGTGTGTGCGCGTGTCGGGGGTGTGTGTGTGAATGTGATCACCTTCGATATATTCTGACTATAGGCGAGAAATCGGACGATGTTCGGTTCGAGTTCGGTTCTCGTTCCCCTTTTATCCGGTGCAGAGCTGGTCGTTTCATCTGTCTTGGATGTCTCAATAGTGTTATCGATTTTGCTCAGCTGAACATAGCAACAACACTAATAATATCCTAATTTACAGCAACGCAACTATAACTATTAGCAGCATTATCATCACCATTACCAAAATCCACTACAATCACCATCGCCATCATCATCGTCATAATCATCATCATCATCATCATCATCATCATCATCATCATCATCATCATCATCATAATAATAATCATCATCATTTTGAAATCAGCGTTAGGAGACATTTAAAAGTGTACAAGTAGTGTTCTTTTAAATATATGTTTTAAAATGGAACTCTAACTGTTTCGTAATGACGATGTGGATGATTACGACGAAGCATATGTTAATGATGACAACGTGGAGTGGTAGCTTACGGTTTCCTCATCTTCGCATTCGGCTGAATCACAAGTCTGTTTATCTTGTGTAGCTCCATTGCATTTGAAATCGTTAGAGTGATCTGTGACAATCAACGTCATCGCATGATTACAGTCACGTGACTCATATAAACGGTAATTATTATTAATCACATGGATTACTCTGTGAAATGAAATACTGAAAAAAACCTTTGCAAAGAGACTAGCTGGTAGCTGTGAATGGTTGAAAGAAGCCTTTGTTCCACTCTGTTTGGGCGTCAAGATTGGTTTATTCACATGTTTGGTCGGCTGTAGGACAATAACCCATAGATAATAATCCTCCAGACAAAAACACTCTATGAAATAATAATCCCTCTGGACTATAATAGCAACAAATATACGCGGCATCTGATGCTGCTGGCAAATGGCATAGACAAAAGATCATGTTTGGATTCAGCATAAATCTAAATTGGCTTATTTGACCTACATTACCTTCAGTACAGGCATAATTACCAATAACCATGTTCTACTAACTCCTTATATCCCTACTTGTTCCCTGCGATCAGCAAATAGACCTATAGATCTTTTGGTTGAGCCACGATCGAGAGTAATTGTAGGCTTTTCCGTGCATTCCATGCATCTGCTTTGATGGAATGGCGCTCTTTTCGCAGCATATATTTTTAAATTATGAGGATCAACTTTGTATTGGAATAAGTGATCATATGTTTCTGGTTGAGATTAATATTATTGTTATTGTGAACTCTAAACTATAATTTATTACGCCACTAAAAACTTATTCACGAGTGCTGATAATGATGTACGATAGGCTTACATGTAGAGTAATTAGTCTAAACGTGACTGTTGTACCTGCATGACTTGATTGATCTGAATTTTGATCTGATAACCTAAAACATGTCTCAAAGTTCTTTGAATAGGATTGGCCGAGGTTTATATTTGGAGCGCAATGCTTCACTTGCCTGTTTCGACCGCCTCTGCACTTGACATTCTGATACATCGATTAGGGGTGGCATGTCTCGTCAATAGCCAGACACTGCTTGGAAATGAAATAGCATGTCAAGGCAGACGGGTCATAAATTATCAGACACCGCTTGTAGATTGTCCTTCATGGCACATCAACAGTGTGAGATATTTTCTGAACAGATAAAACAGACTGCTAATCTTTCTGGCCTCAGAGATAGAATAGACAGAGTGGATCAATGGGTTCAGCATCTAATCCTGACTAAATTCACCCTGTAGTTGCCGTGTACACAGCATCGCCTCGCCAGCCACATTTGTCAAACCGGTTGAATTGGTCAACTTGAAATTTATAGGACCACGCAAGCTCAGGAAACCAGTGCATCATTATCCGAGCGAAAGAATATGAAATCACTCTCGTTCAGATTATAATGTTCTTAGATAAAGCAAGAGTTTCTCAGATCTGGTGTAGGCCTAGTCTAGAAGAAAATTCAGGTTTTGAAAAGTTAAAATAGGTTTCGAACCTATAGAATTGCATGGAAGAGAATGATTAAACCCGCGAGGAAGGATTGTAACCTTTCCACTGCAACTGTTCCGATGAACAGTCGGAACGAGAAGGAAATAACACCTTCACAGAAAGACTTAAGTCTCTGCCTTTTGACCAGGTGACTTTCGATGACCTCCGTGGTCGTCCAGATTCCTCCCTTTCCCACTTCCGCGCTACACAACTCTAACCATGTTAGAGATCGACCTTTGCATCATTCAAAGAATGTTACTTAGGCCTAATCACATCGTCATTTTACTTCCACTTCTACACGATGCAAACGCTCCACTGACTTCCCGTTCTCCAGAAATGAAAGTTCAAGGTCCTCCTCCTGGAGCATATCCCGTTGATTGGCACCCAAACGATATATGCCAGCAATTATAATACAACCAGGGAAACGAATGAAACTATTCGTCTTATCAGCTTATCTTCTGCCATCTTATTTAACGTCGTTGCCCTACATTTAGTCTCCTTTGCTCTCCCGTAACTTGACGAATTCTAGCAACATCACAATATTTATTTGTATTTTCAGAATTAAGAAAATTATGTAAGATCTGAAGAACTTTTGGAGCAAAACAAACTCATTATGGTGTCGAAAGTCGAGCGTATAATGAGTCAATCTTTACCTTGAGCGGCGTGAACTCTTTGCGAATCCATTGTGTGACCTTAGCGAGTATCAACGACGGAGTGCGACGTCATTTGTCTGAATGATGAATTCCGCTGACGATACTTGGAAGGACCATTTGACGAATAGAAGAGTTAGATCCCTCTGGTTTAAATGGCCACAGAAAGACACAGAAACTTATGTTCTTTCTACAACTTCATCTTCCAGAAACGTATTCAATACTCGCTTAATAGGTACATATGTATTGGCATAACCGATATGGTTGTGGTTATAGGAATGGTGATATGATGAACATACGCGCCTTCATCTCTCACGATATCGACACTGGATTCGATTAACGGTACGTTTACACGTTCTACGTACAAGGTTCGAGTGTATTCGTGTCAAAATACTTAATAGAACACGTTCAAGTGCCTCTCAAATTCACGGCAGACAGACATGACTAACCTAGTGACCATCAAAAGATCGAACTGATTAAAGCAGCTATAAAAATGTGCAACAAATTGTAATTGTAGCTGTTAATGAAGATTTATATAGAGCCATTCATATTTTCAGATGCTCATGAGCAACCTGAAAACTTGTTCCATTCTTGTATCAGTCTAATCTAATCAATTCAAATAAAATCTGATCAATTCAAATCCAATTCAAATCTTGATCAATGACTTTAACAACGCAGCAACCATTTTAACGTAGAATTAGAGGTCGACAAAAGGATACGAAAGATAAGAAACAATTATTTCTTCATTTGAAATTTTATTTTGAAAACATGATTTCAAT